>OY856414.1:138178700-138611200 GCA_963693085.1 Alisma plantago-aquatica | reverse complement strand
AAATCCAAAACCCTCGCACTGCCCTCGCTCAGACCGTCGCTCTGCCCTCCCTCTGCCATCGCTCTGCCTCTCGCGCAAAAATCATCGGCGACCAAATCACTGCAACAACCTCCATCCCCAACTCCTCCGTCTCTACTTACTCCTCCATCTCCATCATCTTCGATTCTACATCTCGCTGCATCCCAATTCCGAATCAGTTACCTCTTCCAAGATGACGAGAACAAAGAAAGCATCAAGGAAGACCTCGACAATGCCGCCGTGGAGAAGGAATCTACGGCCAGTGATTGAAGAAGACGAAGACTTCGAAATGCAGCCCCATCAGGCCGAGGAGAAGATGGCCAAAGAACCAGAGGAAGTGGCAGCCGCAGAACCACATACTACCCTGAAAGGGGATACGTAAGGGGCTACGATGCCCAAGGCAACAGATGTAGCGGAGAAAGAAGCAATTGCGGAAAAGAAGATGAAAAAAGGAGATGCGAACACGGGTGAAATGGGACAAGAAGAGGCTGTGAAAGGGGAGAAGGAGGTTGCTTCTGCTACTCCTCTGTCAAAAATGAAAAGGAAGAAAAGAGGAGTTGCAGATCCCCTGACAAGAAAACCGTCAGAGAAAAGAGCAAAATGAAGTAAGCTGGGTACGGCTGAGAAAGAAGGCAAAGGAGCTACCGATACTGGAAAACCTCGGAGTGACAAAGCGGAGAGCAAAGAACGACAAGGTAATTTGTGATAGCATGTACATTACAAACGAAAAATAAAAAGATTTCATATAGAAAGTAACAATGCATGTTAAAAGAGTAATTGTTATAAGAAGTAGAGTAACTACATGATACCAAGAGTAACTGATATAGAACATTCGAGTAACTGTATGATAGCCTAGAGTAACTAGAGTAAATGCTGGAGTAACTATTATAGAACAAAGAGTAATTTGCACACTTCACATAGCAATTTGACATATGAAAACCATATTGTTAAGCTAAAAAAGACTAAAAATTTAGAGTAACTTCATTCCTATACAGGAAAAGAAAGGAAAGGCCGAAGAAACTAAGGATACAGATAAGGCTGCTGACAAGATAGAAGAAGAGGAAATAAGGAGGAAGAAAGAAAAGGGAAAGGAAAAGGCTACCTATGAGGGAGAAAAAGAGGATAGAATTAAGAGGATAGAAAAGGAGAAAGGAAAGGCAGCTGAAGGTAATATTGAATGGATTTATAAATTTATTAAATTGTTGTTACTATCATATGACACTTACTTGAACTTTATTAAAATTGTTGTTACAAGAATAAACAGTTAGCATTAAAAATATTATCAACGTACCCCGTGGATTGAAATGTGAAAAATTGAAGAGTAACTTGACTGAGTAACAAGTAATGCTAAAAAAAAAGAAAACTAAGAGTAACTTTTCATATGTTTGCAGTGGGGATAAAGAGGTTGTACCACAGGTGTTACCTAAAGAGCTATATCACCACCAGCAAGAGCGTGATGATTACAAGTAATCAACTAAGAATGATGAGGGCGACGACATTTGCAAACATGATAAAGATGCCGAATCTTATGGTTGATGTATGCCTCTTGGAGGATTTGATAGACAGATATGTGGATGATGACAGGTTTTTGCTAGCCAGAGGGGTGGAAAGAAGGATGACGGTTGAGGATGTAGGGGTAATTCTAGGTATCCCAAGCAGAGGTATGGACATCATACCTAGGAAAAATTCTGAGATTGTGAGATCAATATGGCAACAATTTTCCAGGGCAACAGGTAAACAAGGAAATGAAGAGGAGACCTCTAAGAGGTTAAGGGAAAAGGATGTCCTGCACAAGGACAACTTAGCAAAGCTTTGGCAACAATTTGCAAGGACCGACGATCCATCAGACTACTAGAACATGTGCCGTGCGTGGATGTTGCACCTGCTGGAAACATTCTTACTCCCAGACACCAGCTATTGCACACCAATCTACATAATGCACTACCTAGACGATGTTACTGAAACGACGCAAATGAATTGGGAAAAGCTGGTACATGGGAGCATCTTCAGGAATATGAAGATGCTGAAGCAGAATGTCCAGCTGAGGAGGAAAGGGGAGAAAGGGAAAACCACCCTCTACACAACAGGGTGTGTGATGTGCCTATGTGTAAGTGAACGAAATTATCTTCATCTACAAAATTGTTACAATGATGACTATGGGGGGCAGTTACATATGCATTGAATTTTCACTCTATTTAAATGTAGGTTTGGGCATATGAGATGACAAACATGGCAAAGCCAACGTTCCTCGACGCAAAGCCAAGGATAAAGAAGTGGGCTGCGCCAGTCGAGAAGTTGATGGATTTAGGGGTTATGGACCCTAAGGATGTAAGAATATTTCTTATTTGTTACAAAAGCTAATATATAACATAATCCTGCAAGTTTGCATTGTTAAATACTATTTTTTATTTTTTTTATGGACAAGTTTGTGAAAGTATGAATATAGACCAGGGGGATTACTGGCGAGCTTCAAGAACAATGAAAGACATGCCCTACTACCTTGCGGAGAAAAGGGCGAAAAAGTAAACAAACGCCAGACAAGGCGCCAGCAAAGCCGGTCATCCGAAAAGGAATGCCTGCTGATGACTCCAACCTGGAGAGAAGAATTCACATACTCGAGGAGGAGCTAAAGATGCAGAAGGAGATATGCACGAAAATTGCTGTTGAGGCATTCACTGAAACGTAGAGAGAGAAGAAATGGCTAGAAAACAAAATAGCCGAGATGGAAGAGGAGAACAGAAATCTGAGGAGAAAATTCAGAGATGAAGGTAACAAATCACATTCACCTGTCGGTGGATTCGAACAATCTGCTGAGAGGTTCACATCGGGGAATGTTCAAGAACCCAAAGACAGTTCATATGTACTACCCAAGAAGGATGTCGATACGATGAGCAAAGTAGAGAATGAAGGTATGGATAAGGATGACACGCCGAGGAAGCGAGGCAGGCTGAGCCTCAGAAGAAAATATATGGAAGAGAATGACTCAGAAGATGAGAATGATGGGAAGAAAAATGATGAGGAGGAGGAGAAGAAAGAAAAATCAGTTGAAGGTTTGGACCACGGAAAATCTGCACGAGATGCAGAAGAAAAGAGCAATGAAGAAATAGGTGAACAGTAGAAGAATATAATCGAAGAAGAAGGGCAGAAGGAGGAGCCCAGAAAAAAATTGTCAAAGATAGAACAGCAAATCATAGGCAGCATCGAGAAAAATGTGAAGAAGAGGAGGGAGGAAAAGGTAAGGTTGCATCTCCTTTAAAGTATATTAATACTTGAGTAACTATGTAAATACAGTAGAGTAATTGTGTGATATTGTAGAGTAACTGTAGTAATATAAAGAGTAACTCTATGATGGTCTAGAGTAACTATGTGAATTAGAAGAGTAACTGTAGGAACATAAAGAGTAACTATACAATGGTCTATAGTAACCATACGACATATCATCATAGTGTAACTAGTAGAAAATGAAGATTGATTCTAACATGAAGTGCTCTTTTGTTGTTGACAGCACAAGTTGTCAAACTTCATTGGTTTCGAGCATTTCAAAACAAAACAATCCAGGGAAATTGTCCACCACTTCATGCACAATATAGAAGAAATGTAAGATAATTTGTTATTTTTTCAAGTGTACACATATAAAACATCGCTTATTCAATATCCAAAACTAATATGTATAACATCTATAAAAATGATTGGCAGGTCAAAACAAGAATGGAGATTCAGTGATGACACTTGGTGCACGGGGAAGGACCTCGCCACCCTACTGTACAAAGATCAAATGATGCAATCACCAGTAAGAAACTAATAAATAGTAGTGTAACTCTTTGAAAGCTTGTGGTTTTTTTCGAAACAAAGAAATCTTGTGGTTTTTTTTCAGGTTATGGACTGCTTTGTACAGATGCTCAAAGCTACCACAAGCAAAATGAGAAAGAAGGGTCTGTCATGGCACTGCTTGAGCACATATGCTCTGATAAGAAGAACAAAATTGGTATACAAAATTACATCAAAAATACAAAAATATATACACAAAACTGAAACTTATAGATGTGAATTTGCATTTGCAGCAGAAGCTGACGTTTGATGTTGAAAACATAACCATGGAGCAGATTGACATGCTATCTACACTATTCAACGTCCCGATGAAAGATTGGGACACAATGGACTCGGTGTTCACCATATTGAACAACGACAACCACTGGCACTTGTACGAGGCAAGTTTTAGGGATGGAACACACCGGTCTTATAACTCAATGAGTGGAAATAGCAAGTCAAAAAAGGAATTCCTTAGATGGGTAAGCGTTCTATAAAAAGAAACTCTACTTGTAGTGGATTGACAGGGTTAATGTTTGTTGATTGATGATTAATAAGAGTTGTGTATTTTTAATGCAGGTGGGTATTGTGCACGAATTCTTCAGCGGGTAGAAAAAGGAGACCAACTGTCACAATGGGGACAGGAGTACCCGCTATATCCACAACAGGAAGAAGACTCACTTGACTGTGGGATATTCATCATGAAGTACCTAGAATGCCTAGTAAATGGAAAACACATGGACTTCACCTGCAAGGACATGCCGGCCATAAGGGATGATATTTTTCAGAGAATGATGACGAGGGGGGAGTTGCAAGCTGTACAAGCACATCAAAAAGATAACAATGAAGTCATCAAAAAAGGCCTATCTGAGCAAAACAAGGGAGGAAGAGATGAATGTCAGAAGCAGCAAGAAGAAGAGAAGACAGAAGCACAAGATGAAGAGAAGAGCACAAATGAAGAGGTTGTTTCAAGCCTAGATAAATGGCTGAATTTTACCTGAAATATTGAATTATTAATTGAAATGTAAAACTTGAACAATTTACTTTTGGAATTTTGATGTGTAACCACTATGAGATACATTACTTGTGTGCTGTGAAAATCCTGAAAATTACATTTTTGATCTAAATCATATTGCAAATACGAGTATTTCTGGGTTTAATATATAGCGTTTTGTGCTTTCAATGTTGTGTTCTTGAATGTAAAACTGTTGTGGTTTTGTATGGAGATATATACTTTGAGTTAGACTACCAAACAAGAAAACTTTAGTGGATTTGTATGGAGATATATACTTTGAGATATATACTTCGAGTAACTCTGATAGCACTGAGAGTAACTATGATAACACTAAGAGTAACTGAGAGAACACTGAGAGTATCTGTGCGATATAAAAAGTAACTCCAATGACCAGAAAGTAACTCTTGAGGCTGAAGGTTTGTCAAAAACACGAAACCAGTGTATGTGAACCACATAGTAGCAAAAACTGACATTTCGTGAGTAACCTTCAGTTACTGACAGGGTTTTTTTAGTTACTCATAGGTTTCTTTCAGTTACTCGCAGGGTTTTTTCAGTTACTCGCGTGGTTTTTTCAGTTACTCGCTTGGTTTTTTCAGTTACTCACAGTGTTTGTTCAGTAACTTTCGAAAGGGTTTCTTCAGTAACTCGTACGGTTTTTTCAGTTACTCGCGTGCTTTTTTCAGTTACTCGCTTGGTTTTTTCAGTTACTCACAGTGTTTGTTCAGTAACCTTTGAAAATACAACAGGAACATCTTGTAAAGTAACTGAACCTGCATGAGAGCAAGTGTTCGATTCCAGAAAAAGGTAATTGTATCAACACTAAGAGTAATAGTAGGAGCACAATGAGTAACTGTGAAAACACTAAGAGTAACTGTGATAAAACAAAAAGTAACTCTAGCATTCAAAAAGTAACTTTTTTACTTTGTAAAGTAACTATTGTGGAAATACTCCCCAGTCCCTCCACCACCAACCCATCCCTCCCCACGAGGCCTGCTATCCTATTTTGGTGAATCACACTCCATTTAATGCATTACAAGAAAAGATATGTACAATGCACTGATTCTATTAAAGAAGGAATCAAAAAAGTGAAGAAAAGAGAGCACATAGCTATAAAGATATGTACAAGAGTTTGTTGTACAATGTAAAAGCACAGACACAGAGCACAGATCACTACTGTGTCATCATAACATCACAGAGCATTGCTTCCATCTTTGCAACACCAACAACATAGAGCACTGTTGCCCATCTTTGCAGAACCAACATCACAGATCACTGCTGCCATCTTCTTTTAAGTTAATGCCAACACGAACAACCTACCTTCTTCACAGCCAACTTCTTCACAACCTACCTTCTTTACAGCCTACCTTCTTCTACCATTACTAGTTTTCTCACAACCCTCAACACAGCCTACCATGGAGCCGTTCATCCAGCCCATCAACTACACCCTTGACGACAAGACAATGGAATCCATTCAACTTCCTATAGAATGGAAATATCTCCATTTTCACATCAAACCAGGCAACACCACATTCCATATCGGAAACCAGACATTCCAGATAACCCTTATGCATAATAAAAATGGATCACTTTCAACTGGTAACGGCTGGAAAAGGACGATCGCACAGCTCAATATTCGCAAAGGTTGGATCATCTTCCTCAAGCCAACTGATCACCAGACTATCACAACATGGATCACATATCAATTCTTAGAAACACCAACTGAGCTTATTCCTCTCTTCAGAATGCCTGGTGAAGAAGTATTCTCTAGAACGGACGACTCTGCAGATCAGCTCTTTGTTAGGGACAAATACCAAGCACCGCCAGGATTAATTGTAAATCCTTTACAGATTGACTCATCTACAACAGTGAACACCTCAACATCTGCAGAAGACACTGCTTCTTCTTCTGTCCAGCCTTCCTATCATAAATAGGTATGCACAGTCGCCCTTTTCTCCTTGCCTTTTGGTAGATAATCTTCCCCATCACGACCTATACCTCCCCCCAACCATCCTGGTCATAAAATCGTGGTTGACTCATGGGTAAATCCTTTACAGGTTGACTCATCTACAACAGGAATTTGTGTGGCCAAAAGTTTTAATGATTCTGAAGTTGCTGTTTTGGTTTGCTGTGTCTGCTTTGCAATGGAGTAAATAGTGTGTATAATAGATCTCATCATGGTTTGACACCCTGAGATCTTTGGTTTTTATGTTCATTTGATGGACCGTCCTTATATCTAATTTGGATGTAGTTTTCTGTATTGTTTGTTCCAAAGAGTATGTATAATATATAACGTTTTATGCTTTGAATGATGTGTTCCAGAGACTATGTATAATATATATCGTTTGTTCCAGAGACTATATATAATTATAAGAATACTAAGAGTAACTTTGATAGTATAGAAAAGTAACCATATGATTCAAATGAGTAACCCGCATACTTTGTAAGAGTACCTCTAAAAAAAGAGAGGTAATCCATGAGGTAACTGTGACAGCACTAAGGAGTAACTAAGAGAACACTAAGAGTAACTCGGATAGCACTGAGAGTAACTCTGATAGCATTGAGAGTAACTGATAGAACACTGAGAGGTATTTGTGACAGCACTAAGGAGTAACCGAGAGAACACTAAGAGTAACTCTGATAGCACTGAGAGTAACTATGATAACACTGAGAGTAACTGAGAGAACACTGAGAGTATCTGTGACGATATAAAAAGTAACTCCAGCGACCAGAAAGTAACTCTTGATGCTGAAGGTTTGTCAAAAACACGACACCAGTGTATGACATAGTAGCAAAAACTGACATTTTGTGAGTACACTGAACAAAACATGAAAAAAATTGTACTAATCCAAAAATGTATGTATTTCAAAAGAAAAGAGTATTCAATGCACATGAAGATAAAACAAAAAATATTCTGCAAAAGAGTAAGATCTGATCAGAACAGATTCTTTGTAGCATATTCAAAGTATACATATAGCTGGTGGAGCTCAACGTAACACATAGATACATTACAAAACACAAAAGTAAAAATACATGGATGGTTACAAAATCACTTTCACAAAAAATGCAGACAAAAAGAACAACCCATTACAGATTTGAATATCCCTCACTCACGCACTAATCAACTACAAACTCCACTAAAAAACGTCCAGCATCAACAGACCACACAATCAGCAACAGAGATAATAATTGAACAGCAAACAGAAACAACACATAGTCCAGAAGAGGAATGGACTACTTCTTCATAGGGCAGTTCCTACTGTCATGGTTGACCCCAAACTCTAAGCAATTCTTGCACTGCCTCTCTCTTTTAGACTGGGCAATCTCAACTCCAGATTTAAACCTCACATCGGTCGATCTAGGTCTCCCCTTAGTTTTGCAACTACTAGGTATATGGACCTTGACAACAGAAGAGGAAGCTATATTAGAAGCAGTTACACCAGCGCTTGCACCAGGATCAGCGAGATCCAAGTCTAAGAGCGCCTTTCGCAAAGCTAACAATTTTTCATGGCAAAGATCTACAACATTTTTCCTAAACGCTATGTTGACAATCGAATTGCAGGCAGAAACAAGATGAAGTGTCCTCCCAATGGATGGATGCTTAACTGACGCTTTGCCAAAAATCAAAGGGTGTTCTCTGTACCCTTTGGTCCACCTCTTCAGAATGTAAGGCTCGGGAAGAGTGCAATAGTCACGGCTCTTCAAATAAGAGAGGATGTGCCTGCAAGGGATGCCTTTGAATTCCAACATGAAGCAACTGCAGGAAACAATGTCACTAGATAACACTTTCTTCAATATACGGGGAGTTCCAAGTCCACCGATGCGATACACCTCAAAGACACCTTCTTAAGCTTTCTTTACATTGTAGACCATGCTTTGGTGAACCACGGACTGGAATATCTTAAAGATGGACTTGGTGTATATACCTCTCATCTGCTCCTCTAGGGGCCACAATGATGACAAAGGGAGGTTACTGTACTCGTCATCAAAATCTTTGAAATTTTCAATCTCCCGCACATGAGAGTAGGCAGTCTCCAACGAACATACAAGTTCAAAGAGAGTCTTCCTACTATTCACATGGCACCTAATGAACGCATTCAGTCTCTCGCTCCTCTGAGTCATCCTCATGCCCGCAAAGAAGGAGGACTGCATATAGCACGGAACCCAATTGCAACACATCACATACATATCAGAAAGCCAGGTGATGGACAAAAAACCATGCTCCTGAATTACAAAATCCCACCTCTCTTCAAAAATGTCAACATCATCCACATTCCAGACACAATCATTCAACAAGCTTATGATCTAGTCCTTGTTAGGAATGCCACCAAGCTTGGAGGGAAGCTTCTGAAGGATGTGCCAGCTGCAGAAGCGATGCTTGCAATTGGGAAAAATAGAGATGATAGCAACATTCATAGCAGGGTCCTGATCGGTTATGATGGAAACCGGCTCTTTGCCAAAACAAAGCAGGTACTGCTTGAAAACCCAGACAAATGAGTCATACTTCTCATCAACCAGCAGAGCAGATGCAAACAGCACTGTCTTGCGATGGTGATCAACTCCACCAAACATTACAAAAACCATCGAATACTTGTTGGTGCGGTAGGTGGTGTCAAACACAATCACATCCCCGAATAGCCCGCAGTCTTCAACAGAGACAGGATCAGCCCAAAATAGATGAGTAAGGCAACAATTGGGGTCTTTTTGGTAGCTATAGAAGAATTTCGGATCAAGGACCTTGAACCTGGCAAAGCGATCTAAAACCATGTCGACGTCGTATTTGGCCAACTCTTTCCTCTTGCTACTGATGTGTCCATGAGCTTGTCTGCTGGTAAATGTCAGATTTTCATAGCCGCCAGACTCGGATGCTATCAATGCAATTTGTCTTGATACATGTATGTTAGCTTGGCTCATGGAAGAAAGGATCTCTTTTTGAGTTTCATCAAGAGATGAGTTACACTTGAGGTAACGGAGATGAGCAACGTCAAAAAGATCATGGTTGTGTTCCTCAACAAATGCAGTCACAACCCACATGGATGAGGACTTATCCAGTGTGAAACGTATCATGGCTCCACAACCACACCTCTTCACAGAACGCCTGTGCTTCTTGGACAATTTATCCTGCAAGTTACCTATTTCATCACAAACGGGGCTCAGAAGCCCTCTAGACCTCTTAGAACGGTAGATCTTACCCTGCTTATCACAAACCAGATCTTTAGCAACCAGAATCTTACTTCCCCGTTCATATCTATTGTCGTCTTTCCTGATGTTAAACCCAATCATTCCATCATAGCTGCAATAGAAGGATATACCTTCATCTAGACTTCCAAACTGAAGGCCAACTCTAGGGACTGCAGCTGGGGACGGAGAGGAAGCACCAATAGAATGAGAAGACTGCGGATTATCATCGTCACGACCGACACTTGCATTAGCAACATCCATATCAAGGATGGGATCCATGACAGTGTGTTGGAGTAACTCAGAAGACCAGAAGAGTAACCCTGTAACACAACAAGAGTAACTCGGTAAGGCAAAAGAGTAACCAAATATAACAAGAGAGTAACTACGCAAAATATAAAAACATGTATGACAGTTACTACTTCAAAAATAAAAATGCAGACACAAAAATTGGGTTTCTTTCCCACACAAGATAGAGGGATGAATAAACATTGAAATGATGAGAAAAAATAGAACAACGAGTATAACTGAATGAATTTACAAAGAGAAATACAAAATCTACCTGAATGTAGCTTGAAAAAATTATTGCTTGTAAAAATGCAGATAGAACAGGGAATTCTCCCACCACCTCCACTCCCTCCTCCTCAGCGACGTGGAATTCACACAACAACAATTTGCTCCTGAATATGCAGACAGAACAGGGAATTCTCCAACCACACCCACTCCCTCCTCCTCAGCGATGTGAGCTTCACAACAGCAGGTTTAAACGGTGGAATCAACTTGTTGAAAATCGATACCGTCACGGGATACACAGACGAAGGTGGGAGACACCTTAGTCGTCCTCCTCTACAAGATTAATAAAAGGGGAAGCCGTCCTTGTTATTCGGGAATGGAGATGATTATAGGGATTTCTGATGAAGAAATGTAAAATGAAGATGGAAATACGCCAAGGAAGTTGGAATCAGAGACGGAATTACACATGCGGGCCGTTCAGCGGCATATGGGGGTAGATGAGCGGCAGATGGGGGGTAGATCGGATCTATCAGCATGGCGGCGGCACAGACGAGCGCGGAGGACGCTGCGTGGTTTTTTCTTTCCTGAACGCGTGCTACAGTAACTCCGACTTATTTACAAGCGCCTGCCACCGTGCTCTGCTGCCGGGTAACTTAGTCAATACTACCCGCCGGGTAACAAATAAACAGTATATATATATATATATATATATATATATATATATATATATATATATATATATATATATATATATATATTCTTATATGTATTCTAGTTTCTATTTTTTCTTCTTTTTGAACAACTGGTTCCATCCGGTTCGGTCCGATCGGCTAGTTGGACCGTATTTCTGGCCGATTGGACCGAAAAAAGGCACACAACCAATTTTTTAGATTTCCGGACTGGTCCATTCGGCTTTAAAAACACTGATATCTGTAGCTCCGAAGCCTCGGATGGTGAGTTGTTTGTCATATTCACCGCCATATGTGTCGTTGCTTTCTCAGCAAAGAGGGAGGATGCGCGAACGAAGGTTGAACTGAATAGATTCTCAATCCGTACATAGGTACATGAAGCCCGTCGACAGAGCGGGCGCCAACCAGATTAACTGCAGCCTCCCTGCATTTGTATGTCTTATCAGCATGAATCTCCTTCACTTGTCTAATAACCCACCAAGGAGGACAAACACGAACGTCAATCATCTCCAGAATAATATGATTATCAGACTCAATCACATGTGAAATTATTATCAAGAATTTTGCAGGTGTTAATGCTAAAACTACAGGCTTTCGGTTGGGCTTCAACCCCAATACTAGTATCATAAGGCTTAGAAAAAGCACCAATCGGCGTATCCATATTATTCCTCCAAATACTGCCTATGGAGTAACATATTCTGGTACACCGACTACTTTTCCGCAACGCTGATGTTGTGTTTAAGAGTGCCCATCACCGGTCTAGACCAACAAATAGAAGTATAAATAATATGATAGCTGCTCAAGGCTGGATAATCAGATTCTCACTGACTTATTGTAGATGTGTGTCTGCCTCCTCCTCACTTACTACAACTTGTTCGACACTTGGATTAAATAAGTAAATCACCTGACACCGATGCAGTGGTGGAGCCAGGATTTTGATTTGGATGAAGCACAAGTATAAAATAAATTTTTAATGTAAATTAATCATTGTTGACATATAAAAAATGATGTTTAAATTTTCAAAAGCAATTCAAATATATATAAGAACAACATATAATATCAAAATTTTACATTATATATCAAAGAGATCCTCGTCTGGATTTCATGGTATGAAATTTTTTCATAATAACTTCTGTTTCAAGATTTTTAGAGATATCTCTTTCTAAATAAGCCACCAAACAATAATTGAGATACTCATCACCCATCATGTTTCGCAGACGATGTTTTACAATTTTCATTATAGAAAATACCCTCTCAACAGATGTAGTTGTCACACACAGAAGCATTGCAAGCTTTAGAATTCGATAGACTAAATAAAAATCTTTATCTTGCTTCATCAACACCATCTTTTGGGCAAGTTCATTGAGGCTCCTCAGTTCTTTATAGGAAGGATTATGACGAACATTGAATATATAGTTACCAAGCTGACATCTCAATCTTTCAATCTCTTGCAAGTTGAAATCTGATGAATAAAAATGTGCAAGTCTAACTAGCTTGTCTTCATCATAAGCACAAAACTCATTACATGGATCAAGACAGGAAACACATATAAGGAACTCAAAGTTACTCTCATTAAAGCGGTCATAAAACTCATTCCATAACAAATCTATCATGGTACTAAATATGACAAATTGAAAATAGTGTAGATTACTCTTAACCTCATTACCGCACCTCGTTCTTCCCGGCATAACATAGGTATCATCCATATTTTATAATGTTACATCATACTTTGTGCAGAAAACATTAACCATGTTAATGAAAGACTCCCATTCAACATCACCAGTTCTTAATAAATTCAATTGTAGCTTTATAGTCTTGACAAGAGACATGACATCTACAATATCCTGATCTTTTCTTTGCAATGCATTTGACAATTCATGTGTTATTCCTAGGAGTATCTATGATAACTTGGTTTTACTCTCTCATTCAATTTATGTACATCTTGACTTTTTAGATACTCTTTTGTACTTAACAACCTCCCTCACCCACACCTTGATGACTTTAAGTCACTTCATGCTCAATTGATGATTTCATTTTGATTAAATATCATGTTGTGCCTATATGCAACTCTAATTTGGGTTTCAAACTAAGTATCTTATTTCTTGTTATCATCAACTTGCAATCATATTTGAACCCTTTCAATGAACTCTTCTTGTTGTGAAATTATTTCAAGATGTAGAGGACTCAATTTCAAATACAACGACCTAAAAATAACTCAATCGGAGTCATAAATCACAGGATATGGCCTTTTGAAAACTTCCAATTTAATCTTTGTTTTATCAATTATTTTAGCTTTCTTTTGACCCCAATTGGGCCAATTTGTCGTCCGCGGCCCAATTTGGGGGGAGGCACCCCCTTTCTCTTTTGCCTGTGATCAATCGATCCACACCCCTTCTTGGGACCAACCGTTTTGATTCTTTTCATTGATCATGAACGTCGGCCCTTGGATTAAGCAACCACATATTTTTCCCTTGAATAGATGGCCAGGATTTTGTCTCCTATCTCCATACAACCATCTGCTCAATGACCCATGGCCACCACTCACCCCTCCATGGTTCCAAACAAATACCCCCTTTTCACACCATCATTCCCCAAATCAACTCCTCCTAGGCCTATATAACTCCTCCCCTGATACTTTTCACCCTTTTTCCTATCATTTTCTCAACCCTAGCACCCCTATTTCCTTTCTTCTTTTCTTCCTCCGCCTGGGAGGTGCCTCCGCACCCCTGCGGTGGGATTTCATCCTCCAATGGCTTTGAGCAATGGCTAAGCCGGCCGCTGAGTCCGAGCGGTCAAAAGGAAGCTGGGCACCTGTGTCATCAGTGCTCCTATGCCCTAGATGCTGGAAGGATGAGCCGCTCCACCTCACGCCGCTGTCCGTTGGAACTAGCAAGGACACAGGCAAAGCGATGGAGTAGGAGGAACGATTGTAGTGAAGGGTGGTTTCCAACTGCCAGGATGCTCCTCGAGCGGTCCGTCGCAGTGAGCAACGGCCGACAGAGGAAAATCACCCCCCCAACTGGGCTGGCTCTCATAGCCCACATCGAGGCCCCAAGAGCCCATGTAGACTATTGATGCATGCCCAACAACTGCTTACAACCTTTGGATGAAAATCTAAGGGCTCAGATCAACCTAGATGAGGTATCTACTAACAAAAATAATATCTAATCATCCCTTGATCTTCTTCATACATGCCTTATATGATTTTTGGTCTAGAGAACGTGATATACAAAGTAAAAATACTTTTAAAACCTAATTTCTCTCATATCTTCATTATTTATTCAAAATGATTTACTTTGAAGATAATAAAGATGATTAGTACGTGTAAATGCTCAATTTTGATCCCAGATGTCTCAAGATAGGACGATCTCTACAAATTAGTAACTTTGGTTCACTTCAAACTTGTTTAATGCCTTGAATCATCTTGATGTAATCCTAATGACTACTTTGAACCTAAAGATGTCTCTTACATGTACTTGCTTGAGGTAGCTTGATCAAAATGCCATATCTAGCATATTTTAATATCTTATGATCACCTAACCTTGAAATCAGTAACACTTATGATTCTATATGCTATGTTTGAGTAATATGTTATGCCTCCTTGCAATAAGTGTCCCTTTTGGCCTAAAAGGACCCACATTTTTACACTTGTATGCCTGAACTTGAGATGCTTAGTACTTATGTGGATGGATCCTTAATGTTGGTGCTAAAATGAATCCTTAATATTCAAATCCCTATGCTATCTTAATGAGTTCAAATAAGTAGGATCATCATCCTGTAGCTCTATATCCTAACTTGATCTACTAAATACTTCTATGGCTAGGAAATATGACCCTATTGCATGAAATGAATCTAATATGACTAATTATGATCTTGCATGAATATATCATGATGATAATATAAATCTTATGATTACTTTACTCCTAAATCAGAGTTTATCTTTATCTAGTATTACTCACAATGTGGATGGTTTACCTAGACATAAGCCTTAAAATTGATATGTGTGCCATGTTGAATCAATGCATGCATGTTTGGAACTTTGGAAATGATGTTTGATCTAATTGAAACCTAGGCTCAAAGAAATATCCAATGAATCATATGATGATTAGATTACCAAACCCTTTTGATCTATGACACCTTACTATATCTTTTCTTTGTGAGGTTCCCTCGGTTTGGATAATCTCTAGGAATCTTACTTAAGAAACATAACTAGTAGTCTTCACAAGGTACACTACTCTCTTGACCCTACTATGTTATTGGCTTGTTTGTATGTATGCTCGTATGAATGCTTGGCTAGATAATTACTTGTTTGAGCTACTTGTTACCTATGATTGGTAAGTTTGCTTTTCTTGTTGAACAAACCTCAAACATATTTGACCTTGTCCATTATACAAACCTTGTGTACTTACCTGTATTCTCAGGGTAAGAGAACAAGGCATGTTGAAAATAGAGTTATCTCATTGACTTGGGTCTTGAGGTCCCTCACGTATAAAAGGGTTGGCTAATATTGAGTACCGTTACAGACCTTTCCTCTGACGAAGCTGGTCAATGGCCATGATATGTTGTTAAGTATAAAAACAATGTTGTTACTTCTTCTAGCCTTATTTCTTGTTCTTGTTTAGTACCTTACTTCTAGCCAAGCAACCTTTTTTATAGTCTTAAACTATTTACTTGCTTTTCATAGCATACTTAATGCTCTAGAATTAATATGTTTTGTTTATTGAATTTTTAGTTACCAAATGAAGATTTGTTGCACTCAATGTTATACTCTATGAAATGAAACAACAACGAGTATTCTTGTTATTGACATAGGTACATATCTCTTATCTTCATGTTTGGTGTCTTGTTATCTCTTGTTGTCAATGCTTTGACATATATATTTCCTGTGTGAAATAATGTGCCATTCTACGAACAAAATCTCCAGTCCACTCGCCTTTGGATATGTAGCCATTAGGAGTGTGGACTTAGGATAACAAATAGTTCTGTGACAAATGGTATCAGAGCAAAACACATAGGCCTTTATATATGTTTAAGATATAACACATCTTAAGAACCCAAGAAGGACTAAAATCCTATCCTCAAAGTTTAGAGAGTCTTCTAGCATCTCATCTCTTCTTTAAGGACTACCTAATCCACCCAAGTAAATGATGATTAGTTAGTCTTCTCATCCCCCTCATGCGATTCTTCTCTCATGACCACTAATCACATGACTTCTCGATTTTGGGTAGCTTATGTAGGGGAAAAACTAAAATTCATTTGAAATAATGAAAGTTTATTAAGATGATAACGCCATGATTTGATATTAACTTTAAAAACCTATTCAATGTAAGAAAATACTCTTGAAAGTGATGTACTCATGTGTAGAAATTATGAAAATTCAATGCTGCCAAATCAGATATAAGTGCTTTCTATGTTTGAGGTAAATTCTTGATATGGTGAAATAAGGCGGAACTCATGTTTTACACCTCATCTTTGATGAGGTCCCTGTTGATTAAACCTATGTTTCTCTGTTGTTGATTAAACCTCAAACATAGTTAAGAAAACATTTCACCTATTTGATGTGTGCAATGATCGTGTCATAAAATGACCATGTCTTTGGAACCCTAGATCATGATGTGAAGATTTGTTACAAGAGGAAAATCCCCTATTAATCATTATTCCTATGTGAAGGCTTAATCTGAATAATATGATGGACCTAGATCTCAATCTTGCACTACTATACTCAAACTCTTGAAATCTCAATTTGACTTATGGATATCCAAAACCTGCCCTTACCTTGACCATGAAAGGAAGAGAACACGATTATGACCTCAATATTGCAAAATATGGAAACATGGTTTCCCTATTACGACCTTGATCTTGCACAAATCTTTAAATATGATTTCTTTATTAATGATCTTGATGTCTGACTTGTAACCTTGTGAAATACAATTTGATAGTTGATATTCTCCCTATTTGGATATGCTTAGTGACTCATGATTAATATGGACTAGTATGGTAGATTAGGGTGGTAGTTGACTTATGTAACGACCCCGTCTCCCGGTAACCCCCAATCAAGGGAGACCCGAAGGTTAGAGCCGTTATTCAATAAACAGGATCAAAGGTTCGACAAATAATCAATAACAATTAATAAACTTTACCAACTAAACTGAAAATTGCTATAAAATAAAACTTTGATTACCTTTTAAAATCTGGGATTTGTAATCTTCTATCCATGAAGAATTCTAATCTAACTAATCCTCCTGTGCACGTTACTTCTCGTTTAATATCACATATGCCACTTTACTGTTTGTTCTTTTCATTTGTACCTAAAACGCCGACAAACAAAACGTCGGTCAGCCGAAGCTGGTATGTGGGGGAAACAAAAATTTTTCAACTATGTTAACAATGTAATCAACCAAATATCATTTAACATCAAAAATTACGTTTTAAGCAATACTACTCAATCCTTTCCTATCCCCTTTCTCTGTAACGTCCCTACAGTGGACATGGATACTACCTCTCTCATATGGTAGATCCTTACCCCCCATGGCCCTACCACACCGGTAGCCAATACCTAGGGTATGGAGTCGCATGGTCCTACCCAAAGGTAGACCAATCCCTGACTCATGATGACTTGATGGACCTACTCCATTAGTAGCCATTTACTAAGTCGTTTAATGACCTGATGGACCTACCCTCATTGGTAGCCATTTACTAGGTCAATCTATAAAGCTACAGAGGGGACTAGTATCTGAGCTAGTAGGCATATTTCTTATGTGATAGTCATATTCACATTATACTTTGCATGAATTAAATACATCCAACAGTTTAATTCAAGCCACGATGGAAACATCGATAAAATCCCAGAAAACTAATTCGGGTAGTCATAAGCATAACCTCATACCTGATTTGATGAGTCATGCAGATTATTCAACATATACTTCATGTGTATACAATCAAGCCAATCAACAGATCCAAGAAAGTAATTCAATCATCACATAATTCCTGAAAAGAATATGTACTCTATTGTTACACACTTCATCAAGAATCTACTCTATTTACTTGGATTCACTTTCTAGGGTTTTGTGTCCATTTTAGGGTTTCATTTTACAATTAGGGTTTCCCTTCACCTTTTACCCTAATTTTATGTGATTACTCAAAAACCCTAGTTATCTTATCTATTCTTCAATATTAAGGTTATCTCAACAACATATAACCCTATTTCCATATTTAAAGGCACATTACTCATCAGTTAATTTCATTAAACTTCTTTTACATTAAAGCTACTATTTTTATCCCTTTTAATTCATGACAAGATCATTATGTGTATCTATCATTAATTCAAAGCTCATTTGGATCTAATTACCATATGAACTCATTTTGCCACCAATTCCACCTTTTATTCATGAAAAGACCTTAATCACTACTTTTAGGGTATTTATCCTAAATAAAGGACTTTCATATACAAATAACTTAGAACTATCATTTAACAATCATATTTTCACATTTTTCAATCTAAATATGATCTTATCTTCTTTTACCCTAAATTAGGGTTTCTAAATTATTTAATCATTCTCATATGAGTTATAACCCTAAATCAGGCAAGTCTTCATTTAGATTAGGTTCGAATCTAACATTATCATTTAACAGGTTATTAACACTTCAAACTAACCCATTAGGAATCATAGATTCCATCATTAACCTCATTTAGGGTTGTTAATCCTAACTTTAATACACTTTTCATTAACTTAAAGTACTTTTGCAATTAGGAACGGAATCAATATCTAATTATATTTTTAATGGATTCCTCTCGTTCTCCTGATCAAAATTCATATATAATGTGCATCTATCCGAGCTACGGTTATTTTTTTTTGAGAGACAAACAACTATTGTATTAGAAAAAGCATGTCATTACAGAAGGGGGGGTACAATTCTTTCGGAAAATTACCCAGCAACAACAAATCGTCCCTCCTTCCTAAACCCAGCTTGGCCAAGTTATGCGCCATCGTATTGCATTCCCTATGAGCATGAACAAGACTAAAGAAATCAAAGGCTTTAGCGGACATCTCTATCTCGTGGAAGATCTGAGCTTGGGGTTCAAGGCCTCTACACGAATCAAACACCTGCGAGACCACAGTGCTGGCATCGGTCTCAAACTCTAACCTGCGGAACTTAAGTCTAACCGCCACCTGACAGGCCAAGAGGACCGCAAGACCCTCAGCCATCAAAGACGGCCAGCAACCCGGGAAGGTCCTCGCAAACGCAGCCCGGATGAAACCCCGGTCATCGCGGAAGACCGCCGCACAACAAGTCTGGCCGCCATTAATTCTTGCACAGTCAGTATTCACCTTCATATTACCAGGGCTGGGAGGTCTCCAAGGTTGTCAGCGCCGCACCCCCATGGACCGCTGGAGTGGGACCTTGTATCTACTGGTGATATTGGCGTGGTTCTTCACCCATTCAAACAGGCTGGCTTTCAGCACCCCGACAGTCCCACGGTTCTGACCGAAGATGCCCTCATTTCTGAAAGTCCACCCAGCCAAGCAGTTGAGGGCCAGGTCCGTAACCTCCTCCTTGACCAGCGACCCGATCAGCCACTTCCAGGTGTTCTTCATGGATATCCTCGGCATCGCTCTGAGTTTATCTTTATAGCTACTCTGCTGCCAAAGCTCCTCTCTACTCCGACAGTCGAACAGAGCATGGTAGGCATCCTCCGGCGCAGTACCACAGCTCTGACAGTTTGTATTAGCCAAAATGTGTCGATGTTGGAGACACGCCCCAGTAGGAAGATGATTTTTGCAGGCTCTCCAAATAAAATGTTGTAGTTTAGGGGGCAGATCGAGATGCCATAGGCTCTTCCAAAGATCATCGTCAGCTTGGGGCTCTATATGAACGTTCTCAGTACACCCAAACCAATAGGCCGATTTCACAGTATACTCACCCCTCTTGTTATATAACCAATATTGCTCCTCCCTCTGGTTCACGCACAAGGGTATCATGTTGATAGCAGAGACATCCTCAGTTGTGAACCAGAGGGAATTTAACAAGAAACACTTACTTCTGGCCAATCACAGAGTGCCACGTCGCCCGGGTCCGTGCAACGCGGCTTGCTGGAGGTTATAACCAATTTACCCTTATGCCCTTGGTATGGCAAGTCGCTTCTTGTATCTCGGAGGGGTAACTTGGTCATTTGGATCTCTGGATCGTCTTCTACCCAGCGCAACCCTGCGCTGCCGCGAACTGTAGGGTTTCGCGGTCATCTGCCTCCCTCCTTCTCGGTCCTTAGAGCACTGATGCCCACTCCAGAGCCTCCTCCACCGCCTGCCCTACCCGCGGTGATCTCCAGCTCTGGCCGAGGTGGCCGGAGTCAGCCTGGTAGCGGCGCTCACTGCAGCAGCGTCTGCAGGTCTGTTAGCTACCCTGAACAAAGATGGAAGTAAGAGGAATACAGCTGGCTACCCGAAACTTTGAGTGTTGCTTCGTGCCTTCATCAAGATCCCCCATAGCTGTCAAGAGCCCCCAAAACAGCCCCTTGTTTCCTTGGTTAGGGTTTTGCCGAAAACAACAAGAAGAAGAACAAGAAGGAAGGAGAGTACGTGGAATCTCTCTCTTGGACTCGGCCCATGTCTCTTTCTCCTTTTATAGATGAGGGTACAACGCCCTATGATGCTTGCTCACGAAGGAAAACGTTCTTTCCTACTAGAAATCTGATTCCTTTATTAAAAGCATGCTCTCTCTCCCTCTCTCTCTCATGTCTCTTTAGTATTCTTTCTCCTTTTGATGTTAGTATTTTGAAGATTATTCCCATTATCTTACTTGTTCATGTGTTGGCACGAAATTATATACCTCCTGGAGTAGGAAATACTTCCTTTAAAACAATATTACATCATTCATTAATAATGCAACACATTATCTTTTTATTTTGCAAATTTGCTATTTTCTCTTTCCTCTCCTTTATTGGGGTTCCTTGGCACCCAAGAAACTTTAAGAATTCGAAATTTCTTTTAATGGAATACTCCTTATCCTTAAATGCATCAATATGCATTATTCTCATTATCTTGTTTTATTTCTTATTAAAATATTTCCTTTTGTGGATTTCTCTTTATTTCTCTCTTAGTTTTCTCATTAGTGTTCCTTTTATTATTAGGAATCCTTGGGACACGAGATTCAACTAAGGACTACCCATTTATTCCTCTTTTCACATATTTTCCACATTTCATCAATGTTTTCAATTTCTTTATTAACAAGGGAATACTTAATTGATATTTTCTTTTCTTATTGCCTTTTCTTTGCAACATTGGACTCCTTGGAACCCAAGGAACCCAAGTGGCACGAAATCCTCCTTGGATTTTCTTTCTAAAGGTTTCCATACCTTTCTCATCTCAAATTCTCAGTTATTCATTAATTAATTGAATATCCTTGTTATTAGGCCCAATAGCCAATAAAGCCCACAAATCAAACAACGAGGCTATTGTAAATGAAATCCATTCATTCAAAATAGATTATATCATTTATTCGTTCAAAATCTTTAATATGAGAAATTATATTTCTCAGTAAATGAACCCAAAATTGGGGTTGTAACATCCTTCCCCTCTTATAAGAATTTTGTCCTCAAAATTCCATCAAGCAAGCAAACAAACAGGATAAGCCTTTCATATGTCCATCATGGCTCCCATGTGGCTTCACCCTTTCCATGGTGTTTCCCAAGAACCTTCATTATCTCATATTCTTCCATCTGAGTTCTTTCTTACCTTGGTATATCGTACCCTCATAGGTGACTCAGGACATTTCAGCCTCTCAAAAGCTGAATAGGTTCAGGGCTCAACACATGGCTTGGGTACCTCACATAGTGCTCTAGATCAGACTCATGTAACACATTACACATCATGTTATCCTGTGGGGCAAGGCTAAACACAATCATAACCACTAATCCATCTCAAATGGACCCATATATCGGGGACTCAGCTTTCTTAGCTGAAACTCAGAGGGGTCAGATTTTCACATTATATTCTCCCAAAGTGAACTGCATGTCAGTCTGCTTTGCATCAGCTCGTGACTCATGCCACCATTGGGCTCGCTCTCAGCCATTACATGATCAAAGCGACTTCATCTGCATACATTGTGGTTCTTTTGTGACCTTCACGAGGCCTCCTTCACCAACATCATCATAATGAAGTGGCGACCGACACAACCTCCTTATAAAACTTCTTGCATCCCAATACAGGCTATGGTGGTTAACATCACATCTTAAGAACTATCTCGATGTATCACCCTAAATGAGCACACATACTTTCATCAGACCCTCTAGTCCGGATCATACTGTCCATAAGTATGGGGTGATAAACTGTACAAACACTGAGCTCTTCATGTATCTACTTCCACCTCATGGAAGTGAACCTTTAGGTCATACTCAAGAACTTTGGAACTTGCATCATGGTGTGGTTGAACCATCTTTCTCTCTTAAGTAGTTCAACCGAATCTGTCCCTTGACAACATTCTTTCTTTCTCATGTCATCTAGGTAAGGTGATCTACCATAACCCATTTTGCATACTAACCTTCCTTGGTCTAGGGGAGACTCACATCATCCACAGTGATGAACTCCCATTCCCTCTCGGGAACTCTTTATACTTTATATCCATGCACTGGGTTACTAGTGTTCGTCCTTCACCTCTATCATGCACGGCAACATGCTACATGCACTTTGTTTTAAGCATCCAGAATGCTACCATCACTTACTATCTTTGTAGTACCAAGGTATATCATGACCTCCTGTATTGTTATGATTCCTCAAGCTTGATACCTTGGAAACCCTAAACCACTCTCAAAAGGGTTTTATTACCTTCCTATCCAAAGAAGTGTATTTGCGGTTCTATCACCATCCTTTCACTACATCACGGACTAAACTGGCTAACCAAGCAATCATTAACTTGTTAAACATATCTTATTACATCCGAGTGTTAGCCAAAACACATCTTCTTTCCAAACATAGGGTTAGTCGAACAACCTCAACTTCTTCTAGCTTCCAACTAAACTAGGTAGCTATATCTCAACCAGAGCATTCATTACCACTCCTTATCCTTAGATGTTAGTTAATGTCGAAGACATACACCTTCATGTATTCCACTTATCATCTCGTCTCAAACTCTGAGTTTATCTTCATAAGAGCACTCTGAGTACATCCTCTTGATTATCAAACTCAACCTTGTATCACTTACAAATTCCACATAGCTCATGATAAAACATCCTCCCAGATGATTTCCTTAATACTCTTAGTGTTTGTAAACCATCCATGTATTATTCTCTCCACAAAGGTATGTTATCATCTCTATCCTCATACCTTGTAGCAATGTTCCAACTTACATCATCTTTATCCTTGGTGTAAGGCATGCGTACTGCCCTATCTCTCACTCCCATAACAAGAAGAAATAAGCATTTGGTTGCAGTCCAAATACAGAGTTCTTCCTGTTCCAAGAGTAGAGATGGTACAGCCCACCTTGCCTGTACACTTTCAAATCCAAGTTGAAACGTGCAGCTTATGCCTCTATGTCACAAACATCATGATATAACTTCCATGGAGAACTGGTCTTGAACTTACTTGGTCTGAGCACAATCCCAGGTCGTCTCCTCTAGGTCTATAGGGATCTGACACTTTTGGGGTCATCTCTTTTCCCTTATGCATCAGAGAATGCCCTACTCATCTGCCCTTTGGGTCTCATGGATTCATGAAGGTGATCAATCTCCTAACCCATGGCCCTCAGACAATGATAACTGTTACCTCCTGACCCTATGGTCATGTGCAACTTGGGAAGTAGGCAACTCCTTCTTCAATCGGTCTTATCCCTACCTGACCCTAGGATAGCCTTAGGATTATATCATAGTAAATGTTCAACTTAGAACCTTACCCAAGTCTTCATCATCTCTCTTTCTGCATTCATGACTGTCTTCCATCCCTTCATAGGGGTCATGGCAATCTGCCTACCTTGGTCAGGCCCCATATCGGTTACCTCCATGGTAACACATCCACATGCACTTTAGAGATGGTTATGTATGGGTCTACAGGTTCATTTTCACGCCATGTACTTTTCACTTAGCTTCTCCAGATCCTATGAAACCTCTTTAGGTCACCTCAAAACCAATAAAACTGGTATACACCCTACCAAAGGGTCCCTCTCCCAGGATGGGAGGAAACTAAAACTTCGATAACAAAGGTCACAAGCGTCCTTAGGGTTTACATTCACATGAGCATGCTTAAACCAACCACCACTAAGGCACAAGCGTACCTACTAAACCATGTTGGGTCACACTTGTTCTCATCCTCAACATCGGACCAACTTAGTTGTGAGGGGTTCGTCAAACATACCCTTACCTTTAGGGGTTTCCTTTACCTCCACACATTAAGAGTACCATGCTTGAAACTATAGAGACTCAAATCTCACCATGAGCATTGGATACACTGCTTCCCCTCTTAGGCCTAGGATCCCTAGATTATCCTTTGGGTATCCCACTGCATGCTCAAACTCTCAACCATGAATCAAGCATATCCCAGGTATGTCATGTACTTCCATGATCCTTTCATATGAGCAACACCACAAAGTCGAGTCCTCCTCAAGGACAGCCAACTAGGTATAAAGCCTCACAACTGGTTACTTAACCCTCCTCAGGGTTTAAGGCACTCTTTGTCTCATCCAGCAGGTAGTTACTTATACCATGGGTACCAGACGGTTCCTCTAAAGGCAACCAAGCTATCATCAGCCTTCAGGGATCAAACATAAGACAACCACTATCATCCACTTAGGTCGCATCATCCCCAACTACCCACTGTTCCTTATGTCTCAGGGTTTTAGGCTTCCAACCTTCTTGCTTGAGGTCTGCTTTCTCTCTAGAGCTAATCCTACAACCAACCTCTCTATAAGAGGTCCTTTCTTCATGAAGGATCAAGCTCATAAGCATATCCCTTCCTGGTGAAGCCTATGTTCACGCTCATGCTTACTCACAGTTATCCATTATAACTTATGCTTATCTCATAAGCCACCCATCATGATCTCTTAACCAGGGTTTCACCAAGCTATACCTTACTTGCCTAGCCCATAGGGTAACTATAGCTCTTTCTCTAACCCCATCCATAAAAGAAGGTATCAGTAGCTCAAACATGTACGATACTTCCCAGGGTTGGGTCGCCAAAGGTAGTAGGTCATCTACCCTCTTATGGCATTCCAAAGGCATGTCCAACCAAACACTCAGTCAACCATTACATCTACTCATCATGTCACCTCTCTCTCTAACCTTCACTTAGGGTTAGGGTTACCATCATCCTCAAAGGATGTGCTAGGTCTCTACCTTTAATGGAGGTCTCTACCTCCAAGACATCCTCCTACCAAGGAGATCTATCCTCAGGTCTCTCCTGAGGGCAATGACAGCTTGTGTCATACGACCTAAGCATGTATCTATTCCTTTACGTTTACTCTATTAAGCTTATGTCCATGACATCTTATTTACATGCTTTTTATTAATTTGATGGAGGATCCCTTAATCCTTATCAACCTTACCCATACCTCAAGAGGGTGAGGGAAAGAGAGAAAACCCTAATCCTTAAGGTCCTTAGTAGAATTTGAGTTGAGAAGGGATGAACAAGATGAGAGAGTCCTAAAGGTATCTTATTTCGAATCATATCCTAAGACTTTGGCCAGGCAGTCACACGGGTCCGGGAGTCCTCATATTCCGACTAGCAGTGCGGAGGAAAATATTGCCAGCCCCCAGTCGTGATCCTTTTCTAGACACCTCAGTCTTTCGAATAATCCTCTAATAACTCCCTTGGGTTCTACAGAATTTGTAAAATTTAATAATTACTAAAGATTAAATGACGAACCTATGCTCTGATACCAATTGTAACGACCCCATCTCCGGGTAACCCCCAATCAAGGGAGACCCGAAGTTTAGAGCCGTTATTCAATAAAAAGGATCAAAGGTTCGACAAATAATCAATAACAATTAATAAATTTTACCAACTAAACTGAAAATTGCTATAAAATAAAACTTTGATTACCTTTTAAAATCTGGGATTTCTAATCTTCTATCCATGAAGAATTCTAATCTAACTAATCCTCCTGTGCACGTTACTTCTCGTTTAATATCACATATGCCACTTTACTGTTTGTTCTTTTCATTTGTACCTAAAACGCCGACAAACAAAATGTCGGTCAGCCGAAGCTGGTATGTGGGGGAAACAAAAATTGTGCAACTATGTTAACAATGTAATCAACCAAATATCATTTAACATCCAAAATTACGTTTTAAGCAATACTACTCAATCCTTTCCTATCCCCTTTCTCTGTAACGTCCCTGCAGTGGACATGGATACTACCTCTCTCATATGGTAGATCCTTACCCCCCATGGCCCTACCACACCGGTAGCCAATACCTAGGGTATGGAGTCGCATGTTCCTACCCAAAGGTAGACCAATCCCTGACTCATGATGACTTGATGGACCTACTCCATTAGTAGCCATTTACTAAGTCATTTAATGACCTGATGGACCTACCCTCATTGGTAGCCATTTACTAGGTCAATCTATAAAGCTACAAAGGGGACTAGGATCTGAGCTAGTAGACATATTTCGTATGTGATAGTCATATTCACATTATACTTTGCATGAATTAAATACATCCAACAGTTTAATTCAAGCCACGATGGAAACATTGATAATATCCCGGAAAACTAATTTGGGTAGTCATAAGCGTAACCACATACCTGATTTGATGAGTCATGCAGATTATTCAACATATACTTCATGTGTATACAATCAAGCCAATCAACAGATCCAAGAAAGTAATTCAATCATCACATAATTCCTGAAAAGAATATGTACTCTATTGTTACACACTTCATCAAGAATCTACTCTATTTACTTGGATTCACTTTCTAGGGTTTTGTGTCCATTTTAGGGTTTCATTTTACAATTAGGGTTTCCCTTCACCTTTTACCCTAATTTTATGCGATTACTCAAAAACCCTAGTTATCTTATCTATTCTTCAATATTAAGGTTATCTCAACAACATATAACCCTATTTCCATATTTAAAGGCACATTACTCATCAGTTAATTTCATTAAACTTCTTTTACATTAAAGCTACTATTTTTATCCCTTTTAATTCATGACAAGATCATTATGTGTATCTATCATTAATTCAAAGCTCATTTGGATCTAATTACCATATGAACTCATTTTGCCACCAATTCCACCTTTTATTCATGAAAAGACCTTAATCACTACTTTTAGGGTATTTATCCTAAATTAAGGACTTTCATATACAAATAACTTAGAACTATCATTTAACAATCATATTTTCACATTTTTCAATCAAAATATGATCTTATCTTCTTTTACCCTAAATTAGGGTTTCTAAATTATTTAATCATTCTCATATGAGTTATAACCCTAAATCAGGCAAGTCTTCATTACATCATTCATTAATAATGCAACACATTATCTTTTTATTTTACAAATTTTCTATTTTCTCTTTCCTCTCCTTTATTGGGATTCCTTGGCACCCAAGAAACTTTAAGAATTCGAAATTTCTTTTAATGGAATACTCCTTATCCTTAAATGCATCAATATGCATTATTCTCATTATCTTGTTTTATTTCTTATTAAAATATTTCCTTTTGTGGATTTCTCTTTATTTCTCTCTTAGTTTTCTCATTAGTGTTCCTTTTATTATTAGGAATCCTTGGGACACGAGATTCCACTAAGTATTACCCATTTATTCCTCTTTTTACATATTTTCCACATTTCATCAATGTTTTCAATTTCTTTATTAACAAGGGAATACTTAATTGATATTTTCTTTTCTTATTGCCTTTTCTTTGCAACATTGGACTCCTTGGAACCCAAGGAACCCAAGTGGCACGAAATCCTCCTTGGATTTTCTTTCTAAAGGTTTCCATACCTTTCTCATCTCAAATTCTCAGTTATTCATTAATTAATTGAATATCCTTGTTATTAGGCCCAATAGCCAATAAAGCCCACAAATCAAACAACGAGGCTATTGTAAATGGAATCCATTCATTCAAAATAGATTATATCATTTATTCGTTCAAAATCTTTAATATGAGAAATTATATTTCTCAGTAAATGAACCCAAAATTGGGGTTGTAACAACTTATGACTCCCCTAACCTTGGTCACGTCTCTATTATGAGTGTCTCTAAATTTTCATCTTGTTGATTATTTGGAGTTTGGAAAGGTAACTCCTTCCACCCGATTGTGTTTTCTTGACCTAAGACTCTAATAGGTCAGACTTTTTATGATATTGATACTCGATCTTAAATATCAATTTAATGATGACCTTGAAATATGGTGATATTGACTATAGTTAGTGGTTAATTCCTAGAAAGAACTAGGCCTAGATCATTCATCAACCTTGACTACCTTGAAAATGAACTTGATATTGGCACCATGAAATGTCTACCGATGCTTGAAATGTTTCTTAGTTGTTGCTCAATTGTTGTATACAGTTGAATGATCACCCCTAAGGTCCAAATAGGAGTCTAAACCCTAGATTCCAAGTGTTGGACCTATGACCATCATGTCCAAATTTAACTCTCCATATTGAATAACAAAATTTATATTTATGATTAATGATCTCGATTAGAATCATATGATTACCCTATTTAGATCCTGAGATCACCCTTGATATATGACTAATGACTGAAATGATGTTATCTTAACTCGCTTGATTTATGACGTAGGGATGAACTCCATGTGGGATATGGTGGGACCTTCCATTGATTTTTAGCACAAAGTCATGATGTTGAAATACGATGTTGGTCTTGAATTGTTGAAATATGAAATCTCAATCATGAATGTATAACCCCACCTTGGCCAATGTAGAAGCTAGAACCCTAAATGTTAAAAATGGAAGTCATGTCTTACTCTTGAACGCTACATGATTGAATTAAAATGTGATCTCTCCAAAATTGGTAATACATAGGATATTTACTCCAAAATTATTGACTTATGTGAAGATACTTCCAATTTGATGATCTGTGTGACTATGTGTTGACCATGATACTCGATCACTCAATTTCAAATTGAGAGGTGATGATATCTATAGAATACTAGGATGGTCTTAATGATGAATGGGAAAACTCAATCTTGATCGGATGACTTGATCTAATTTTGGGGATAAAATTTCTTTTAAGGTAGGGAGGATGTGATAACCTAGTTTTTCTCTCTCATTCAAGTTATGTATGTCCTGAATCTTTAGATGCTCCTTTTTGCTTAGAAACCTTCCTCACTGACACCTTGATGACCTTAAGTCACTCATGTTCAATTGATGATATGATTTTGATTAAATATCATGTTGTACCCATATGCGACTCTAATTTGAGTTTTGAACTAAGTGTCTTATTTCTTATGTATAACCAACTTGCAATCACATTTGAACCCTTTCAATTAAATATTATTTCTATGAAATGTATTTCAATAGGTAGATGATTCAATTTTGAATCTAATGGCCCAAAAATCACATCAATCAGAGTCATAAATCATAAGATATGGCCTTTTGAAAATTTCACTTTAATCGTTATTTTATCACTTATTTTAGCTTGCTTTTGACCCCAACTGGGCCAATTTGTCATTAGTGGCTCAATTAGAGGGGAGGCGGCCCCTTTCTCCTTTGCCTTTGATCTAGCAAATCACATCCCTTCTTTGGACCAATCATTTTGCTTCTTTTCGAGGATCATGAACGTCAACCCTTGGATCAAGAAACCACAAATTTTCCCCTAAATTGATGGTCGAGATTTCGTCCCCTACCTCAATACAACTATCGACGTAATGGCTGCTCGCCACCATCAGTCTAGGGGTGTAAAGGGTACTGGTACAATGTGGGTTTGGCCATACCCATTTAATTTAGCAGGTCTGGTTCCAGTTCTAGACCCGCATAATAAAAATCTAGACCTGCACCATACACATACCCAAAGTAATAATGGGTTTGCGATGCGGGTATGCGGGTAAGTGGTCCTACATAAATATGATATTATTTATGTAAGGAAAAATATGACTATTCTCTATATATACTAATAAAATGTAATATTGTTATTATATAGGATATAAACATGCCACAATTATACTAAAGAATGTAATACTTTGTAGTTTGAAGATTAGTTGCATTGATTATGTACATGTTCGTAGTCATCGTCATAGTGTTTCAATTATGTAGCATACTGATAACCTCCAATTTTTTGGTGTTATCTTAGTAATTTTCCTCAGTTTTCCACTCTCTTTCTTAGATAAATTAGACAGAATCCTTAACTTTCCTTTCTTATTGCAAATATACTATTAGATTAACTTTTCTCCTTTGTACTTATAGAAAAAGATAGAAAAATCACAAAAGCCAATCGGTCCCGAGACCGCATGGAGTCACACGGTCTCAAGACCACATGAAGCCAACCGGTCCCGAGACCGCATGGAGTCACACGGTCTCAAGACCGCATAAAGCCAACTGGTCCCGAGACTGCATGGAGCCACACAGTCTCAAGACCGCATGAAGCCAACCGCCCCCGAGACCGCATGGAGTCAAACTGTCTCAGGGTCCAAACGGTCTAAGAGTCCAAACGGTTTCAGGGTCCAAACGGTCTCAGAGTCCAAACAGTCTCAAAGTCCAAATGGTTTCAGAGTCCAAATGGTTTCAGAGTCCAAACGGTTTCAGAGTCTAAATGGTCTCAGAGGTCCAAACGGTTTCAGGGTCTAAACAGTTTCGAAGTAAAATTGCCCAAACCGTTTGGACTTCACTTAAAGCCTATAAATAAGACCTGATGGGTCCTCCCAAATTATCAAGTTTCAGACGTCCAGAGGCTGCCTCTACTGCTCCTGAGCTATTCCATCCTCCATCCTTCGCCCAAAGGCTGCCGGTCTGAGATCCACACTCTATCCTGAAGCTGCTTTCTCTCTCTTCACCAAAGAAGGTGGGAAGAGGAGACCTCATCATCGAGCAACCTGTGAAGTGTGAAGATCGTCATTCTCTCTATTTGACATTCCTCTCTCCTTTGTGGGGATGACGTTCTCTCTCTCTCTCTTCTCGCCTCCTTCTTTGTCCTAGCTATGAGCGAGTAGTCTCATTCACTAGGGTGCGGGGAGTAGCCCCACTACCCATGTTTTCATTTCATGCAATGTAATCCATAGTTTGCAATAGAGATATACTTCCTTTTCAGTTCGACATCAATCGTCTAATGAATGCTTGTTGCTTGATCACCAACTCGTGTTATCTTTTATCTTTTAGTATGAATTGTCTATGTTTGTACTATTAGATTCGAATCTCGATTGAATGTTGGTTCTTAATAAATGTATCCACCATGCATCTGTTTTGGTATCTAGGAGTGTTTTTCAAAGAGTGGAGTAAACTCACTTCCATCGTTGTACTTTCATACTATGAAATGGAATCAGTTGACGTATGGAAGTACAACATTGATAAGTCGAGGAACACACTTTGCGAAGGGAATGATGTAAAGTAGGCGACCATTCGTTCGAGGATGGCTGGCATTGCAACATTCCCACACTTCTCGTAGTTAGTTCTCCAAAAGGAAACTAAATCTACAAAGATACTAACTGTTTAGAGTCTTATTGCAGGTTATGTTTTATGTTGCATGTTTTGATCTATGTGCAGTGGTGGTGAAAGCCGATCACATCCTAGTGGCTCCTTATCATTGTTTACAACCTAAAATTTACTTTCTTGCTTTGTTTTACTTGCACTTAGTTTAAAATGACCAAAACAACTTTTTGATCTAGATACCAACTGTTAAGAGGTTAAGTGAAATTCTAACGTTTTCCATCTTGTTGCTCCCAACAAGACCATTGTCCTGTGGATTCGACCCTTAACTATACTACGACAAGACTTCCACGTATCCTAGCATACGTGGGTGGAGTTCTCAATCTAGTATAAGCAAGGCTAAACCTAAAGACTTACCATCTTTAGGATTTTTAGTGGTGCGCACAATTCCACGCGAGTGGAAGCTCCATCAAAAATTGGCATCGTTGCCGGGGACAACGGAACATTTTAATTTCATTTACCATCTTGCTAGTTGATTAGGGTTTTACACTTTCCTTTAAACATTACTCCATATCTTCTTGAATTCATCATATCTCCTGCATCATCTAAAAGGTGTGTTCTTTCTCTACTCAGGTAGAATATGTGTATGCAACCATCGCATAATGTCGGATTCTCCCCTGATCCAAAGTACGACTCTGAGGTAGAGAGAAGCTTCCACCTCCGCATCAGACTTAACCACCAAAGAGCCAGAAAAATGGCTGAAGATCAACGCCGAGTTGCGTTAGTAATGGAAAGGGTCAACACCGCCATAGCCGCTCAGAGAGCACAACTCATTGCTGACACTCGTGCTCAAATCCAAGTGGAAATCCGAGCTGAAGAACATGCCCACATCCGAGCTGAAAATGAAGCAGCTAACCAAGCTGTCCAGCTAGAGCTAAGAAACAAGCAATTGAGGGACTATGCCATCCCCAAGAACTATGAAGATAATCATCCAGTCTGGCCACCAATCATCAACATACCCAATTTCAAAATCCGGACACAATGGATTCAAATCATGCAGGGTATCTCCTTCTCTGGTGGTGCTGGAGATGACTGCATGGATCACTTGAAGAGATTCAAGGCACTTTGTCGACTTGTCCCACAAGCCGGAGTTGCCTTTGATGCAATAATGCTACACCTATTCCACTTCACTCTATTCGGAAGGGCTTTGAGTTGGTACAACTCACTTGATAGGGAGCCAATCATCACCACATGGGCTCCCTTGGAAGAAAAGTTCCTGGAAAAGTTTTTCCCTCCTTCATTAACCTACGAAATTAGGGGGTAGATCAACCACTTCGCCCAACTTCCTAGATAATCACTCGCAGAAGCATGGGAAAGATTTAAGGAGCTTCTAAGGAAGTGCCCTCATCACAGTATCTCCCAAGATCAATTGATAGAGACATTCTATAGGGGGTAAGTGATGACATCAAGCAATTTCTGGATTCCGCATCTTGAGGAAATTTTATGAGAAAGAACTACGAGGATGCATGGAAAATCATTACACTTGGAGTTGAGAACCAATCCAATTGGGGATGATCATCCGGTAAGGGAGTCCTCAAAGTTTATAAAGCTGAGGAATCAATGGAAATGAAGGCTATTGCTGAAGCTTTAAAGACTATAGCTCACAAATAGCAGGCACTTGAAACTTCATTCGAAGAATATGATAAGAAGAAAAAAACCCCAAGTTCAACAAGTTAAAGCTGCTACAGGGACTTGTGAAGCCTATCACGCATCTGATCACCCTACACTGTCATGTGGTTTACTCTACAATGTGATGATGAATATGAAACCACCACAACAACAGTATGAACCAATCATCAAGCACCCTAAAGATTAGATGCCTGAACAAGTCAATTCCATTCATTTCATACTAGGCCAAGCTTACTATAATCCAAATCAACCAAGAAACCACCCTAGTTTTCAATATGGGAACCCTGCGGGGAATGCTAACCTGCAACATCAAACACAAGGCAGATCCTCCAATAGGTTTCCACATGGATTTGAAAGTAACTTTAACCAAAATCAAGGAAACCTCAGAAATAATTTCCCAAGATCTAACTACCCTAGAAATCCTTCCGCCTACTATCAATATACCCATCCCCCTCTGCACCCACAACTACACCCTCAGCTGCAGCAACCACAGCAACCTTAGTTAAAACCACCTCTGCAACAACCACATCAAGGGCAACAACAACTCACTCAAAAAAATGCCCCTTCCCAGCCAACAGATGAGATGACTATGATCAGGCATATGTTACAGTCACAACAAACCATGCTTGCCAATTAGCAAGCTCAGCAGAAGGCTGTGGAGGCTCAACTAGCACAAATCGCTGCCCAACTGAAGCCACCAGTAGGTACCTTTGCTAGTCAACCAGAGTCAAACCCTAGACACGATCAAAATAGACCAGAACAATTGAATGTCGTCACTACAAGATATGGTCATGTCTTTCATGAAACTACGAGAATCACTCACAATGATGATGATACACCTATCTTTACTCCGAATGCAAACCTGAATCTAGGAATTGAGAAATCTGTAGAGTCCGCAAAAGGAAAAGAAAAGGGACAAGCTTCCGCAGAGCCAGAAGTTCTGTAGTATAAACCTAAGATACCATATCCAGAAAGATTGAGAGAGACTAAAATGGACACTAGGTTCCAAAAATTCAAGGAGGCGATGAAGAAACTTTATATCGATATCCCGCTCCTTGATGCTCTCTCTGAAGTACCAGCTTGGGCTAAATACTTAAAAACTTTTCTATCAAGGAAATACATTACTAAAGAACAAGAGACGGTCAAACTAGCTCAGACTACCTCCGATATCATTCTTAATAAGATGCCCAAGAAAAAGAAGGACCCTGGTTCTTTCGGTATTCAATGTTGTATTGGAAATGCTTCGAGAAAAAAGGGATTATCTGACCTAGGGGCTAGCATATCTATCATGCCTTACTCCATGTGTAAAAGATTGGGCTTTACTGATTAACTACCCACAATGATGAAAATTCAGTTAGCTGATTCCACTATCACTGCACCTCTAGGAATAATTGAAGACATTCCGGTCAGAATAGGCAAAGATTCTTATGTCCCATGTGATTTTGTCATTATGGACATCAAGGAAGATCTCAGATACCCAATAATATTTGGCAGACCCTTCCTTGCCACAACTAGGGCACTCATTGATGTTGAAGCTGGCACGATCATTCTGAGACTGGGGAAAGAAGCCATTCAGTTCCGGGTCCTCAACAGCATGAAAGGTCCCAACATTCAGAAGGAAGTTTTTCTCTTAGATGCAATACAACAAATGTCACAGCTGGAAATATCTGAACCATCTGATGAGTTAGAAAATGTCCTAATAAATCCAGAAATCAAATTCTCAGCCAACGAATTAGTTCAACAATGCTTACAACACTTAGAAAAATCTGAAGAAGCACCAGCAGCCACTTTTGAGGAGCTCAAATCTGTCACTATTTTAGAAACAACAAAAGCACCTAAGGCTCCCGAAATGAAAACCCTACCAACAGGACTTAAGCTCGCCTTCTTGGACGAAGAAAAACTATGTCCAGTAATCATCAGTTCCACTCTAATGAAAGACCATGAAGAAAGGCTTCTCGTTGAGTTGAAGAAACATAAGAAAGACAATGGGTACAAAATAACTGACCTGACAGGAGTAAACCCAGCCTTATGCATGCATAGACTTCCCATGGTGGAAGATTTTAAGCCTTCAAGAGAACACCAGAGAAAGATGAACCCCAATCTTAAAGAGGTAGTTCGCCTTGAGGTCCTCAAATTGCTGAAAGTAGGCATTATCTACCCAATTTCAGATTCCCAATGGGTCAACCCTATCCAAGTAGTCCCCAAAAAGGGAGGAACCACTGTCGTGTTAAATGATAAAAATGTGATAGTGCCCACAAGGACTGTCACAGGGTGGAGAATGTGTATCGACTACAGGAAACTAAACAAAGTAACACGAAAAGATCACTACCCTCTACCCTTTCTTGACGAAGTCCTCGAACGCCTAGCCCATCAAAAGTTTTTCTGTTATCTCGATGGTTATTCCGGATTCTATAAAATCCCTATACATCTAGAAGACCAAGAAAAAACAACTTTTACTTGCCCCTTCAGGACATATGCTTTCAGAAGAATGCCTTTCGGGTTGTGCAATGCGCCTGCCACCTTCCAAAGGTGCATGTCTGCTATTTTTGCAGGGCTAACTGAGTCCATAATAGAAGTATTCATGGATGGTTTTTCAGTTTACGGAGATTCCTTTGACAACTTTCTACTCAACCTTGGACAATGCTTACAAAGATGTGAGGAAACAAACCTCATCTTAAATTGGGAAAAATGCCATGTTATGGTAACTGAAGGTGTCGTCCTCGGACATAGAGTGAGTGACAGAGGGATTGAGGTAGACAAGGCAAAAATTGATGTCATCTCGAAACTGTTGCCGCCAAAAGACGTAAAAGGAGTACGAGTATTCTTGGGTCATGTTGGGTTTTATTGAAGATTCATTAAAGATTTCTCAAAAGTAGCCAAACCCATGACCCAATTATTGACCAAGGACGCCGAGTTCAATTTCGACCAAGAATGCCTACAAAGCTTCATAACTTTAAAGAACGCTCTAGTCTCTGCACCTATCCTAAGAACACCCGACTGGTCGCAACCATTCAAAATAATGTGTGATGCCAGTGACTATGCTATAGGGGCGGTGTTAGGGCAGATAATTGACAAAAAGCCTTATGTAATATACTATGCATCCAAGACTCTCGATGAAGCGCAAAAGAACTACACCACTATAGAAAAGGGGTTCTTAGCTGTCATCTATGCGTTCGAGAAATTCCGCTCCTACCTAATTGGATCAAAGGTCATTGTCTACACCTGACCACTCCACCATACGATATCTAATCCAGAAGCAAGACGCAAAACCCAGACTTATCCGCTGGGTGTTAATGCTTCAGGAATTTGACTTAGAAATCAAAGAAAAAAGCAGAGTGGAAAACGTCGTCGCTGATCACCTCAGCAGCATTGAAGTCGAGGATGACAATAAAGTACCTATCCAAGACTCCCTCCCTGATGACCAGCTAATGAAAATTACCATCGGATTCCCCTGGTATGCCGACATAGTGAATTATCTGGCTACAGGGATCATCCACCCTTCCGCCTCTCACCACGAAAAAAAGAAATTTCTGCACGATGTTAAGCAATACTACTAGGACAAACCTTATCTCTTTCACCTATGCGCAGATAGACTTTTCCATCACTGCCTACCTGAAGAAGAGATTACTCTTGTCTTAGAACATTGCCATTCCGGCCCCACTGGGGAGCACATGAGCTCAAAAAAGACCGCTATAACATTTTTGCAATTGGGTTTCTTTTGGCCAACAATAGCAAGAGATTCCCATGATTTCATAAAATCATGTAATAAATGTCAACTTTCCGGCGGTATAACAAAAAGGAATGAAATGCCCCTCACTTTCTGGCAAGAGATCGAACTTTTTGATGTGTGGGGGATAGACTACATGGGTCCCTTTCCCTCTTCATATTAATTTTCTTACATATTGGTTGCATTGGATTATGTCTCGAAATGGGTAGAAGCTATACCCACAGTTTCCAGCGATTCCAAACCAATCATTAATATGTTTAAAGATATCATTTTCTCCAGATTCGGAGTCCCCCGAACTGTCATATCCGACGGAGGGACCCATTTTCTGGAACGAATATTTGAAGCCCTCTTGAAGAAATACGGAGTCAACTATAAAGTTGCCACGCCTTACCATCCACAAACTAGTGGTCAGGTTGAAGTTTCGAATAGACAACTGAAGGCAATCCTAGAGAAAACCATCAATAGACACTGTACCGACTGGTCCACCAAGCTTCCCGACGCCCTTTGGGCTTACCGAACAGCTTATAAAACACCATATGGAACAACCACGTTCCATTTGGTATACGGGAAATCATGTCATCTTCCAGTAGAATTGGAACATAAGGCTTGGTGGGCTATTAAACAACTGAACTTCAATTTTAAAGCACTGGAGAAAACAGACAACTGTAGTTGCAGGAACTAGAGGAGCTCAGAATGACCGCATACCAAAGTGCCAGAATTTACAAAGAACAAACCAAGATGTGGCACGATGGCCATCTAAAAAGAAAAGACATCGCCATTGGAGACAAAGTCCTTGTTTTCAACTCCAGACTCAAAATGTTCCCCGGGAAACTTCGTACAAAGTGGTCCGGGCCTTTTACTATCAAACACATATACCCGACTAGAGCCATCATAATCGTTGATGACAATGGAGGAGAAAGGACCGTCAATGGCCATAGATTGAAAAAATACTATACTCCAACAGACAAAAGTCCAAGACAGACTATTGAGATCAGAGACCCCATAATATCACCATAACAAAATCAAAACTTCGTCGAGCCAGCGACGTAAAACCCAGGCGCTACTTGGGAGGCAACCCAAGATCTATTTATCACCATTTATCTTTTACTTTTTATTTCCTTTGTTTAATTTAGGTTTATCATCTTTAATCTGAAAATATAAAAATTCACATAAACAACTAAAACAAACATAAAAATATAAAAATAAAAAATCAAAACCGTCTCAAACGGTCTTGAAACCGTTTGGAGCCTAACAGTTCTGAAACCGTTTGGAGCCAAATGGTCTTGAAACCATTTGGAGCCAAATGGTCCTGAAATCGTTTGGAACCAAACGATCTTAAAACCATTTTGAGCCAAACGGTCTTGAAACCGTTTAACCTCGGGAATTTGTAGGGTCAACCCCCGAATCCTATAAATATAACCCTACCCCTCTCCTTCTTCTTTCTTTTGACTCTCGAGCTTTCTAAAACCCTCGCAAGCACTGTTTCATCTCCCCTGCTCCCGCTCCCGCGCAGCCTGCTACACCTGTTCTCTCCACCGCCATCGCTCCCGCCTCCGCCCGTCTTCACGACGTCCGTACCTCGGTGACCACCGCTCTTCACATCGTCGTCGTCTTCATCACCCACAACAATAAGGTAGACCAGTACACCACCATCATCAACACTTTTGTCTGTGCACCACCTCTATTTTTCTACCATCGCCGACGTCCACGTCGCTGACGCGGCTCCCTTTTCTACCACTGCCATCGTCTATATCGTCGCCGCCTTCGCTATCGCTGCTGATATCATTTCTACCGCCGTCTGCTGCGCCCCCATCGTTCCATCTTCCAAACGGTCTTGAAACCGTTTGGAGCCAAACGGTCCTGAAAATGTTTGGAGCCAAACGATCCAGAAACCATTTGGAGCCAAACGGTCTTCAAACCGTTTAGAGCCAAACGATCATAAACTGTTTGGAACAAAACGGTCCTGAAATCATTTGGAGCCAAACGGCCCTAAAACCATTTGGAGCCAAACGGTCTTCAAACCATTTGGAGCCAAACGGTCCTGAAACCATTTGGAACCAAACGATCTTCAAACTGTTTGGTCTTTCAAACCGCTTGAATTCCGTTAAAACATAAAAACACATAAACACATAAAAAATCCAATTTTTCCTTTTAAACTTGTTATTCTAACACATGACCTTCTATTTACTCTTTCAGATATGGCATCACCAGCTAAGGAAGCCATCGGATCTACCGACGCTCCTTTCCGGACAATGGAGAAACTAATAGAAAGCCATGCCAAGCTCCAGAAGGTTGTAGATACCTATAAAGAAACAGGAAAGATCCCACCAAAGGTCAACATCATAGTGGTCATGTGCAAAATTGACTGCATCAACAAATGCTTAGCTGCGGAGCCTGAAGAAGAAGTGGAAGAAATTTCTTCCAGTGATGAAGGCTCCGAATACGAGCCTAACTCTGAAGATAAATCCCCAACTAAAAAATCCAAGGGGAAATGAAAGGCCCACGAAGTTGCAAAAGAACAACCACCAATGAAACGGGCAAGGAAGAAGGTCCGCCCCGCTACTGCTAGAGAACAAACCCTAGCAGAGTACGTCCCAACAACCGCCACTACCACCCCCTCTACCACTCGTGCCACCACCATTACTCCCGTCTTCCCCGCCATCACCACTACAGCACCACCACCAGAAAACCTTTTCATCCACACCCTCCCATCCATTGACAAAATAATAAAACCAACAAAGTACGTTTGCTCAAGCATACTAATGAAGATGGGGATATATGAACGAATCCTCACCATGCTCGATAATGCAAATCTCTCAAGATTGTGCTTTGTCCCCGAGATCTCATACGTTGAGCCCACAACCGAATTCTTTACAAATCTCACCAAAGAAGCTGTGGACATTACGGTCAGAGCACGGGACGGAGGTGATCGCAGGCTAGTCACTGACCTTTTTGGCAACAAAGTTGTCATAACAGAAATTTTATTGAATGAAATTTTCATAGAGAACCTGGAGCAGCTCAAAAAGGCCAAAGATGTTAGCATGGAGAACTCCCAATTCAATAGAAACAACTTCTGGAAAACCCTAATAGGGATCCTAGCTTACGAGTCAGAGACCTGTAAAGCCTCCAATATTCATTCTGGTTTAGTGCGCACACTTCATAAAATTCTCACCGGTGCACTCTTCCCTAGAACAGAAGGAGGAACTGTTATCACTGCTGAACTTTTTCTTCTATGGTCCATTCTGCATGGAATGCCGGTCAATATTGGATGGCACACGATACAAAAATTTTCAGCCTACACCATAGGGAAAGAAATCTGCATGGGGGGCACATAACTTCCATCATCAAATATTTCAAGATGGACTAATTACTTCCTCGATGCACGCAGATCAAGGGCGGCATCCTTAATAATGAGCAAACCCTGAAGAACTCCTACATTATCAAGGAAAAGGATGTGAAATTACACTACATATTCTGCGCTACAGTACGATCTTCCAGAACTCTGCGTCCGCTTCCGGAGCTTGCGGATTATGACAAAGAAAAGATCCTCTTCACTGACGCAGAGCTTACCAAAATCCTGGCTTTAGTCAAAGTACAAGAGAAGAAGACCAAAGTGGGCCAGACAGAGCTTAGTATTACTGCCCCGGCAGCCAGGGTAACAAAAATACCAGTAAAATGACCATCTAAGGTACGTTTACAACCACCACAGCTGTCGGGGATGCCGACATCAAAACTACATCCAGAGACAGAATGCCCTCATCCGGAGGAACCTATCAATACGTCATTATTAGACTCATTCATCATGAGCCTACATGATGACCTCACCACCACCACCCCCACCACTTTACCATCCATTACTATCCCACCATCTACCACCCTCCCACCTTTCTCTACAACAATCCCAACAACAATTCCTCCACCCACATCTTCCGCGTCACCCTTCTTCTCCTCGGGCATCCCTTTTTTAGCTCAATCACCCGGCTTCACCTACTCCGCCCCCATCTCCACCCATTCCTCCTCAACAATTTTGCTCCCACAATTCTCACCTGGACAATTACCATTTTCTTCATCCACCACCGCCCCGACACCACTGGTGACTCCATCGACGGTCACTACACAGTTCACGGGACCATCAACAGTGTGTCTTCTGCAAGGCACTACCACCTTTCCACCCCGATCCCAGCCGCACCACCCATCCACACCTGGGGTCCATTTCACAAATGTCGGTGAGGAATTCAGACGTCAATTCAATGCTATTCGAAACCTCCTCACCGACCCTTCTAACATATTACAATCTATTTTTTCTTGTGTGCAGGGTTTAACTACACAGGTCACCAAGATTGATGCGCAAAACCTTGCCTTGCCAGACATCATCTCAAGCATCCACCAACAGCAAAAAGCAGCGGCCATAAAAGTCGATCGCCTTGACGGCCGCCTGCAACAACTGCCACAGTTGGTGCTTGAAGTGAAAGACCAGCAAGATGATTTGGTCAAGCAAGTCGACATGATTTCTTCGCAAAATCAACCATTGCCAAAAACTCTGCGTGAGCTTAAGCAGCAACAAACTTCTTTAAGCACGTGCTTTGATGACATCAGCACCACCCTCACACAGCTAAATAACCGGCAAGAGGAGTCATCCAACAACGAAATCAACCAACTGCGAACTCAAGTGACAGATCTCTCTGCACGACTCCTCTCCGCCGAGGCTCGATTTTCATATCTTAAAGAAGCCCACGACGCTTTGCTTGAAACACATGAGCATACACAAGTGGCTTTTGATGAGCTACAAGCACTCCACCGGAAATGCAAGAAGCCTCCACCAAAGAAGGCAACAGATGAGGTGGTAGTTGAAGATGATGATGAAGAAGAAAATGATGATGAGGATTCTGACTCCTCAGCTGACTCCAATAATAGCACCTCCTCAGATGATAAATCTGACGACCCGGACAATGCTGGAGAGGGCCCCAGCCGAGGAGCTACACCAAAACCATAGAAAGATCACCACGACGGTGATAAAGATCCCAAATCCCCTACTCACAATGACAACGTTAATATGTCTTATGGGGATCAATTTCTTGACTATTAAACAATGGGATCTCTGGGGGAAACTGCCAAAGAAGCAGCTTTTGTTGAATTCCAACAATGTCTTTTCAGAACCAGCACGAGTCGACCACAAGCAGAACTTCCACAGCACTCCATCCCGGAGCAAACTTCACCATTTCCCCCAGAACAGGAAGATTTAGAAAGAGTCAGTTTAGATACAGACGAAGATCTGGAATCAGCTTCTGACTCAGACAAAGACGAAGATCTGCGGCACTACATAGACAATCTGGAGTAGACTTCTTCTCTCCCTCCACAAGAGCTTCCCCCTCTGCCACCTCTACCTCATAAAATGCACGATTTAGACTTGGAGGCCGTCTATACCTTAGATGCTCAAGATATCTTTATCTTAAACACTATCGTAGATGATGTCAAATACAGGGGTGATGTTATCTATCATAATTCAAAGACTCAACAAACATTGACACGTGAAGACTTCCGCACTATCCTTCGACCACATTCAGCGGTGAAGATGGAAATCTTCTGTGTCCTCCTTGCCAATTCTATCGAAACTTACAAAAGCTCTAAGTGACAACAACCAGTTCTTAATGCTCCCCCAGCTCTGGACATGAGTCTTATATATAAAAAATTACAAAGCAAATCAATCGAACGGTTGTAGAGGGGGATTGACAGAAAGGCACACTATATAACCATGCCCTTTCAAGTTTCTGGTCACTGGATGCTTATGATAGTCGACACCGCGGCTCGAGACGCCAAGGTGTACAACTTCTGCGCTAGTGAACTAAAGGCCATAATAATTAATTTTGCTGGTATCGAAGTCGGGGAGGCCAGATGCATCCCTTTCCAGCTCCTGAAATTGATTTGGGCTACTTGCCCATCCCTCTGCAATGGTTGGAGCCAACCATGGTTCCAAATCATCAACCCCCATGACCAAACTCAAGAGGGATCTCAAGACTGCGCTTTCCACGTTATATGTCATATTCAAGTGCTCAACCAGCAAATCCCTTTCACAGAACTGGCCACAGAGGATTTTCATTCTCTACAGGGTCGCTACACCATGGAGCTCATTTGTGATACAAGGTTCTTCAAGGACCCAACTATGGCACCCAACGACGTTCCTCGCTATCTCTTTTCGGCCATCCAACGTCCTCCAAAATGGCCATTCCGAGAAACAATAGAGGAGTTGGTGAAACAACAACCCGCCAAGGTTCCTGAGAAGAAGAAATGGGACCCTTACTCTTTCAATCTGGCGGATGATAAAGGGGTTACCGAGTTACTAACGGGGGCGACCATCAACAGATCATCTTCACAAATGGTCCCTCTATCTGCCATTACACCAACTTTCCCCAATTTTGACCTCAGCGCCTGCAAAAACCTCTCCGACAATGAACTTTGCCTCATCATGTCAAGGCTTTATGCCGAGAAAGATGACCCCATTTTCATATCAGGCGATATTCTGGTCATGGCAGACACGCTACGAGAAACTGTACAGATCAAAGGGTCTCTATCCGTGAGTTTGATGGCCACCTATCAATTTCTTCTCGGACAGAATCACCCTACAACCTACATGGCATCCACTTATATGAAGGATGATCTCCTAAAGCTAAAGAACTTCGGAACAACTAAGGCACTCATTTCCTTCGTACAACATATGACTCCGAAGTTTATCATGCTTCCTTTCCTTCATTCAGAACACTGGATGTTGTTGACAACAAATCTTCACGACGGAACAACAATCATATACAACAGTTTCGACAGCCAGTACAATCCAGATCAACAACAATACACTACAACACCAAGAACGCCTACAGAAGAAGTGTCAAAGGAGTGTGCTGACCAACTACATGACCTTTTTAGCACACACACATGGCATACGGTAAAGAACACTTTCATCGCCCCGCCTTCAGCCACAAATGCCCAAAGTAGCTTCGCGAGTCGAACGATCGTGGTTTCCAGGTCCTCTACTGGATGTACACCATTATGGCCCTTGGAAGACCAGTAGAGGACATGATAGATGTGGGTTACCACACGTTATGAGGAAAGTTCGCCACTAATCTTCTCCGCACACATGGAGCTAATGCAGGACTAAAAGACGCCTGATGCCCTTGTCCTTATACTTCTCAACCTATCACTTTGATACTCTGAGGAATAGAGTGTGTGATAAGTTAGGGGGGGAGTACACTGGACAAGCGCGAGGTATCATTCTTAAATCTTTCCCTCTCTATCTTCTCTTTCAATCCTGCACAAAATTTTCTTTGCACGCTTAGTTTTTGTTTTAAATAATTCCCCTGATAATAAATCATGTTCATAAAGAATAATATCCCTCTTGGAACAGAGTCATCCCCAGCTAACTTCAGAATCTAGTTAGTCCTAAGGATTAACAACAAGAATATAACATAGACATGTAATAGCAAATTAATAAATTATCTTCACAATCGATTTTCATGCTTTTGCTTCAATTCCACATATGACTCTCCACAGGTCAACATCAGGGCCAAAATAAGCCAAACACTCTCAAGGACGGGAGGGACATCAGGTGACATCCAAATCATGAAGCCTTGCAAGTGGACCACTAGTATAAACCAAATAAGTGCATGTCGAGCAACCCTAAGAACAACTTTCTTCTCTTCAAATAAAAGAGGCTTGGCCACCCAAATTAAAATTCCTAAAAACCCAAATCCTAAGCCTGTGAGTTTTTGAATAAAACCCAGAGTGTTGAATAAAACTATGAGAGTAGTGCCATGAATAAGGATCTATATGAAGAACCAATAAAGGTCTCGCCCGGCCAGTACATTTAGCTGCCCTCACAAAGGCAGATGTGTCGTACCTGGTAGTGAAACCCTAAGGTATCCAAATATATGAAAGGCTGACAAAGGACTCGCCCGGCCGGTACATTCAGCTGCCCTCACAAAGGCAGATGTATCGTGCCCGGTAGTGAGATCCTAATAGCATAGACAACCTCTCCCCCACTTGAAAGGGGAGTTACACATCAAGACTTTATCCAACGCTCACACCCACTCTAGCTTCCGGTAGGATTTTCAGAGAAGTATAAAACTGATTAGGGTCAACGACATGCACAGAATAAAAAGTGGTCCCAATGCAGGCTACAAGAGATGGAAGAAACCTGAGATCCAAGCATCTCTCAAAACCTGAAATAGTTAAGGCAAGCAAAGGCCCTGATACAACCTTAGGAGACCTCTGGTTTAGAATTGGAGCAAGAGTATGGAAATCTCAATTAAATAAAATCGCCTCACCATTACATGCCTCAACTCTATCTAACTTGAGGACAAGCTAGACTCTAAGTTGGGGGGTGATAACCTCCAATTTTATGATGTTATATTAGTAATCTTCCTCAGTTTTCCACTCTCTTTCTCAGATAAATTAGACAGAATCCTTAACTTTCCTTTCTTATTGCAAATATACTATTAGATTAACTTTTCTCCTTTGTACTTACAGAAAAAGACAGAAAAATCACAAAAGCCAATCGGTCCCGAGACTGCATGGAGTCACACGGTCTCAAGACCGCATGAAGCCAACCGATCTCGAGACTACATGGAGTCACACAGTCTCAAGACCGCATGAAGCCAACTGGTCCCGAGACCGCATGGAGCCACACGGTCTCAAGACTGAATGAAGCCAACCGGCCTCGAGACCGCATGGAGTCAAACCGTCTCAGGGTCCAAACAGTCTCAGAGTCCAAACGGTCTCAGGGTCCAAACGGTCTCAGAGCCCAAACGGTTTCAAAGCCCATACGGTTTTAGAGCCCAAATGGTTTCAGAGTCCAAACGGTTTCAGAGTCCAAACGCTCTCAGAGGTCCAAACGGTTTCAGGGTCCAAACGGTTTCGAAGTAAAATTTCCCAAACCGTTTGGACTTCACTTAAAGCCTATAAATAAGACCCGAGGGGTCCTCCCAAATTATCAAGTTTCAGACGTCCAGAGGCTACCTCTACTGCTCCAAAGCTATTCCATCCTCCATCCTCCACCTAAAAGCTTCCGGTCTGAGATCCACACTCCATCCTGAAGATGCTTTCTCTCTCTTCACCAAAGAAGGTGGGAAGAGGAGACCTCATCATCGAGCAACCTATGAAGTGTGAATATCGTCATTCTCTCTCCTTCCAAGGGGTTGACTTTCCTCTCTCCTTTGTGGGGATGATGTTCTCTCTCTCTCTTCTCTCCTCCTTCTTTGTCCTAGCTATGAGCGAGTAGTCTCATTCACTAAGGTGCGGGGAGTAGCCCTGCTACCCATGTTTTCATTTCATGCAATGTAATCCATAGTTTGCAATAGAGATATACTTCCTTTTCAGTTCGACATCAATCGTCTAATGATTTCTTGTTGCTTGATCACCAACTCGTGTTATCTTTTATCTTTTAGTATGAATTGTCTACGTTTGTACTATTAGATTCAAATCTCGATTGAATGTTGGTTCTTGATGTATGTATCCACCATGCATCTATTTCGGTATCTAGGAGTGTTTTTCAAAGAGTGGAGTAAACTCACTTCCATCGTTGTACTTTCATACTATGAAATGGAATCAGTTGACGTATGAAAGTACAACATTGATAAGTCGAGGAATACACTTTGTGAAGGGAATGATGTAAAGTAGGTGACCATTCATTTGGGGATGACTGGCATTGCAACATTCCCAAACTTCTCGTAGTTAGTTCTCCGAAAGGAAACTAAATCTACAAAGATACTAACTGTTTAGACTCTTATTGTAGGTTATGTTTTATGTTGCATGTTTTGATCCATGTGTAGTGGTGGTGAAAGCCAATCACATCCTAGTGGCTCCTTATCATTGTTTACAACCTAAAATTTACTTTATTGCTTTGTTTTACTTGCACTTAGTTTAACATGACCAAAATAACTTTTTGATCTAGATACCAACTGTTAAGAGGTTAAGTGAAATTCTAACGTTTTCCATCTTGTTGCTCCCAACAAGACTGTTGTCCTGTGGATTCGACCCTTAACTATACTATGACAAGACATCCACGTATCCTAGCATACATGGGTGGTGTTCTCAATCTAGTATAAGCAAGGCTAAACCTAAAGACTTACCATCTTCAAGATTTTTAGTGGTGCGCACAATTCCATGTGAGTGGAAGCTCCATCACATATCATGTAAGTATTTTGATTTTATGTTTACATATGTTGCTCATGATTGTAATTGGAATAGTTAATTCTCAATTAGATGACTAGTCTTGACCTTATTATAAATAGAGTAATATGTAATCTCAAGTATTTTATTAATTAGAATAGTAAACTATGATATACAAATATATTATTTAAGTAGTTATTCATGTATAGTGGGCACACGGGTCTGCGGGTCTGGGTCCAAGCATACCCATTAGTGGACCCACTTATATGTGGTTCCACGAGTATGTGGGTCCACAGTTTTGTGAGTATAAAACTTTAGATCTGTGACAGATTTTAAAGGGTATGGATTTGCAGCGCTACAAGTCTACCCATACCAATTTACAGCCCTACCACTCACCCCTCCATGGAGCCAACCCAATACCCCCTTTTCACACCATCTTTCCCCAAATCAATTCCTCCTATGCCTATATAACTCCTCCCCTGATTCTTTTCATCCTTTTTCATCTCATTTTCACAACCCTAGCACCCCTATTTCCACTCTTCTTTTCCTCCTCCACGTGGGAGATGCTATCACACCCGCAAGATGGGGTTTCCTCCTTAAGTGGCTTTCAGCGATGGTTGAGAAAATCATTGAGTCTGCACGGTCACAAGGAAGCCAGACACCCGTGTCATCAGCACTCTTGTTCCTTGGAAGCTGGAACTCTGATGAGTCGGGCCACATAGTACTGTCATCCGTGGGTACCCGTAAGGCCACACACAAAGCAATTGAGCAGGAGGCCCGACTGTAGTGAAGGGTGGTTGCGAACTTCCATGATGCTCCTCGAGTGGTCCATCGCGGAGAGCAGCGACCAACAAAGGAAAATCACCCCCAATCGAACCGGCTCTCAGAGCCCACTTCATGGGCCCAAGAGCCAATAGAGACTGTTGATGCTTTCCCAATGGTTGCTTAGAACCTTTGGATGGAAATCTGAGGACTCAGATCAACCTATATGATGTATCTACTTGCAAAAGTGATATATAATCACTTCTTGACCTTCTTCGAACATTCCTTATATGCTTTTTTATCTAGAGAATGTGATCTACACAATAAAAATACATCCAAAACCTAATATCGCTCATATCTTCCCCATTTATTCAAAATGGTTTACTTTGAAGCTTATAAAGATGATTAGTACTTGTAAATTCTCAATTTTGATCCTACATGTCTCAAGATAGGATGATTCTACAAATCAATAGCTTTGGTTCACTTGAAACTTGGTTAATGCCTTGAATCATCTTGATGTAACCCTAGTGACTACTTTGAACCTAAATATTTCTCTAACATGCAGTTGCTTGAGGTAGCTTAATCAAAATGCCATCTTTGGCATATTTTACTATATTATAATCCTGACCTTGAAATCGGTAATACTTATGATTCTATATGCCATGTTTACTAATATATTATGCCACTTTGTATTAAGTATCTCTTATGACCTAAAAGGACCCACATTTGTACACTTTTATGCCTAAACTTGAGATGTTTAGTACTTATGTGCATGGATCCTTAATGCTACTACTAAAATGAATCCTTAATATTCAAATCCCTATGTTCACTTGCAAATCAATCCTTAAATGACTTCTCACTAATTCACATGTAGCATACTCATGTACTACTTTTGACAACATGGAATACCTAGTGTTATCTATATGCACATGTTGCTTGTTTGGAATCTGACCTTGCTAAGAACATACTCTAAGGCTATACATGGTATCTTAATGACTTCAAATTAGTGGAATCGTCATGCTATAGCTCTATATCCTCACTTGATCTATGAAAATCTCCTATGACTAGGAATTATGACCTTATTGCATGAAATGAGTCTAATACGACTAGTTATGATCTTTCACGAATAGACTATGATGATAATCTAAATGTTATGAATACTTTACTCCTAAATCAGAGTTTATCTTTATCTAGTATTACTAACAATGTGGATGGTTTGCATAGACCTAAGACTTGAAGTTGATACATGTGCTATTTTGAATCCATACATGCATGTTTGGAATTTTGGAAATGATGTTTGTTCTAATTGAAACCTAGCCCCAAGGAAACATCCAATGAATCATATGATGATTAGGTTATCAAACCCTTTTGATCTAAGACACTATACTATATCTTTTCTTCGTGATGATCCCTTGGTTTGGCTCATCTCTAGGAATCTTAATCAAGAAACATAACTAGTAGTCTACTCACAAGGTACTCTTCTCTCTTGACCCTACTATGTTATTAGCTCATTTGTATGTATTCTCGTACGAATGCTTGTCTAGATAATTACTTGTTTGAGATAGTTCTTGCCTATGATTGGTGCATTCATTTTTATTGAAATATGTTGAACAAACCTTAAACATAATTGAACTTGTCCATTATACAAACCTTGTGTACCTACCTATATTCTCGTGGTAAGGGAACAAGGCATGTTGAAAACCGAGTTAGCTCATTGACTTAGGTCATGAGGTCCCTCACATATAAAAGGGTTGGCTAATGTTGAGAACCCTTACGAACTCTTCCTTTGTGGAAGCTGGTAAATATCCATGACATGTTGTTAAGTATAATGGAATGTACTTAAAACATGCTTTATATAAAACAATGTCATTACTTATTCTAGACTTGTTTCTTATTCTTGTTGAGTTCCTTGTTTCTAACCAAGCAACCTTTTATATAGTCTTCAACTATTTACTTGCTTTTCATAACATACTTAATGCTCTAGCATTAATGTGTTTTATTTGTCAAATTTTTAGTTGCCAAATGAAGATTCACTGCACTCAACGATCTGCTCAATGAAATGAAACACCAACGGGTATTCTTGATATTGAAGTCAGTACATATCTCTTATCTCCATGTTTGGTATCTTGTTATCTCTTGTTGTTACTGCTTTTACATATATATTGTCGGAGTGAAATATTTTGTCATTTAATGCCCCAGTCCACTCACCTTTGGCTATGTATCCATTAGGAGTGTGCACTTAGGGTAACAAATAGTTCTGTGATAGTTTCATCATTAAAAGTATCATGAATATAAAATTGAATGTCTCCACATCAAAGAGTTGCTTGTGATCCTTCGCTTGATGTTTTGCCAACTCACTATCTTCAGTAAGAATTATGCAAAACGTTAAGAATAGATGGGTACATAACACTTAAATTAACTAAAGTATTGTAATGTGAACTCCATCTATTAGCAATTTCACATTCTTCAAGTGCTTTGGTCACTCTATCAACTTCTTGAGCTCAAAGGTATTCATTTAGTGGACATGATCCAACAATGCAATTAAGCACCTGATGAATTGTTTCAAATAGACAAGCCAACTATAGGTGATTCTACAACTAAAAAAAATATCAACTATAATTGATAAGAAAAGCAATGGACATAAAATGCACAAGGATTGTCTCTTTATATGAAAGCTTTCAACCCATTGAATTCTCCTTACATATTGCTCATACCATCATATCCTTGACCTCTCAAACTATTTACGTTTGGTCTAAATTGACTAAAGATGTCATCTATAGCTACTTTTAGTGACATATAACTAGTATCAATAACATGCACCAAACCAAGAAATCTTTCAATAATCAATCCTTTCATGTCAACATAACAAAGAACTATGCAAATTTTTTCTTTAACTTATATGTCACGTGAATCATCAACAAGGATAGTGAATAGACCATCATAACAAGAGATATCAGAAATGATATCCTCAAAAACTAGACTTGATATCACATTGATGATGTCTTTCTGAGTAGAAGGAGACGTGAGTTTTAGGTTTTCAAGAGCTTTGGTTAGTACAACTTGCTTAATATCATCTCTTTAATTTATAATCCAAGGAATTAGCTCAAGAAAGTTTCTCTCCTTAGAAGAATCCTTATACTCACCATGCCCACGAAAGGCCATATCCTAATTTAAAAGAAATCTTATGCAATAAATGGTGGCTTTCAACAACAACTAGTATTCACTCTTTTGTTCTTCTGTATGCTTAGAAATAAGAACAACTAGTCATTGATTATCATTCATTATGGCTTCACATGTTTCTTTTGCTATATTCTGAGGACTGTTCGGCCCACCTACATGATTATTGAGTCTCTTTTTGTTTTTCTAGTATCGAAATTCATCAATGATAAATGATGGATTAGAGTGAGAAGAGGGAAAACATAACAAAGTAGATAAAATGTTGCATCTTTGGCAATATTATCTTCCAACCAATTACGATGTTCATCAAATCAACTTTGGATAAATCTACGCCTCTTCGATCCAAAAATTGTGATTGGAAATGCATTTTTTTGGTTGACAAGGTCCTTTGTTTGGTATGCCATTCTAACCACATTTCGTACATTAGGGTGATAATGAGAAATCTGGGGTCTAACTCTCTTCTACTTTAAAGTTAAGCCCATAACCCAAACTTTGAGATGCATGCTGAGAAACTAATGTACTATAAGGAGTACTTAAACTAATGTGCAGGCACTACTTACATTTAAGAATATGCAGATACAAACTTGTCTTTGAAGACAAAATGTATTACCAAACTCGCAACGGTGGATATGAACAAATTACAATTCTTCTCGATCCAATAAAAATGTGTATTAAGAAAATAGTATCAATTGGAAATATACTTTAACTGATCATGATTTAAAAATAATTTTCTTAATTATCAATATATATTTCGGTGTTATTCCATGTATAAAACATAGAATCTGAACAACTTTCTATGATAAGACCAAAGAAAAAAGAACTATTCTAACTTGACGATAAGGGCACATGAAATTTTGACTAGAAGTGTTGAAGATTAATTGTATGAGATCAAATCTATCAAACAAGATAAGTAGAAAAAACAAACACAAAAACAAAACAAGGAGCTACAAACTAAAAAATAAAATAAACAATTAACCAACTCACTTGATCTCTTGCAGCGATGGGTGACGAAACTTGTTGCCCCCTTTTTAAATCAATTGATTTCTTTGTTTAGACGTTGTTGCAGATACTAGGCATAGGCGCTAGCGTAGCTGTGTGGCAATGCCTACAGCTACATGTGTCAGCATTTCTAGTCTGGTCTACTTGTTATCCAAGTCTTATGACCATTAGTTCGTCACGCAACTCCAAAGATGATGACTGAAGACTGAAGAGTCAATTGATAATTTGGGTAAAGATATAACCAAACATTTATATCGAGAACCTCCCCGCAAAGAAAAGATATAAGTCACGCCTGGATTCAGATTTGACGGCTGAAAGAGTTACATGTGCCCTAGGACTCTTTATTAATTCCTATTGAACTAGGCCCACTACTTCATTGCACAACCTTTTTCTCAAAATTTGGGTGTCACATGCCTTAATATGCCCAAACGTGGCTCCTCCACTGACTAGATGGTCTGAGAGGATGGCCACCTCTTAATATAAAAAAGCAGGTACATCTGAAGACCCAATGAATCCTTAAAATGATTTGAGGGAGAAACCCCCATAACAAATGAGATAGAGAGGAGCTTCTTGCTAATATCCATAGACAACTAAAACCCACCCATAGTCTATGAAGATTCATAGAAGAACAGTTCCTAAGAACCCGTTTGTGTTTATACCAAAGATCCTTGCACATTTGGAACTACTAGAAAAAGAGCTCTATGATCCCTTTTTTCTTAGTTTTGTAGCATTCACATTGAAAAACTAGTTCAATGTAACAAAATAACTCTAGTATCCACTACTATAATCTTGTTGAGGATCTTCCAAGAATGAAGTAAGGGAAATAACCATAAATGGAAGGAGATTATTCCACCCAAAGTAGTTGATAAGAATATTAAGAATAAAGTCTTTTTATCGAAGGGGATATTATATTTATACCATGCAGTAGGTAGAAGGATCCTGGAGAACTAGGCTTCAAAATAAGCTTGTCATGTTCACTGTTGAGGTGTAGGTGTGTCTACTTGATGATGGAACTTCCCTCTATTTTGTGATAGAAGATCAAACATTACCATTGCTAGCCTAGTCATTAGAAAAATGATATTTGATAGAATTTTCACATCCACTAAGATGCTAGGTAGAAGATGACCATACAAGATACCAACTCCCCTCCATTTACATCACCAAACTAACAAAGAACCTTCACCTTCAACCAAAAAGAGTGTTGCATAATCATTGGAAATTATTTCCATGTATGATTCAATTTACTAACCAAAAGTGGCATTTTTTTAGATTGAAGGGATGTGTAGGGTCATGCAACCATAGAAACATTTGTGCCTACAAATCCATCCATTAAGATTCACCGATAAAAACCTCTCAAGATGCTTTGAATGTAATGTTGGGAAATTGGGGTGACATATAAGGCAGTGGAAACAAAAATTTTGATGTATGATTCCCAAACTAGTAGATTGCACCAACAACAATGTATCTAGAAAAGATAGTTGCAAGGTATATACCTGGTCATGGAGGAAGTCCAATAACCTATCCTTGTAGCAGCATGCTTCTTCTTCAAGCAACTCTCAAGTAGTCATCAGCAATAGCCTCCTGGTGCAACACCATGGACGACGGTTGATGGAATTGTCCTAGTAGCAGACAGCAGACTCCTCACCTCTAGAGTAGTCCACACAGACCACCAAGAACTTCAAGTTGTTCTACCAAAGCCAACGAGGAGTTGTCCCTTTGAATATTAACTTGCTAAAGTTGATTCACTCCAAGTTGTCTCTCCCTTGATGTTCCTCCCTTTTGATGGGTAGAACTTTCTTGAGATCTCTTGGTTACTACAACCAGTGAGGAAAACAATTGTCAAAGCCTATTGTTGTGTTTGGGAAGCCCCCAATACCCCTCTATGTGTAGAAGGGGGCCAGGGTCAGGGTTTCCAGTCGATCTGGGAGTCGAAGAGATGGAATTTATAAATTTTCTAGAAGCTACAAACGGTGAACCGGTTGGTTCACTGTTGAATCGATCGGTTCATAGGTGAACCGACCGGTTCATTGTTGAATTGGTTGGTTCATGTCTTGAACTGGTCAATTCATTTGCTTTCTTATTTTGAATCACATTGGCATTCAACATTTGACTAATGCAAAACATGATGTTAGCATCGATCCTTGATCCAATCAAATTGGTCATTGAACCGGGATGTTTAACGCTTGAACCAGTCATTTCAGACTATGAGCCGATCAATTCATTAACTGAACTGGTCGATTCATGCCCTGGTTCAACCAATATTCAGCCAATGTAGATTCCTATTGAATAGACACTTGAATTGATTGGTTCAATACTTGAATTGGTCGATTCACAGTCCAGTCAACCAATTTCCAACCACAATTGTTTAACTTTAATACCTAAACACTTTAATACTAAAAATAAATTTAGTCATGAATAAACCCCTATTCCAGGAGCATCCTCTGTGTGTGACCCTATAGGTCTCAAATTACAATGGCAGTGAATGTCCATAACTAATTTATGACATCACAAGCAATGAGAGGTATCTAGCAGCACATGATTGCTACCCAAGTCATTCGGCAAGTTGGAAAACAACTGCAACCTACAATCTATGGTCGGTGTTACCATGATCATATAGTTCCTTTGTCTCTGATATCCAGATTCAACTTGATGCATGGAATCATCATTCTCTTCAACATTCAATTCATGTTCCATGAACTAGAGAAGACTGTTTAAGATGCATTTGAGTTCACATATCACATACTGAATCACATGAGTACGGCCATACATTTCTCAATCTCACTTATCAAGTGACCAAGATATCAAACTTTTTCAGGAGGGACACGTCCCATCTACATCACTCACACTCAATCCCCATGTGTCATAGAGTACCCGATCATCAGCTTTATAGCAACTCTTTTTCAAGATCATGTTGGACGATATCAAAACACAATGAACACTTGTGATGTGTGTAGTGATTTCAAGCCTAAGAACCATAGTCACCACGATCACTATGATAGTTGATTTTGACTACCATTCTGTGGTCTCCATGCATCACTCTCAAGGTGGGTCTATATGATACACTATTCTCTAAATGTATTTGTATGCTTGACTTGATATCATATATCATGACTAATGAGATTCTGTCATTATTCAGCACACATTCTAGTCTTATATATTACTATTGTCTATTTAGCTTCCACAACAATATCCGACTAGGGACATAACAAAAATGAATGTACTCTTACCATACATATGATCTCATTATTCAAGTCCTCAACTTGAAGACATATATCATCAAGTAACAACATTATTTATATATCTACCATGTTTGTGTCATCATCTCATGATTGAGACAAACATAATCAACAAAATTACCTTTATCAAATCAAGTATATGATGCCCCGTCAAATTCATCATATGATTGGCTCTATGGGCATACATACCAACATGTAAAACCCTTCTATAGATCCTTGATATTCATGAAATCCAAACACCCATCCATGAATGGTCTATGAAGATTTATCCAATTGACCCAAGCCGTGTGAATGCCATTGGTGTCACCCCATTAAAAATTAGCCATCTCTCTATCAATGCCTTTTTAGTATAGATATTGGTGTATTATAAGAATCAAGGATGTGCAATGGGATAGATGAGGGAATTAATTGAATATGTGATCCTACTAGCAAATAAGAGCACCCTCCCCTTCCAAGAAGAGAGTCTATGTGTGATCTTGCAAATGAGTCTATCAAAACAAAAGAGTCACACACCCCGTGTACATCGACACACATAAATAGGTGAAGATGTTGCCTTCAATGAAACAACCCTACAAGTATGCTAAATTGCATCTTATATATGGTTCTTTATCCCCTAAGAAGAAGACAAACTTGTTAGAGTTAACCTGAAGTCTTGATTCTAATACATACAAGGATATGGTGCACTTAAAGTTGTGAATGGAATATCCTTCAGTGTGGAAGAAAAAGATAGCTTCATCTGCAAAAAGAAAAAGGGGTGGGTCAATACGTGCACTACATGTCACATAATAGAAAATAATAACATGTTCCATATCTGAAAGAAGAGAAAAAAATGAAGATTCCTCCATCAAGATAAACAACATAGGTGATAGAGGATCTCTTTGGCTTAGGCTTGTAGTAGCTGGGAAGTACCCCCCTAGAGTACTAAATTTGAGTAGTGAAACATGCTCCTTCAAGAATATTATGAATCTTGCTAACAAAATCTTATTCAAGCCCAATTAGAGCCATGACTGCAAAAAAAATTTGTCATTCAACTTCGTCAAAGTCCTCAAACATGTCAATTTTTAGTAAAATATTATCCCCTTCATTCCCACCAGATGTCAAATTATGGCATAGATATTAAGCAAGTTTGAAAACCCACCCTACATTTTAGTTTTAAATTTTGGAAGAAGGATCTCTAGTCTGTTAGCGATGGTTTTTGACACAATTCTAAGATAACTGTTTTTAACATTTGTATGCCAAAAGAGGGAAAGTCAACCTAGATTATTATTTGTCTTCAGAATGAGAGATAGCTTGGCATATTTGATACTAGTGTCAATCATACCACCATCAAAGAATATCTTAGAAAAATCGATAAGATCACTTTTAATAATATCTCAAGAAAAGATATAGAAAGATCCCACAATGCCATCCAGGCATAATGCATTGTCTCGATCTAAACTTTTCAAGGTGTAATACCTCATTCTTGGTAACATTGGCATTCAACATTCCATTATTCTTAACAAATACTTTCATAGATAACAAGGAAATGATATCATCCACATATTTAATATGTCATCTTTACAGAGAAAATATATTTTGGAAATAGGTATAATCTTCATTAGGACTCCTAGTGGTACCTATGGCCATGAACCTTCGTCCCTATAGATTTCACTCAATGAGATATTTAGAAATTATGGCTTTGACATACAAATGAAAAAATAGGTGTTTAGACCCCCTTCCATCATCCATTTAACCCCAGGAAGTTCCTTCTAGTACCATTACTCCTTAAGAAATCAAGAACCCAAGGATGAATGATGCGACAAACTTAAGGATCCATCTAGGTATATTTGAAGGCCTGAAACCTTGGACATCCAAAATTTGGATGTAGCTAACTAATTGTTGAAGACTTCTCTACTCCAAATGTTGAGTTTATTTCTAAGAAACTTCATTTTAGCAAAAATTCTTGAAGTAAGGATTTCCCCATCCTTTCATATGCTAATTAGTCTTGATTAATGATTTTAATTTATCATGTTGTACCTGCATTTTCTTAATAGTGTAGATAGGTGGGCTAAAGAATCTTGTCTGTCTCCAAAATAGACATAGAGAAGTAAAGGAAAATGGTACGAGTGATTGGTCCTACCTAAATCATCAACCAAGAAAAATGTATGTTCATGCCACATATTGTTACTAAAGACCCCATTCAACATGTCCCAGGTCTTAGGAATCAAACTATGTTTATTTACCCATTTGAAAGGGCTAGCTTTGAAGGAACCACCTATCAGATCCCTAGATTGCATTTTAGAATTAAATCATCTTAAAAACCTTGGTTAGGGAGAGAACCCACACTCTTTCTACAAGAATCTTATGGAATAAAATCTCCATGTAACTACCACACCTTATCAGAATATGTCAAACTTGGATTAGCAAGCTCAACCTATAGATATCTTCTAATTCTAATGTTTCATGAGGTGTATACTATAGAAAACTTGAAAACAAATCTATGGATCTCTAGATCCATAGTGAGGTGTTAATCAAGGCATAATACAATCTTAGGTTGGTATTGTCAAAAAGAAAAGATCCAAAATTTTAAGTTATATGAGATGTTTGTAGCACACAAATCCATATTGAATCAATTTCCTAACCATGCAATTTTTCTACTAACAACTAATGGTTCCACAATTGCCACAATATTTCTTTTTATGTTGACTAACTAGATTATTGAGACTAAAGAGAGACAAGTCATTTGTTATACCTTGAATATTCCATATAAGTGCACTTAAATCCACATTTGTCTTTAGAACTCCTCAGTAACCCCAAAGATCCAAATGCCATCATTATCTAGTTTTATTCTTCCCCAGTTCTTCTATGAGATGCTCCTCTAATCTCTCTACAAAAAGATGTAAAATTTCCTACCAACTGGAAGAAGGTCCTATAGCATTGTTTACACCCCGCTTTTGCTCACTCAATAGAAACTCATGATTATTATCAATCCTTAGGCTAATGATGGAATCTATTCCACATCCTATCCAATATACACATACCTTTTTTCCCCACAATTTCCCATCTTTTAAACCTATTTAAATCATCCACTTTTGTCCACTTTCACCCAGTTCATGTTCTTCTACAATGAAATCTTTCATACCAAAAGTGTAATTGTTCTTCAAATTCTACCTTAAATAGGGTATTTTTCACAATTGAAATATCTGAAATAGAATATTTCTTATTTTCAATAGTTTTTCATTAAAAATTATGGATGTAACTTTGCCTTATCTTTTGGTGCAAGTTTTCTTCGATTTTTGCTAGGAAGTTCTTGAAATTACTAACAAAACAATCGTTTTTTTCCACTTACGGATAGGGGCAGATCAGAGCCATCTATAATATACTACATGGCATATCACCTCAATCCACAAGCCCCATGTAGCACATGAATGTGATCCACCTCTTCTTCCTAAAGGTTCTACCCAAAATCCCAAATATTAAAATCTACCTATAAGAAGACCCTCATACCTACCATATTCCAGCCCCCTCTTATCTCTCATAAAACCAAAGTGAAGACTACCTCTCTCTTTACTTTTTCATTTTGACAGTTCTAATAAGATCCTTCTTTGACACCACCTATTCTGCTAGATTTCTAGAATGGGAAATTGCTCTAACTATTGCACCTAACTGCTAATTCTTCTATATATTAATTTCTAATTCATAATGGTCGCACTTGAGTTGATCTATTGTTGTATATGATCTACTATTTGTTGTAACCACACTATTCTACCACTCCAATTGTTGTCATTTCTACTACTTCCAAAAAAATCGATTTAATTCTCTAAGCATACCTTTGCTAGTTATCCTCCAACATCCTACACATCAGTCTGGTTACGGATATCAGTCGTGGGAGTTTTTGAGGCGATAAGGACCACAACAAACATAAAAATTAGGACTTTTGGGGCATGATAGAAAGGCCACAAACATGTTCACCTAGAAATCCTTCCCACAATTAAAACCACCTTTTCATATTGTTTTCATATTTTGCTTAATTTAATTATCTTGGATCTCTCAATTTCCTTGTAACCTGATTGTGTCTTAATACTAGTTTGCTTGTCTAGATGGAGGTGCTAATCCTTCCCTTCTTGTAAGTAGAGTATCAGATTTGATCTCTGGTTTTTTTATTTTCTTTTTATTATCAGAATAGATAATCGATCAATTTACAACGTGGCCTTCACATGCTATATTTTTTCCTTATTTTTCATAAAAATGTGTTGGCAACTCTTTTTTTTTTAATGTGACATTTCACTACTGAAAAAGATTGATCTTTATTCCCTAGACATTTCTATTTTCATCCCTTTTTGGGTAGGGTGTGACAGGCATGATGGATAGAGTAGGGAATAAATACCACATCATATGTATCTAGGAACAAGGGAGAGTTTCTTACTCTATGAAGAAGACACATGCACCAAGTTCCCAAAGGACTCACCATATCTATCGGCTTCCCCTACTTTGTTTCTTTCAATTCTAGGATGAACTCTATAAGAGAGGGAATAACAAACACTCTTGGGTCTTGATATGAGACAATGGTCGGTCTACTTGAGGGTTCTTTAACAAGAAGGATGCCCAACTCTATTTGGGCTTAAATCAGGCTTAGGCTCAGAGTGTGAGTAGTTTGGGTAGAGTGGATGAATATTCAAATTTAAACATGATTCTAAGGAGGGATGGTTCCAACTGACGTCATTGTACCTAACCTCCAATAGACATACTACTGAGGGCTAGATTGACTATGAAAAATGTTTTCTCAAAGAGTAGCTTATAAAGGAATAACAAATCTTGCTTGTGCGTAATGAATGTGCTTATGTACTTTGTAAATAGAGATAGATGAGTAATCGAGACAAAAAACCTTAAAATCTGATGTGTAATCCCACATCAATAGGAATATCTTCATTCTAAGAATTGGCCAAAATGAGCATGCCATACTCATTTAAATCTGATTACCTCAGCACGATTTTCCTTAAAGGATCCAAAGGGTTGAAGCAGGCATTGAAGAAATGTGTGTGTATTATACAACAGAAGGAGGTCATCAAGGTGAAGGCACCACCATTCAAGTTGTTGGGAAATCCAAATGGATGCTATGGCCATATTATGAAGTGGATATCACTAAAGTCATGTACCTTTAAAACATTTTCAACTTCATCTTTTCAACAGTAAGAAATTTGTGCTATGAAGCAAATAACCTTAGTAATATAAGTGGATAAAGGCCATTTTTGGATTAAGATGCTTCTCGGTAGAGTCCAGTCCTGCCACCATGCCTAGGTAACAAGAAAAGATGTGTCATTTGTTGTCCACCAAAACTTCCTAGATGCTATTGACAGATGCACATTAATCTTTTTAGACAAAGGGATAGGATTTGGTTTCTAGAAAGTAGAATTAGGTGCTAAGAGGGTCGGGTATGAAGCCCTATAGTTTCACACTATATTGCAATGTTGACATCTCCAATCCCAATAGGAATGTCATCAACATATTCAACTAAAATTAATCTAAAAATTAATTAGCATGCTAATAAAGTATGAAGTGATTTTATAAACAATTTGTATCAAACAAAACTCCATTTGTTTCACTTGTATACCCACTATACTAAAAGCATTTGGATGCTAGGATATGTGTCTTGACTTGGACATGAACAACCCTACATCAAAAACCTTGATGTGTTAGTATATTTAAATTGCCATGTCACCACATACCTATATAACATTGATTATAATATCTATATTAGTGCCTTTTTAATGCTAGTGTATGGGTTACAAGATGGTTACTTTGGAGCCAACACGACCTATGCCAAAACCATATAATTTTATTAAGATCCCTATAAGTGAGAGCTCATAAGGCAAAATGAATGATGAGATAGAACCCAAAACACTTGTACCGGTGACTAGAAGTGATATATAGCCTAAAAAAGTGATGGGAAAGCCTATGTTGTCATCATTATAGACAACATTTGTTGGCCAATGGTAAAACCTATTCCAACATTTTTAGCTAATGCTAGCATTTATTGACATGTTGGTATAGGGCCATATTATTGAGGTGAACAATGACATTGATAATGGGATGCATGTTAGGAGGAGAATGGTCACCTACTCAAATAATTCCATTTTATGGAGACCATATACCACTCTAGGTTATAGTTTGATGCACATCCATTTGGTGGTCTAAAAGTATATATGACTAGGATTCTAGCCTATAATGTATTCTTAGGAGAAGTAAAAAGTAAGTGTGTTTATTTATTCTAAACAAAAACATAGATTACCTAGACATTCCTAGTTATTATTGAATTTTGTACGTCCTTAAATTATATAGTAGTCATTTCAACAATGATATATTATGATCATGTTGTGGATCTCCTAATTTCATATTTCACTTAATTTTTGAATGTAAGAGGGAGAGATGAAGGAAAAAACATTCACATTTAGCGGAGGGTGCATATGGTGGAAAGCAATAGAGTCATGGAGATTGTGCTTCATTGAGTTTGTCCAAGTAACAGATGAGAATAGAAGTAATATATTTTTTGAATTTCATAAAAAACAATTCAATTCTTAATATATTGAATCTAGTCTTGTGGAAATGTCATATGTTGAGGAGCAAGGTCATGTTGTTAGAGTAAACAAAAAACAACATGAGGTGAATGTGACATCATAGTGCAATGAATATGTAGAGGAATCAAGGAATACATTGAGTACAAGGTTCTAACAACACATGTGGACCATGGGAGGTCAATTATGAGAAATAACATGACACTAGGTAATAAAACCAAGTGAGTTTGATAAATTATGACAAACATATTTTAATATGGGAATCTAACAAAAATAGGGAAATATTTTAGAGATATTATTTGACTTGAGTGATATCTTAACATTGAACCTATTAGAATTTGGAGATTAAGTTTTCTTCATTCAGTTTTCTCTCTTTAATGACAAAAATAATTTATTCATGTTGTTTGCATGTATCTAGAATGATCAACATATCATGTTCTTATAATCTAAAGGATACCATGGATTCTCTACTCACAAAATACATTTTACCATGTGTCCCTATTCATGCCATATAAGTAAAAAGAATTATTACATATATGTTTATAAGTTATGCTAAAATGTATGCAAACTCATACTACTTCAAGCCCAAGTACTATGTACAATTCTTACATCAAGTTTGTGTATATGTTGATGTTGAAGATCACTACAATAATCAATTTTATGAAAAATCATTGTTAGATTAGCTTTTAAAATGGTTTGTATCTTTGTTTGATATAATGATGGACTAAAATAGCCATATATTTATTTATAAAAAATAAGTGAGTAGGGCGATCGTTCATCCCCCCTCAAAGACATAATTTAGGTAACTTACATGTCTGTACTTGGTTCCCTCCATGTTTATGTGTCTATTCTATATGTCTCTCACAATGTAGGAAAATATATTCACAGTCACTGTCATAGAACCATTTATTACCTATATATTTACTCCTAATGGATAGACAGCCAAAGGAGAGAGAACCCGAGCATCTATTCTTAGAATGGAACACATCACATAATATTTTCATGAAGAAAACCACAACCAACTATATATAAGAATCAAGGTATAAAACTACACTGCCTATCAAAAGAACCTAAAGTAGTACTTAAAATTTAGATGTTCGCCTCATATATAGAACCATATTAGTTCCATTTGTATGCCATTTGTAATCATCAAAGTAAAAGTAACAGATAATAATAATATTGAGGAAACAATGATCATTGTGATTTTGATTGTGTACTTGCTACACAAAATCAAAATATGGATACACATCAACAAAATTGTGCTGAGTATGCAAGCAAACATATAAAATTGTAGGTTTATGAGAAAATATATTACTTGGAAAAACATAATATAGTAACAGAAAATAATACATCAACATTATAGACATACTTATCAGAATGCAAGTTTGTTTTAAGTTCATTTCTATTATGCCAAAAATATGATGGAAATTGACCAACTTCTCAAAAGACGAATCTATTAGGGTCATTAAATTCAATGCTATGAGTGAAACATGTTTCAATGTGGGGTACTACAAGCTTAACATCAAGAGTTAACCCTATTATCAACATGGTATGCCCTTTCGTTATAACTCAAGTAGGGCGCCCATCTAGGTGCAAAGATTTGTATAATGGACAAGTAGGATTATGTTTTCAATCTTGTTCAAGCAAAAACAAACATAATAGTAATAGGGAACATATATTAGAACCAAGTATATAAAGCCAAGAATTTTAGATTATATACATAAAAGGAAGATTTATTACCAATACTCTGGCCAATCGGAGAATAAAAGTGTACTTTGAGATAGATCATTAGATTAAGCAACTTGATTAGAGGATCTTGAGTAGATCTTTAATAATAGTCACATAAAAGGGTCTTGAGATTACAAGAAAGAATGATTTGACTAACAACATAAAGATTTAGTCATTCTATTCATTTTCATTAAGATTGGACACTTCACCTAATCTAAGTTCCATTTTCTACAACATTGATTTCAACATCCCCAATGTACATGCACTTTTTGAATTTCATCATCAAGCTACTTACCTCCTCATTGGTTATTAAATTAGATCATATATAGATCATGGATCAACATATTATTGTTTCATGATATATTTAGAGGAAACTTGAAATTTGGATAAGAGTATCGACTTAGGCACCGACATAGTCATATTAATCCATATTCATGCAAAGAGGTCAATATAAGAGTACAAATATATCAACTTTAATCTCTGAGTCACAAGTACCAAAGTTACCGATTTGAAGTTGTAATATAGCATGAGGCATCATTTAGAGAAATAACCATACAATATTAGCGATCTAGCTATTAGTATGTTCATTAGTCACAAACAAAGTCATATTTAGATCACTTAATTACAAAAAGGGCCCAAGAGTGATGTTCATGGAATTTAGGATATAAGGCATATATAGTACTGATTTTGGGGTCACATCTCATTAATTCTACCAATTTAGAGTAATTATGAAGTTTTGAGGCATACTTGATCAAGATTGAAAATCATGTTAATGATATTTAGCGTACAAGTCCACAATAATATATTTATGTGACATAAAATCATTTTAGGAACGAAAGGTGAAGTTTGACTCTTGGCAGATCAAGTGTCTCAAGTTACCAATCATTGGATATTATCAAGATTTGGAGCATAAAAGATTCATGCTGAGAATAATATTATTATAGATCATGTAAGAGAGATAAAAATGTCATTTCTAGCATTTAAGAAGAGCTTGGAGTGAAATGTGGTACTAAAACTAGTCTTGTTTGATATGTAATCTCGTTCTATAGATTCAAAATGATATATTACACATCCAAATTGGTCGATGAATAATGTTTTAATGATTTTTCAATTATACAACACTAGACTTAGGAAAAATAAGAGAGAAGGAGAGAGATAAATTTACATGTAATCGAGTTGTGTGATCCTTGGGCCCTTAGTCTAGGCCATTGGTGTTAGGGAGTGAGAGAGTTCTAGAGAGAGATAGTAGTAGGCTACAATATGACTCTCGAATCCTCAACCCAGTGATCCCCAGTACAATTGACATTGTTGGTGCATCTTCTCCATGGTGAGTGATGCCCCATGCAAAGAAACCATTAGCAACAATACATACTTGCTGAATCTTGATGGAGGAGAGGCTAGGGTCATGGTGTAGCTTGAAAAAAGTGCCTTCCACCCTCATCTCTGGCATACAAGAAGGATGTCTTGCTTGAACCAAACAAAAAGGGTTGGGGAGATGGACCCTAAAAAGGGACTCTCAATGGAGGTGCCAAAGCAAGGAGGCCGAAATATGGGCAGGAGAGGGAGCATCATGGAGTGAAAATCCTAAAAAATGGGCGCAAAATAAAGGGTAAGAAGAAACAAGGCCAAAATAGCAAACAAATGGGTGAGAGAGGTGATATATGGTGGTCTGTCTACCTACTTCAACCATTTGATCATGTCCTTCAGAGTAGGTGGGAAGAGGATAAATCTGCCATTGGATGAAGATCAAATCTTTTTCCTCTTGATCCGAGAGATGTCATGGGTCAAGAGGAGCTATGGGGGATAGTTTAACCGACGATCCTTAAAAAAATTGATCCTTCTTATTGGTCTAGAGGAGCTCTCCCCGATTGTTGACTCATTTAAGTCAAAAACAAAATTGAATTTCTTTGATAATCTTGCATAATTCATAACTTTTAGAATGTAATTCTGATATGCATGACTTTTCACCATAGTGTCACAAATTTTTTATACTTCTTGTGTATTTGGATCCAAGGTGATGATGTTGATGGTACTTAATAAGCAAATTCTATATTTATTTCTGAAACATACACTCAATGTTAGTTAATTAAGCTCAAGATGACATTTATTTAAATCCAAATTATTAATTGGTAATAATGCGAATCAAAATCATCCAAATGATCTAAGGGAGGTTTTGGAAAATAGTTTATCATTTTATGGATATGTACGAACATAATTGGAGTAGTGTGAACAATCAAGATTGTTACATCCTCCCCACCTTAAAAGGAATTTTGTCCCCAAATTTAAATCAATCTTTCAATTGAGATTGGAATTTCATATCACATTTGAAAATGATATTGGTATTCCAAAAGTGTATCATCATTACTTCAATTATTTGATATTATTACAAAATAAAACAATTGAGAATCAAGGTCAAAGTATAGTTATGCAAACCATTAAATTAGAATGATCGTCACATATATTACAAATCTGGAGAGATCATATTTAAGGTTAAAAGAATAGAGCTCTTTAAATCAACAGTAAAGCATGACTTTTATTCCTATATTTAGAGTTATATATTCTATAATTTCTTAGGTGGGGTTATACATCCATGATTGAGATTTTGTATTTCAACATTTTAAGATAAGCAACATATTTTAGTATCATGATTTCATGTGAAAATCAATTGAAAGTCCCATGCTTGTCTGCATGAGAGCTCCTTAAGTCACAAATCAAGTGGTAAATATAATCATTTCGAGTTTTCAAAATTTAGGAACATGAAAGTCATCAATCGTATATAGCGAGTAATCTCAAGATGCAAATAGGTTCATCAATGGAGCTAGATCAATATAAGATAATTAATCATGACTCAATATTTCATTAATAAATTTACATAGTCAAGATATTTTGGACTCAAAATTCATAGTTCCAACATATTGAAACTGGATTTTAGGTACATACCTAGACCGTAGGTGTGATCGTTCATTCATATACAACAATCAAGAAATATTTGAGAAATATTCATGCAACATTTTGAGATATTCATATCAAGTTCATTATCATGGTATTTAGGGTTGTTGAAATATTTATACCTATGTCCTTCTAGGAACTCAAACACAATCTATTAGTGAATATCATCATATTTCAAGATCATCATCAAATTGGGATTTAAGATTAAATGTCAATATCATCATATATTTGACATACTAGAGACTTAGGTGAAGAAATCAAAGTTTTATGAAAAGGAGTCATCTTTTCAACTCTAGATAATTAAAATGAAAAGAATTTTAAGGCAATCATAATAGGGACATGACATAGGTTAGGGGAGTCATAAGTCAAATGACAACCCTAATCTAGAACATTAGTCATCACAATTATGAGCCATCAAGCCTATCAGAATATGGAGAGTATCAATTATTAAATCATATTTCATAAAGTCATGAGACCGAGGACCAATATCATCATAGGCCAACTATGTTTCAAGATTTTTTGAGACTAATGCCATACTTAAATTCCCTTCCTTACATGATCAAGTAAAGGTTACATTTTGAAATAGGGATGTACAATTGGACACTCCAAGAGTTATAGAAAAATAGGCCAAGATTATGCTCCATATCATGATGTTATTCAAAATCAAGTTTATCGAGAGGCATAGAAATCAATAGGGAAAATGCCTCTTGTATCAAAGTATTTCATCATAATTTTGAGAGTCATTTTAAAACAATATCACAGTATATATCAAATAGTAGAAATGTTTGCGTGGTGATGTTTGAGGTTTGATCAATACTAGGTAAATAGAGAATTAATCAAATAGGGACCCCATCAACCATGGGGTATAAGGTTTAAATCCACTTTATTAATTCATATTGAGATTTATCATTTAGCTCAAACATGGTAAGCAAAGTAGTCATATCTTGGTAAAATTGAGTTTGGATGATCTGAGGGTTTATACAAGAGTACTTAAATTCAAGATTACTTTTAGTAATCATAATAGGATTTTCAAATTCAGAATAGATCATGGAATCATTTTAATTATATTCATCTTTTACAAATTCATTCAAATTTTATTTTCCCCAAACATTGACTACCCAAATTAAAGACATCATGTGAGCAATTGGTTACTACAGTAAGATCACATTTGGAAGCTAACTAGTCATCATCTAATTAGGTGGATGGGGGTGCTCCTTAAGGAATATATGAGATTCTAGAAGACTTTCAAAGATTTATAGGGAAGAATATTTGATCCAGTCTTAGATTCACTTTGTCTAGGTAGGCGAAGGAGACCTCAACCACCACAACTAGGTGGATAAGAGGTGTATCAAGCCCTATACATTGAACAACTTAGACCCCTTGTGTTCACCATTATGAACTTAGGTTTTGTCTAAGTTCATATGAGTTATTAGGTTATTAAACACACATAGAGGATGCATAATAGCTCCAATACCATTTGTCGTGGAACCATTTATTACCCAAATCCTCACTCCTAATGGCTAGACCACCAAAGGCAAGAGGACCTAAGTAGTTGTCTATAGAATGGAACATATCACATAACATATGCATGAATAAAACTATAATTAACAACATAAAAGAACCAATGTATGAAATGATGTCTAACATTAAGATCTTAGTCCCATATAACATAACATATGAAATACATTTGCATACCATTTGTTTTCACTAGAGTAAGAGAATCAGAATACCATAATAGAGAGGAAATTGCGTTCATTGTGATTTCCATTGTGTACTATTTACCTAAAATCATGAAATGGGTACACTTCAACACAACTTTGTTGAATACACTAGCAAACATATAGAACCCCAAGTTTAAAGAACATATATTGCTCAGAAAAATTTATTGTAATCATAAGAAATGAGGCATAAACAACAAGAAATTGTTATAAACATGCATCTGTGTTTAAATTCATTTCTCTTATACCCACAATATCATGGCCATTGATCAGCTTCCCAAACGAAGGGCCTATGAGGGTCACTAAATCCAACATGAGGGACTACAAGACCAAACACCAAGATTAACCAAATTATAAACATGGTCCCTTTATTGACGAATCTAGTAGGCTGCCCAACCTTGTTTCCTAACCCCAAGAACAAAGGGATGTCCACAAGGTTTGTGTAGATGATAAGTATGGTTATGTTTTCAAGTTTCTTCAACATATTTTAAGCAAGACCAAACATTGTGGTCACAGGCAACATGTAGCTTAAACAAGTATATAAAGCCAAGTATTTTTTATACATCCATACAAGCAATATTAGATACCACTAGTTCGGACAACAAGAGGATAAAAGCATATGTTGAGATAAATCAATAGATAAATCAACTTGATTAGATGATCTTGACTAGATATTAAACAAGAGTAACATAGAGGGGTCCAATGATTACAAGAAAGCATGATTTGATTAAAATCAGTAATATTTAATCATACTAATCATATTTATCAATATTGGATGTTTCACCTAATCTAAGTTCAATTTTCAAAAATATTAACTTCAACATCCCCAATGTACATGCAATTTAATCATCAATCTAGACGGTTCCTCATATGTTATTTAATTAGGGTGAAGCATCACATAAGGATCATGACTCAATAGATTGGGGTTTCATGATCTAAATAGAGAAAACATGAGATTTAAATTAGGCTAGTGACTTAGGCACCAACATAGTGATAATAGATAATTTTCATGCAAAAAGATTATTATGAGAGTACAAAGAGATCAACTTTAGTATTTGACTCAAAATATCACAAAGTTAATTATTTGAAGTTTTATTACAACATGGGACATCATTTAGAGGAAGATTCATACAATAATAGAGATCCAGTTATCAACATGTTCCCAAATCAAGTCATATTTAGATCACTTAGATACAAAAAGTACCCAAGAATGATCATTATGGAATTTAGGGGTACAAGGCATATAAAGTTACTGATTATGGGATCACCATGGAATTAATTCTAGTGGTTTAGTACAATCATGAAGTTTTGAGGCATACCTTATCAAGATTGAACATCATATTAATTATATATAGCATAAAAGTCCACATTAAGATACTTATGTGAAATAGTATCGTTTTAGGGTGAAAAGATGGATGAAGTTTAAATCTTGGTAGATCAAGTGGCTTAAATTACTGATCATTGGATATTATCAAGATTTAGAGCCTAAAAATTAATGTTGAGCATGTATTATCATAAATCATGTCAGAGAGATTAAGAAGGTATAGTTTTTAGCATGTCAGTAGATCTAAGATTGGAATTAGGTTTTAAAAATAGTATTATCAGATAGATCTCCTTCTCTAGACCAAAGTCATATATTACATGTCTAAAGTGGAGTTATAATGTATTTTATATGATTTTTCAAAGATTCGGCGTTAGACGTAGGGAAATTGAGAGACGGAGGGATTTACATGTAACATAGTTCTGTGAGATAGGTCGAGAGAGAGAGAGAGAGAGTAGCAGGATATGATCTAGGCTCTTGGTTACTTAGACTAACATGATCTCAAGCATAATTAACAAAGGTGGTGCATCTTCTCCATGGTCAGCGTTTCCCTGTACAACCAGACCACTCGCTACAATATGTACTTATCAAAGATTGATGGAGGGGAGGCTAGGGTAATGGCAAGGCCTAGAAAAAGGGTCGTTTAAACTTGTTGTGGCCCTATAAGATGGATAGTAGGCTCCAATCAATCCAAGTGGTGATGAGGAGAAGATGTTAAAAAAGGGCCTTGCGACGTTGCTGGTAGGCTGATGAAAAAGAAAGTAGAATGGGAGAGGGAGCAACAAGGTGTCAAAAATCTCAAAAATAGGTTCAAAATAAAGGGAAAGAAGAAAAAAGGCCAAAAGAGGGGTTAATTCAGCAAGAGAGAGGATATATGGTGGTTGGTCTACCTACTCTAGCCATCAACTCCTGCTCTTGGGAGTAGATGGGAAAGAAGTTATGCCTGTTGTTGGATGAAGATTAAATCTATGATCTCTTGATTGGAGACATATGATTTTTCAAGAGGAAATAATGAGGATAGCTAACATTGGTGATCTATAGCCTCAACAATGGATCTGTCATTGGTTGAGATGATCTCTCATGGATTGCTGACTCATTTAAGTTGAAAAAAATTTGTATTCTTTTGTAAACTTGCATAATTCAAAACGTTCAAATTTTAAAGTTTGATTTGCATGATATTTCACCATTGTGTCAGAAATTTCCTCTTATTATTATGTAAAAATGTATGATCCAAGATTATAATGGTGAGGGTGTGCAATAGCCAATTTTCATATTCAATAGTGAAAAAGTGCACTGAACTTTAGTCAATTAAGCTCAAGGTGACATTTGATCACATCCAATTATTAATTTGGGATAATATGAATCAATGTCCTCTCATTAATCTCCTTTTTATTACTGACATTTAATCAACATCTATATGGGTTTTCTCCACATCACCACCTTCATTTTTGTTTCAAATACTTATGAGAGAATACTTGTGTAATTTCAAAATAAATTTTTCCTTTCCTTATTCGAATATATTGATAAAATAAGTTATTGATTTGTTTCATAAAATACCAGTTAGACCAACATATAAATATGAATGATTCATTATTCATATATTTCCCATGGGTATCTACTATGATATAAATAAAAGCAAACTATTCTAAAAAAACTAGTCTCAATGTGACATACATTCCCGCAGTTAATATGCTATTTATATTTTTAGCACATACATACCAAAGATAAATTAGATATACATTTTAGGTTTGTCCTATGATTGTATAATCCAAATGTATCTTTGTTAACTTCTAGTGATTGCATGAAGCTATTTATCCTTTTATCCCTCAAGTGATATAAAAAAAATTAATATGAGTGTGTTAGATATCAAAATGTTTTAGTTTGTCACTTCAACTAGAATAACATAATAATATAATTCCAATACCATTGTTGAAACAATCATCTAAGAATTACTAGTTGAATTCAAGGGATATAACCTCACTCCAAGGTTTTATCATTAAAGTTGAGTGTAAAACATTTGTTATGGTTTCCATGTATAGTAAACTTTCCATGTCAAACATTTCTATTGATACTTGTGATTTGTTTGTTAACTCCCTCCCAAACAACCTCATAATTTATGGGTATTCCTATATTCGTCAAGACATTAATCTAGACTTCATGATAGACATAATAAACCCAATGCACCACATTTTGTGGTAATCGACCCCCACCATTTGATGTACCATAGGAAATTAATTTTCTTTGTATCTCTAGTGCAACTATATATTTATTCTCTAATAAATATTCTAATAAATCCAACATAAAAACTTTAAATATACCTCTTTAGAATGCACTAAATTGTGGGAATGTCTACTACATGTTTCAACTCGATAAACTCAATTGAGATATTAATTTGTCAAGTGGATTGCCTTTCCATGGTATTCGATGGCAACTTAGATAGAACAAATTGTATATTATATTAATGATAGGTACTTTTACCTTTCCTCACACTTGGTATGACCATCACCTCATACCAACCAGATCTACATCACTCCCTATTGATACAATTTTTGTTTAAGATGTACTTGTGTAAAGTATTCACCATTTAAACTAGGTTTTTGTTCATTACATAATATAGATTAAAAGTATGCCTATTGGATGCTTTATTTTTTGGTGTTGTATTCAATGTATGATGACATCGACTATGCCATTTTACTATTTGTTTTCCTCATTGATCCATGACATCAAAAGAAACTATCAAGTATTTCATGTACTAGTTCTCTCAAATAATTGATCTCCCGTATTCTGCATTACACATTTGTGTATTGTTATAGCAAATATATCTAATTCATTCAAGTTTTCCATTATGAAAGATTATTCCAATTGATCATCTTTTTTCCTTGTTCTCACTCAAAATGGAGTGTAATGTTAGGTAGATTTGAATTCTAAATTCTTTATTATTGATCAAGAAATGTAAGTCACCCATAGTCCTCATAAGGCATCTACAAATAAAATACCAACTTATTTTAATTATACCATTAACATTTAACAAGGACAAAGATGGATTTGGAAAGATTCACCCTACTTTAGGTGCCATTTTAAAAAAGGAACACACTAGATGCCATTTGTCATGCCTAATCAACCACCCTATGGAATTCCACTAGGCCCCACGCAAGGTTGTCCTTCTATATTCCTTTAGGATCATGTCCTCAACCTATTATCTTTTGTGTAAAGCAACATATTTCACATGCTATGATTTATTTTTTGGTTGAATATATGCAAGACTACATTAATTCCATAACTCAATGTATTCCTATAATGTAGGATGTGGTAAATTAGTAAAGTATATGTCTATAAATATATATTTAATCCAAAGATAAAGATCAAATTCAATAACTATTGTTTACATAACTTTATATATTAGTAAGAGTATGGGTATGAACGTGAGTGATCATGAAAAATGTAATTGAAGATAGTCAATAAGGGAAATAATGAAACATGTATTCCTTAAATATGTAAAATAAAATATTTATCATATTTCATAAATGTCAAAATAAAGGGTTGTTGGTATCTATACCCTTATGTCATATAATGGAATCATAATATATAACACAAGCATATAATGAATACTAGTGTCAATTAGGGTTTTTAGATGGGGCTTTGATGTAAGTTGCAAATGTTTTAGAATTTAGGTGTGAAATAAGGAAACTAAGACCAACTAATAGGAATTTTTCCTCGTGTGAGGTAAGTAAGCCATGCCACATAGTATCTATAATGGTTGAGTGATTATAAGTACCATTTTAAAAGTTTCTATTCATATTTATCTAACTAAAAGTTAAATTCTTGCATCTAATTATTGTATAACACATTTATACATGAAATATGAGATGTATACATTTTACAACACTTTTATGGGTTTCATAAAAATTTGATAAGCTCTTTGTATTAAAATCTTTTTGTAGACAACATGGATGACATCAGAAAATATGCACATTCCTTGAACATAAACTACCAATGACTAGTGTCGGAGGAATAAATGATAAACTAGGAGGGCACCACTTGAACTACAAGTGAAATGTAAAGTAAAACTCAAAAATGGGAAGGGAAAAATGATGTTATAAAGTTAATTATTTGAATAATATAAGGACATATTTGTGCACAACTTACGACCTGAGGTAGGGCATAGGCCCCCTAGTTTGTATGTAGCTCCACCACTTACAATGACCCTACGAAACTAATTCTTATGCACCAGAAACAAATGTAACTTTACTTATATATATTCCCTTCTTATACTCTTCACCTTTACATAATCATTCTTTTCAATAAATGGATAGGCTATTGAATCAATCAAGACAAGGTCCGTATAACTGAAAGGACAATCCCAACTATAGAATTAAATCATAAATCAATATTTGAACATTATTAGAATATCAACCAGAGAAATGTGAACAACTCAGACCTATATCTCTGAATAACACTATCTTGAAGCTGGCCTTAAAATTGATAGTGGAAAGGTTGAAGACATTTATGCCCAGATGGATATCCCCGGAACAGAGTAGCTTTGTACCTGGGAGAAGAATCACAGATAATATAGCCCTTGTGTAAGAAATTGTATACAATATGAGGAAGAAAAAAGGAGCGAAGACGATGGCACTTAAGGTCGATTTATCAAAGGCGTATGACAAAATGTCATGGAGTTTCATTAAGGATACATTGGTAAAGGTGGGGATTCCACTGAACATCAAACAGTTTATTATGCATTCTATCACCAGTGGATGCTCAAAGATAAGTTGGAACGGGAAACAATCGCGACCTTTTAAGGCTAGTAGAGGGCTTCGGTAGGGCGACCCTTTATCCCCATACATGTTCATGCTGTGCCTAGAAAGACTAACTCAGATGATTCGGGAAAGGGTGGCCAAGGGTAGCTGGAAATCGTTAAAACTAGGCAGAGCTGGAATTGCAATAGGACACGTGTGTTTTGCAGATGACCTTATCCAGTTCGCTGAGGCAAGAAAGGTCCAGATGAAGATAATTCTACAATTTTTTAAGGAGTTTGGAAGTGCTTCTGGGCATGAAATCTCTACTTCTAAATCACAACTTTATTTCTCCAGGAGCGTACCAAGGTCGATTAAAAGGTCAGTGCAACAGATGAGTAGATTCCACATGACAGAGGACTTGGGAAGATTCTTGGGGGTCCCGATCCTACATTCAAGAATCACAAAGTCCACTTATTCGGATATCATTGACAAGGTGGAAGGAAAAGTTCAAGCATGGGCTGCTAAAAGATTGTCGATGGCGGGGAGAGTGTGCTTAGCTAAGTCCACACTAACGGTGATCCCAACTTATGCTATGCAGATGGTGACCTTACCACTGAGCTTAAGCGACAGAGTCGATGGAACTATACGAAGATTTATCTGGGCTGGGAGTTACAACATGAGACCAGTCTCTTTAGTTTCCTGGAACAAAGTGATGAGCTCCAAAGAGAATGGAGGGCTTGGAATCAAATCGATGAGGGATTGGAATGAGGCACTCATACTGAGGAACTCCTGGGAAGTGGCGGTAGGAAGAGATTTATTTTGGTGTAAGGTGTTGGAGGACCGTTTTGAGAAGACAGTGAATGGGAGAACGCCCATGACTTCTAAACTAGGCCAGGCGACTATTGAAGGAAAAAGTTTCATCCTGGACAACTCCTTAATGATCCCGGTAGGAGGGGCAACTATAAACGTCTGGAATGACATCTGGGTGAAACCGGGCCTCACTCTTAAGGACCATGCTAAATGACCAGTACCAGAAGAGCTCGAGGACTTGACTGTTAGTAGCCTGGTTCTGGATATAGGAACTTGGGATGTCGACTTTCTGCTACACTGGTTTGCTGATAAAATATTCCAGCTTATCCGAAAGGTGGAGATCCATGTCGACCCTGCATACGCTGACTATAGAGCTTGGCTGCACACAGATGATGGTAACTTCTCCTCGAGCTCGGCATACCAGGTTCTAAGGAAGCAAAAGGAGTCGGTGTGCCAGGGAGATTGGAAAATTGTTTGGAAGCTACAAGTGCCGACGAGAACCCAAATGTTTGCATGGCTAGTGTTACACGGAGCTTTACAAACTAATGCGCATCGGAGAGCAAGGCACATGGCTACGGAAGGCCATTGTGCATGATGCAACACAAACAATGAATCTATCCTTCACGCACTCAGGGATTGTGAAAGAGTGAAGGACGCCTGGCATCAGTTACTACCAGTGGTAGAGCAAGCCACTCTTTTCAGACCTGCAACCTTAGAAGAATGGGTGAAAGTAGCCTACGAACAACTAAGCATTCAAAAAGAATCCTTCTGGACTATATGTCATAACCTGTGGATGTTCCGGAACAAGGAGATATTTGAAGGTGAGGAGAAGCATAGTGAACATCAAGCGAGTTGGATCACTAGGGCAGTCCAACTCAATAGAGAATCTAGGAAGAAGAAAGTCGTCAACAACTGCCCGACAAAGACGAGCCAGTGGAGCAAACCAGCACCAGACACGGTCAAGATAAATGTTGACACTGCTATCTAGAGCAAGGGAGGAGCAGTGGCGGCGATCACAAGGGATTCACAAGGTCGATGGTTAGGAGGATGGTCGAGGAAGGTTAGGACAACTTCTATCACAACTGCAAAAATAGCGGGTATCCAGCTAGCATTCAAACAAATCCGGAGAAATGCATGGACCAGCTGCATTGTTGAGACGGATTGTATGATTGCGACCAATCTTTTGGAAGAAGATGCAAGCAACCACCCTAAATATTATTATTGGATGACTAAAGTGAGAAAGGAGAGACCAAGGAACACGAGGGTGCAATACGTTAGTCGAGAGTGCAACGCAATGGCTGATGGCCTAGCAAAAAAGCAACTAAAAAGTAGTTCAGATCATGAGACATATGCCTACCCTCCAAGCTGTATCACAAGGATTTATGTCGTGGAAGGTACGAGCGGAAGCAATTCTAATGAAGCATGAGATTTGCTCATGTACCTCGATTGTAATGAAATCAACCTGGATTGTAACAGTACGTAAGATGAATAAGTAAAGATTGTGGATTTGAAAAAAAAAAACTAAGAAAATAATGGACATAATATTCAAAATATAGTTTAACACATACATTTAATATATATTTAAATTAAGATTAAATAACCATAAAAACAAGCCATACATCCCTCAATAGTTTGATTCCTTTAAGCTAACTTTAACAATTCATATCAATTCTGCTCATCTAGTTTGACAATATTACATACACATAGTTCATGCAACTTTCTCAAACTTAGATGTACAAACGAATTGAATTGACTTCACCCTTTTCTTGTAATCACTCAATTTAAAAGCATCAAGGAAACCCATGACTTAATAGTAAACTAACTACCTTAGTCAGACAAGAGGTTGTGAAGTTCGACTATTAGAGCTTAATTACATTTGAATATAGGCCTTGTATTTTGTGAACTTAGAAATGGTTATTGAAAAACACTAGAGGGGGGTGAATAGAGTTTTTACAATATTTTAACAATTATTTAACTCAAACAACCAACCACAAGAATATTGGACAAGGAGACTAGGATTTAGAGTGGTTCCTACCTTAGCAAATACTAAGGTAGTCAGTCCACTACCCGGTTGCTTACCCAAACGGGATTTGGAAAGAATTTAATTTTATTACCTCGCAAGGACTTTACATAAAATTACAATTCTCTCCCTAAACCCTTCAAGCAGCCTTCACCTTGAAGTAATTGTACCAACCTTGAAGCAGCCTTCACCTAGAAGTAATTGCACCAACCTTGAAGCAGCCTTCCTCCTGAAGTAGCTTCCCGTTGCAATAGCCTTCTTAAAGTAGCTTCCCGTTGCAATATCCTTCTTGAAGTAGCTTGAAGTCCACCTTCTCCTCCGAGAAGAACCTTCTCCTATCCGCAGCCTCCAACCCTAGGAGTAGCAAGGAGAATACAAAGGATACAAAGGAACAAGAAGGAAAATGGAAATTACAACTTAACCTTTTAAGCACAAGGCTTGATTTGCCTAGATCAAGCGTGTAGATCTCCTAACCAATGTATATGCACGTGTAATTGTTGTGGATAGGAGATACTAGCCTATAGGACACGAAATTAGAGCAAGTAGAGGAATCTCCAATGTAAGTGTTGCTCAATTTCTCAAAACAGATTGCCAATTGTAAATGTATGCTCAAGTGAATCACAAGTGTAGCTTGGGTGAGTTTTGGTGTCCTAAGGCATGTGCTATTTATAGGAATGGCCTACAAGTGCTTAAGGACGTTCTAGACACTTTCTAGGGAGTTCTAAGTGCTTAACTAGCCGTTAGGTACAAGATAGTTGCTTTAGTAAGGGCTAGTTAATTAATTCTGCAGTTGCTGTCAGAGTCCATCTCGGTCGAGGAATTGTCGACCGAGACACCTACTCGGTCGAAGTTTTGTCGACCGACAGGCTCTCTGGATCAAGTGTTAGCAACGTTCATCTCCAACTACCAACTACTTTCTCAGCTGTGTCTAACGGCTACTTGGGTCATTCTCGGTCGAGAAGTTTGTCGACCGAGAGTGTCTCGGTCGAGGAGTTTGTCGACCGAGATTGACCCTGTTTCAATGTTTCACTTTAAGGCATTAAGTATGTGTATGAGTGTGCATAGGTGACACTGTTGGAGGGGATGACCTATCTAAGTGTGGTGATTGGCTAGGGAAGATCTAACGCTTGATTTACATGACGTCTAAGTACTTGTACATTATATACTTGTACAAGTTTACAACTGATTACATTTCATGAAATTTACAAGCATTCAAGCATATAGATTCCCTAGAGATTTGTCATCCACCTCATTCCTGCAACACTCAAGTAGCACATTAGATCAACAAGAATGAAATGTTTGTCATCATCGAAACAAAGGGATTTATCATAATGTCAATTTAGCCAACAATCTCCCCCTTTTTGAAGATGACAAACATTTCCGAAATATAAAATAAGGAAATATAGAACATGTGAGTTTCATACCTGAAATTACCTTTGTAGCCATCTTTGGTTTTGCAAGTGACTGCTGGCCAAGATATTATGAAACTCAGTTTAATTTTATGTTTGTGATTTTATATTATTTCTCCCCCTTTGTCATTTCAAAAAGATATCCAATATGATCATTTAGTATGACTTTGTGTCTATATTTTTAAGCTTTGCTCCCCCTTAAAGAGATATTCAATTAAAATCAAGGGATTTTATTGTCAAATTTAGCCACAATTTGTTTCTCAATCATTTGCAAAGGATGTTAAGCCTTGAAATGATAGGAGTTTCTTTTAAGTTTATGGCTTATGTGTATTGATTTCTCACCCATTTTACAAGGGATGTTAAGCCCTAAAAATGAAATGAGAATCTTTTAATAAAATGTCTCTAACCAAATACACGGGATGTCAAGCCCTGATTTGTTTAGAGAGTTCCTTTAAGAACAAGATATATCATTTTTATGAAATTTGTAGATTTCTTCATAACCAAGAGTAAAAATACTAAGGTCATAACAAGCTTCAAATAATGTTTACAATGTTTTTGTAAGCTTCTTAATCAAATAATCAAATTTGTTTGTATGAGCTCCCCCTTAATCTTACCATTTAAGCAATTTAAAACTTCTAAGGTCATAGATGATTTTAAATTAGGATTTTGACCTTTATCAAAAGTATACTAAGATTAAGTATAATAAAATGATGTCCAAATAAGCATTTTGTCAAAGCTTATTTTAGGTCATCCTTGACTACGACCATAGTGCCCCTTGGTCAAATTTTATTTCAACCAAGAGGCAAAAATTGCAGATTTCCAATTTAAGCACTCATATGTGAAGTACTTGATTAGATATCAATTTTGAAGCATGTTTTAGTGATACTCAATATGAAAACATCCTCTTAAAAATGAAAGCACGATTAATATCTCAAGTCTTTTAAAGATGCCAATTGAGAAATTTTTATCTTATGTGTTGCAAGCATTTCTAAGAGACATATCATCATTGAATTATTTTGCTTGCCTATGTATCATCAAGGATCCATGCATACAATTATCATTATCTATTCGTGCTAACACAGCATCATCATGATGAAAATGATAATTCCATGATTGTAATCACATGATTTCTATATGGGTAGACCAGAAAATACTTTAGGAAAAATCATGTGAATAATGATAAAATAGAAATTTCCTTTTTATTAAGCTAAGCATAATTTCAGTTTTAACTTAAATCAAACCAAATTAATCTCATATAAGTTTTCAATGATGATTTCCAAAATATATACAGTCATTAATCACAAATAGATAGCAATTTGATCAATTACAAAAAGAATTCAGCAATTTTACAGCAGACTGGAAATCAGTGACATGCTCGGTCGACAATTTCTCGACCGAGGTTCACTCGGTCGACAGATTCTCGACCGACAAAGTTTCTGGAATATTTTCAGAACTGTTAATTTATTCCAAGCAAAAATAAGATTATGCAAGTTAGAGCTCGATTGTGTTGAGATATGACATTTGTATATCAAGAATCAGTTTAGGTCAAATCTCAACTAGTTAATTTTAAGCTACGAAGTTTTAGGAATCCAAGCCAAATCATCATTCTTTTTCTTATATGGGCATGAAAATGAATAATGTCCAAGACGCATGCAATAATGACAACTAATAGAGTCAACTTCATTTCTCTTTCTAGGAATTGTGTTCCTAGGTACAAACATAATCTTAGTCTTGGATACTTTAACTCTTTTGGGTTTATTTCTCCTTGGATCATATCCTAATCCTTTTCTTCCATTATAACTAGAGGAAATTTTCAGAATATTTTCAAGCATGTCATTTCCTCTTAACTCATTTACATTTCTTTGTAACTTAGCAATATCATCCATCTTCTTATTTATATCTTTCTTTGCTTGATCTAAATCAGATATTACAGAGTTTCTTTCTTTGACAACCTCATCATAATCTAAATGTGAAGATAGAACAGGTTGTTTCTGAAGATCATTCACTTGAGTTTGCAAGTTTAACTTTTCTAAGGAAAGAAGATTGCAATTAGCTTCTACCGATTTTAACTTAAGATCATAATCTTCATTTTCCTTTTTGAGATTTTCATTTTCAGATACAAGAGCAAGAAGTTTAACATTTAAATCATCATTTACTTTATTTGATTTCTTAAGTTTCTTCTTGCACTCAATATATTTCTCATGAGTATCTTGAAGACTAGCAATTAGATCTTCTTTTGGTAGATCATAAAGACTTACCTCTTCTTCGTCTTCATTTGTTGTAGCAATGAGGCATTCTACTTCTTCTTTTCCATCATCACTATCATCACTTGAATCATCCCATGTAGCTTTATATGCTCTTTCTTTCTTTTTGTGAGATGATATCTTCCCTTTCTTGAGTTTTGGACAATCACCTTTCATGTGTCCCTTTTTGCCACATTCAAAGCACCTGGAAGAAGAAACACTAGAAGTTTTATTAGTTTTAAAACTTTTATATTGCTTACCATTTACAATGAGAGTTTCTTCTTCACTATCATCTACACTTGTGTCATGAGTGTCCTTTGTTGATGCTTTGAATGCAATGTCCTTCTTTTTGCCTTGTTGACGTTCACGTTCTCTTCTTTCTTCCTCTTCTAAAGTTGCCTCATGAGCTTCTAGATTGCCAATGAGTTGCTCCATTTTCAGTTTAGTGAGATCATTAGCTTCTTCAATAGATGTCACCTTGGGCTTGTATTTGGGAGGAAGTGATCGAAGTACCTTTGATACCTGGTCTTCTTTAAGAACGGTTTTTCCTAAGGCACTTAAACCATTAACAATAGAGGAGAATTTTGCAAACATTTCACTAATGGATTCATTTGGATCCATACGAAAGTGTTCAAACTTCTGTTTAAGCATACTAATCTTAGAATTCTTAACTTGAACTGTACCTTCATAGGTTATGGACAGTCTATGCCAAATGCCATAGGCTGTGTCACAGTTTGATATTCTATTAAATTCTCCTACTGAAATTGAGCAATATAAAATGCTTACAGCTTTGGCATTCATTTGAGCCAACTTTACCATATTTGCATCCCATTCTGCATATTGAGTTTGAGGAAGCTCATATGGGGTTGACATCATCCTCCATAAATCCCAATTGATGCCTGCATCCTTCTCTTCCAATATTGGTAGTTTGTTCCATCAAACGCCAGAGGTCTAGCAACAAGTGTTCCTTCAAGGTTAAGGTTGTTGAGCACTCCGTCCCCCATTCTTCAAGACCTTGTTAGGGTTCCTTGAAGCCTGCTCTGATACCAATTGAAAAATACTAGAGGGGGGGTGAATCGAGTTTTTACAATATTTTAACAATTATTTAACTCAAACAACCAACCACAAGAATATTGGACAACGAGACTAGGATTTAGAGTGGTTCCTACCTTAGCAAATACTAAGGTAGTCAGTCCACTACCCGGTTTCTTACCCAACCGGGATTTGGAAAAAATTTAATTTTATTACCTCGCAAGGACTTTACATAAAATTACAATTCTCTCCCTAAACCCTTCAAGCAGCCTTCACCTTGAAGTAATTGCACCAACCTTGAAGCAGCCTTCACCTAGAAGTAATTGCACCAACCTTGAAGCAGCCTTCCTCCTGAAGTAGCTTCCCGTTGCAATAGCCTTCTTGAAGTAGCTTCCCATTGCAATAGCCTTCTTGAAGTAGCTTGAAGTCCACCTTCTCCTCCGAGAAGAACCTTCTCCTATCCGCAGCCTCCAACCCTAGGAGTAGCAAGGAGAATACAAAGGATACAAAGGAACAAGAAGGAAAATGGAAATTACAACTTAACCTTTTAAGCACAAGGCTTGATTTGCCTAGATCAAGCATGTAGATCTCCTAACCAATGTATATGCACATGTAATTGTTGTGGATAGGAGATACTAGCCTATAGGACACGAAATTAGAGCAAGTAGAGGAATCTCCAATGTAAGTGTTGCTCAATTTCTCAAAACAGATTGCCAATTGTAAATGTATGCTCAAGTGAATCACAAGTGTAGCTTGGGTGAGTTTTGGTGTCCTAAGGCATGTCCTATTTATAGGAATGGCCTACAAGTGCTTAAGGACGTTCTAGACACTTTCTAGGGAGTTCTAAGTGCTTAACTAGCCGTTAGGTACAAGATAGTTGCTTTAGCAAGGGCTAGTTAATTAATTCTACAGTTGCTGTCAGAGTCCATCTCGGTCGAGGAATTGTCGACCGAGACACCTACTCGGTCGAAGTTTTGTCGACCGACAGGCTCTCTGGATCAAGTGTTAGCAACGTTCATCTCCAACTGCCAACTACTTTCTCAGCTGTGTCTAACGGCTACTTGGGTCATTCTCGGTCGAGAAGTTTGTCGACCGAGAGTGTCTCGGTCGAGGAGTTTGTCGACCGATATTGACCCTGTTTCAATGTTTCACTTTAAGGCATTAAGTATGTGTATGAGTGTGCATAGGTGACACTGTTGGAGGGGATGACCTATCTAAGTGTGGTGATTGGTTAGGGAAGATCTAACGCTTGATTTACATGACGTCTAAGTACTTGTACATTATATACTTGTACAAGTTTACAACTGATTACATTTCATAAAATTTACAAGCATTCAAGCATATAGATTCCCTAGAGCTTTGTTATCCACCTCATTCCTGCAACACTCAAGTAGCACATTAGATCAACAAGAATGAAATGTTTGTCATCATCGAAACAAAGGGATTTATCATAATGTCAATTTAGCCAACAGTTATTTCATCACAATAACAAAAAATAACCTAATGGAGGAGATTCCCACGACTCAACTAAACCACAAGGACCAATAAAGAAGGTTCTCAATACTTGGTTTTCAAATAATAACAAACGACAAATGGACCATAACATATATTTCGTAGTTAGGTGTTAAATAATATAAGAATAGCATTTCCATCTACACTATTCAATTTCCTTATACCAGATTTTAAATCATAATAGAATGGTTTGGGTCTACATCTCTCAATCATTCACTAATACTTTCTTTCTTTACTTATAATTGATTTAGAGGGAATGGTCTCTGGTATTGAAGCTTATAATTGACTTCAAGAGGGATGCCCTATGGTATTGAAGACAAAACTAAAATTTTATGAATTTTGCATATAGACCATCCACAATTCATTACATCCAAAGTATATTTTCAAAGTGGTTTAAATCATTGCATTTGTGTTTCAAACATATATTATATCATATTGTTTTTCTTGGAACACGTCATTATGTAATGGTGTGCTCCAATTTTGTGGTACATCTTTAAGTAGGTATATTTAACTGAGATATAGAACACTAAAAAAACATAATTACCTCAACAAATAAATAGTCAGAATACACTCTTCCATTCATAAGCATATATATGGGAGTATGTCATTCTCCACGGTACTTTGACGTAGAAAAAAAATACAAAAAATCTTATTATGGTTGTAAGAACTTGCTAAGATATGAGACCAGATATTACCCTATTCACTTCCCTAGAGATTAGTATTCACTATGATTAGGTTAGGATTTAGAAAATCAAATGTGCACCCTTGATATAATATTAGTATTCAATTCCAATATATTATATTTTATTAAGAAATTTACAATTATGAAAACTAAGTGTCCTTTTAAAACTAATATCCCAATTATTTCTTTGAATTGGTAGTCCCAACGTACATGACATCATATATTTTTAGATCCAACTAAATATATATCTTTTATCGTAAATGGTACTAGGAATGCAATCATGAAGTTCTATGATTTGGTATCATATAATTATTAACATGACTCAAGATGAGGAGTTGATATTAACCAATTTTTTCTATCGTTAGGTCAAGAGCGCTCTGGAGATCCGGTAGTTCCCCTCAGCGGAGGAATCTCTTTCTCGGGGGGTAGGTGGCTGGTGCTCGCCTGGCTGAAACCCTCTCTCCCTGGGCTCTTCCCCAACCCCCCTCCCGCTCGTCTGAGTCTGGTTGTTCTCTTGGTGTGAGCTGCCTCCCGCAGCGTTTTCATTTTCCCCGTTTCCGCGGCGCTTGGGATATCTGCTCGCGAGTAGGTGTCCGCGGTGGTCTCGCCTTCGGCTGGAGGCCCAGATCCAGTAGGACGGCTACCGGTGGTGGCGAGCTCCAAGTGGCGGTAGGTTGTTTGGCCGAGCCCTCTCATTTTCTTTTGTGTGCTTGTTGCAGGTCGTGGAGTTTGGGTGCTCCTACAGATGGATGGCGAGGTTTTGGGTGACTCCGAGGTGTACTGGCAGAGGGAGAGAAACTAGGTTATGTGCTTTGTGAGGATGCTCTCACCGCCTATTCGCAGGGGTGTTTGGGAGTGGTGGTGGGGTTACCCGGTGCTTTCTACCCCTCACCTTCAATCCTTGCAGGCCGTTTCTCCTCTGAGTATGCACCAACAGAGCTTTTTGCCCCCCTCCCAGCTCTCTGGAGTGTTGCACCCAACCTGTTCAAGTAAATGCATGTGTGAGCTTCCTGTGAGATTAGGTAGTTTCTTGACTGGCCTCATTTGTTGTTGTTTTTTCTGTTCTTTTTCTGGGTTTTAGCTGTAAGCAGTAGTTTGTTAGTTTTGCTTGTTGTGATTTGGGTCGAGCTCTCTATTTTTCTGGTGGCCTCAAGCATGGATGATATAGTGATCTCTGTTGGATGTATTGCCATTTATTTTTCCAATATCCTCAAGGACTCATGCAGATTGAAGGTTTCCCTTGTAGATAACTGCTTTGGACAGCCACAACATAGAGGGTTCGTGCATGTAATTTACCTACCGCTTCCCAATCTAAGCATGTGTGCTATGTCGGTCTCTCAAAGGAATCATGGTTGGTACTTCGGTGTGAGATTACTATCTTGTAGATGTAGTATGGCTTGTTTTTTAATGATATTGAGTTGTTTCCTTCAAAAAAAACACGACTCAAGTTAATGATAAAGGTGGAGAGTCAATATCAGTTAGGTTCCAAGTAAATAGGTAAGTTACACATAAAAAATATTAATAATTATCGAGGTTCTTACACAAATACATCAGATAAAATGGAAAGAACAACATATCCATCATAGTCTAAGATAAGCCCAGGACTAGTTTCTCCTATTTACTTTTGCACATAGTTGAATCTAAAATTGAGGATGACTATAAGATTGATAAGTGTTTTTTTACTTGCAATATCAAACTACTTATAAATAATTGTAGGATCCATTATTAGTTCAAAATACATAATAAAAGACAAAATAGGTGTGTAGGTATTTGAACATAAACTATTTTCTAGATTGGTAATTATCTAAAGTCTGAATCCAATGAGAAGATTCTCTTTATTGGTCAGTTTCTTGCATGGATCTTAATTCACTTTAAAGAAATGAAGTATAGATCAAATACTAACAATTTAATATTATACGAGATAAATTTATTAGTATAAACTTGCATAGATTCCTAATTATTATGTGAAATACATATTATAAATTTTTTGTTAAGTGCATTCAAGAAGTACATGATTGATATAAAGCTCTATTCAACTAAGTTCCAAAATCTACTTTCCATATTCATAACTGTAGATATACCCTTGTGTTCTTTTCTTCATTTTCCATCTAAAAAAAGATGAAGGGATTAATATAAAGGAAGAAGATCTTATTTTGAAGCATGTTAAATTAATATTGGATATAGGTGGCAAAAAGGTAAGGACATTAGAACAGAACTGCAAGGAGAAATATTTGGGAGGGTTTAACTAAAGGTTCTTTGGATGTATCCAAGCAGACAAAACTACTTGTCATCCTCATTTTACCCCTATTACCCCCATACACTAGAGTTAGGCTTGGGAGAAGATGTGTAAATGAAGAAAATTTTGAAAGAAGGTAGAAAGAATTATGGATTTATTTAACTGTATATAATTCATCGTGCCAATATGGTAGATTTCTTGGATAACCACTTGACTTGAATGCCTCACTTAAGGGTCTATGACTAGTTTTGTCAACTAGAAGTTTAAGCGTAGTAGTCACGACTCAAGTGGTATGAGTCGGCAACATCACTACATCAACTTATACTTTATCACGTCATAAACCTACCTCCTACTGTAATCAAATAAATTTTAATTTTTTCTCAATATCAATCAAACATGTCAAGAAGATTTCAACTAATTTTTAGTACGACTTTTCTTACATCATCTATTTTTACATCGATTATGTATTCTAACATCATTTTTTAGACATTATATCAAGAAATGCCAAAAATACATACTATTAGTATCTTATGGGCTTGTTTCATTCACATGATTTCCCTTATACATTTGTATGCTATGACTCTGGTTGGTTTGGTGTAAGTCATAAGTTATGTGGAACTTATTTTCTGGGAACTCTAATTCAGTTTCCAGAACTTAAGTTCCATTCGCTTCCATGTGATTGGTTTGTCATAAGTGTAAACATGAATATCAATTAAATAAAATTGATAATTATAGAGTGTGATATATAAAAAGTAAGGACAACCATATTAATATCAACAAGTGGTCACATGTCAATGTTGCTCCTTAAAAATATTTTAATGTGGTATAATTAATTTTTTTATAAAAATATTATGGTTTAAATCACACTATAATATTTTTATATAAATTTGTATGTACATGCTATTGTAACGATATGTAAATTTTATGTGTTTGTAAATATAATTTTGGTTTGTTATTGTTTAACAATATGTACAACAATAATTTTTAGTATATTCCTTGTGTACGATTATAATTCAATATCATTTTTCACATTATATTATTTAAACATAAAAATAAAAATATGTTAGATAAATTGTATTTTTGTCACATGGTGTGGTGTAGTTACTTTTTCATAGTGTTTGTATGTTTTTTATTTTATAGACCACTATGATAACGGTATTTTCAGTATAAAATATTTTACATGGTGTCTTATGTTTCATTGATGAAGAATGAAAAATATAATTGTATAAGAAATGTTGTTAATTGTTTTGGAACTCATTTTTCACTTTTCTAAGTGAGAACTCATCAAAGACTAGTATATTTCTAACCTCTAATGTCACTTTTAATGATATCAGTTTATCTGAGAAAATGACACTATAGATAACTCAACGTCGGTTCTCTAGTATATACGTCACCATTGATCAAGTCTTGTCAATTTAGAAAAGCACAAGTACCTCTTTTTCTTCAACATTCGTTAATTTTTTACAAAATTGACGTCTAAAATAACCCGCGAAATACAATTTTTTAGAGAAAAAAATTTTCCTTCAAATTTTTTAATATAAGCGTCAATTTTCTATGAACCGACGATAGACACATTCGTGTGAAAAAAAATTCCTCCAAAATACTTCTTCCATCGGTAGTTTCTCTGAAAATTGACATTGATTGACAAGAAAAATCATGAAAAAATGGCACAATTGGTATCAGTTCCTTTGCCAAGAAACTTACGTTCGGTGGTTCACGCCATGTCCCCATGAAAAATGTGACCCCCAAATTACATTCTAGTCAATTTTGGAGGAAAAAACCAATGACATAGGCATTACTCAGGCCAATTTTTTCATTCGGATAATGACTTCTTGCATCGGTTTTTTAGTTTGAACCAACGTCTAAGTGAGAGGCTTAGGTGTCAGTTCCCGGTGAACAACTGACGACGCCCTACCCAGATCAATTTTTTTGGTCCAAATAATGGCCTTATGCATCACCTTTTTTCAAGAAAACTAATGTCCATCTTACTCGGTTAGGTGTCATTTTATTGTGACCAGTCGACGACTCAGACCATAGTTAGGTAGATTGTTTTTCATCTGGATAATGGCCTTATGCATCATTTTTTTAGAAAAAATTGATGTCTATATCACTAGATTAGGTGTCATGTTGTATTGTCAATCGACGAATATGCCTTTAGGTGTCGGTTTTCTCAAACAACTGAGGACTATAAATAACTTACTAGCATCTGCGCGAAACAAACTTTCCTCAATCTCTGTTTCATTTTAATTTCATCCCCTGCTCTGGAAATTCCCCCACCTTGCCGCTGTCACCACTCTAGGTTCTCAACCCCACCATCGTCTTTGCTACTATTGTTGTTGGTGTTTCTTTGGTCACAACCACCTCTTCTTCCTGGACATCGCCGCTGGAGTTGTTGTGCTAGCCACCATCATCACACCATTGTTGTGCTAGCCACCATTGTTGCGTCACTGTAGTGGTCGCTGCTGTCACTGTCACCACTGTGCTCACCAACATCACCACGGTTTCCATTGACTGGAGCTCGCTAGAGGTTCTACTCCAACCCCTAGCTCATAAGAGCTACTACTCCAACCCTAGCTCACTGGAGCTTGTTCTCCTATAGCAGCAGTTCAACTGATCGAGAGGTACATAGACCCTTACTCAGGCTATCTCTTGTTCTATTTTTTTTGGATTTGTATACAAGTAACAAAGTCAAATATAGAAATCAGATTCAATGGATTAAAATTCTAGTAGTGATATCTATGTTATTATCTCAGCTACATTTTTTTGTAATTTGATTAAATGTAACTAGGGTTTTAGATAAAATTGTTTTTATAATCTGATGAAATTGTAACTAGAGTTTTAATACCTAAATTGATATCAATTGGATAAATTATACTTGTATACTTTCTTTTATAATTGAAATTCATGTATTAAGTGTTTGCATATTTGGTAATATGAATTCCTTAAATTTATGTATGAATGACATAAATTAACTTGATTTAGACTAAAATTGTAATGTATTTACCGAAACTTCTTTTAGACTAGAAATTTGTCCGCAATTTACTCATTAGGAGTAAATCTTGGATAGTCCCCAGTTTGGGATTGGACTTGAACACTTAATCCCACTTAGGATGTAAGTGTATAATGCGTATTCAATTTTCAAGATGTTTTGTCAACACTTCCCCGTTTGTTCTATAAGTACATATGTAGTTGGATATTTTCCCATCTAAATCGGTGTACTTGGATAACTATGGGGAAATGCTGCCAAAAGTTTATTGAAAACCAATCACACTATACACTTACTAGTGAGATTAGGTGTTCAAGAATGGGATAGGTGGTACACACATTCATTATTGAACTCTAAACCCTAATTTGTAAACCAAAACCCATAAATCCTACCCAGTCAACCCTAAACCCTAATTTGTAAACCCTTATCCCTAAACCCTAAATGATAAACCCTCATTTGTAAACCCTAATCTCTAAACCCTAATCATGTAAATGTTAAACCTTAATCATGTAAAATTTAAACACTAATACTTGTTTTCTTCTTGATTATAGAATGGATAGATCATGGATGTCCATTCTGAATCACTGCACATCAAAGTTTATTAATGGTCTCTATTAGTTTGTAAGATTTGTGGAGGAAAATATGAAACGACCTGGAGATAGGTTCTATTGTCCATGTAGGAATTGGAGTAACAACTTGTAACTCCAAACTATTGACAAAATCAAAAGCCATGTCATGTGCAAAGGCATTGTATAGGGATATCAAGAATGGTATTGGCACAAATATATTCCAACTATGAGATCAGTAGATGTTGATAGCAGTACTTGTGTTGAAGAAGAAATTGCTATCAATGTGTAAATGTGAATGACCCGATTGTGACTGACATGGTTGATATGATTCTAGATAATTGTGGGGTAGAGTACACCGATCCACCATCCTTATTTAGAAACATTGTGCATGATGCAGAGAGTCTGTTATACTTAGGTTGTACTAAGTTTAGGCAGTTGAGTGTTGTGTGGAGATTCTATACTCTAAAGTCTAGCAATAGATGGAGCGACAAAAACTTCATGTCATTGTTGTATATGTTGAAAGAAGTTCTTCCTGAAGACAACAAGCTTCCAATCTCAACATATGAATTATAAAAAATTGTTTTCCCCAATGAGAATGAAGGCTAATATGATACATGCATGCCCGAATGATTGTGATTTATTTCAAAAGGACTATGTCATTTGAAAGATTGTCCAAAATGTGAGGGGTCAAGGTATAAAATGATGACTTTGGGGAAGTCCAAAACTGGCTATCATGCCAAGGTGATGTGGTATATACCTATAATATCACAGTTTCAACCTTGTTTTCTAATACCATGGATGCAAATAATTAAGGTGGCGTGAAGAGGTAAAGAAAAATAATGATGGGATCATATGACACGCTTCTCATTCCTCACAATGGAAGAAGCTTGATTTATTGTACCCTAAATTTGTTGAAGAAGTCAGGAATGCAAGACTTGGGCTTTGTACCGATGGGATGAATCCATATGGAAGATTGATCAACCCACATAGCACTTAGCCTATTATGATTGTTATATACAATCTTCATCCCTGGTTGTGTATGAAAAATAAGTACGCCATGTTATCGTTGTTCATATTGGGCCCTAAAAAACCTAGCAATGATATCGATGTTTATCTTGAACTCTAAACCTACATCATGGGAGGTAGTTTATGAAAGAGTAAAAAAAATTGTCAGTTCATTTAGTAAGAGATCACAATGTACCATTCCCACACAGAGTTATAAATCTTATACAAGAAGTGGTCAATATTCTCGAATCTTCCTTATTGGAGTTCTTTGACAGTTAAGATTGTATTGATTCCATTCATGTTTAGAAAAATGTATGTGATAGCGTCATTGGTACATTGTTGAATATACCAGGTAACACTAAATATGGCATAAAATCTATAATGGACCTACTTGATATGGGAATAAGGAAATAATTAATAAAATAAGTATGTAGTGATCAAAAATGTATTTACTTCCTACTCGTTACACATTTTCTATGAAGAAGAAGAAAACCAGTTTTGAGTGTTTTATTAATGTTAAGGTACCTCATCAATACTCTTCCAATATCTATAGACTGGTATCAATGAAGGATATGAATCCAATAGGTCTTAAATATCATGATTGTCACACTCTAATGCAACATATATTTCTTGGGGTAATTCAATCTATAGTTTCGAAGCATGTAAGGTTTGAAATCACCAGGCTTTGTTTCTTATTCAACACTCTATGCAGCAAAGTTACTAATCCTGAGAATCTTGAGAAGTTGCAAAAAGAAGTGGTTGTTACCCTATGCCATCTCAAGATGTATTTTCCTCCTTCATTGTTTGATATCATGGTACATCTTGTTGTCCATCTGACTAGGGATGTGAAGTTGTTGGGACCGGTTTTCTTGCATTGGATGTATCCTTTTGAATGATACATAAGTATTTTCAAAGGTGATGTTCAAAACTATTATCATCCTGAAGGAAGTATTGTTGTATTTTTTACCACATTTATTACATAGATGTGCATTTTACATTATCTATCTTGTTGTATTGTTCTATTGCTTTATCACATTTATATGTTATATCTTTTTAAGACTTGTGTGCTTTTTGTCAATTTTAGCATGAGGATGTGCGCCGTGAGGATCTTATTGAGCTTGATGTGCGCCAAAATAAGGGGCGTCACCATGATGAACAAGTTGCTAGAGTAAAGGGGTAGCAGACAAAAGCTGGTTGTTGAGTTTGATGGTCAAGGAAATCTTGTTGGGGAGAACATGTAGTTATTTTGTGTCATATCTAGGGGTTCTAACTCGTAGGAAAATGGATGTAAATGTAGAATCATGTCATAAAGTTGATCTGGGAAAGAATGACTAAATAAAAAAGAAACTATGCGTGAGATATTATCATTTACAATTCTATTTTTAAAGCTTTTTATAATTATGTTTTTAATAATATTCCATTAAGTATATGAGCTTCTACAAAGCATATTTGAGCCAAATGAAAAACTGTATCCCAAAAAGGTGATGCAACACTGTGGAAAAGTACTGAGGAAATCTAACAAGAGAATACATACATGATGCTAAGAAGAAGAAGAAGTCAGCCACTGAGCAATGGAACTATCTTGACCTAAAAAGTTGTTGGAGGTGTTTTTCTAAGAGATAAACAAATGAATTCAAAGTATTAGGCCTCTCTCCTCATTTTCAAAATATTCTTCTGAATTTATTTGATTACATTTTTAACATATGTTTTAGACTAACAAGGATATAAGCGATGCTCAAAGAGAAAGGCATGCAAAGAATATGCACAACCACATGAAGGGTCCAGGTGGCTATGCAAATCCTCACAAAAAGCTATTGTAGGGGTCTTCTTCTTAGTAGCCTACTCCTTAGACTGTTGAGTCCTCTACTACTCCTACATTTGTACCTCACCATGATCTGTGGATGGATAGAAGGCAAACCAAATTAGGAGAAATACCCAAAACCACATGGTGGGTGATGCATTGGGAAATAAGTCTTCTTCGTCATCATATATAGATAAGGCACAATTGTGTAAGCAAGATATGTTGCTATCGCTTTTCCAGATAAATGTATAGTTGGAGGTATCTCTGTTGGCATGCTTGTTAATGCATTTACAGGTGAAACCTACATCGATACAATAGATCAGAGATGCATAGTGAAATGATATAGTGATAGAGAACATCAGGGTGGAGTTAAGCAGCGAGAAGCATGTAGGTTTCCATGAGTCAAATGATGGGAAACTTTTCTTCCACAATAGGATAGTGGTTCCAAATACAGATGGTTTGAGGAAGTTGTTTCTTGAAGAATCTCATTCCTCGATGTACATGATGCATCCAAGCAGTACCAAGATGTACCACAATATGAATGATCTGTATTGGTTGCTTGTTTTGAAGTGTGATGTGGAAAAATTCATTTCTATATGTCCAGTGTGTCAGTAGGTCAAGGCTGAGCATCAAATACCTATAGGAACATTGCAACCTTTTCCAATACCACAATGGAAATGGGATCATATCACTATGTACTTTGTGGTTGATCTTCCTAGGATAAACAAAGGTCTTGATTTTATTTGGGTGATAGTTGACAGGTTGACCAAGTTAATACACTTCTTTCCAATCAAGATGACATATACAATTGAGAAGTTGGCATAGATATATGTTGATGAGATAGTGTGGTTGCATTGTATCTCAGTTACTAGAGTGTCTAATAGGGGTCCTCAGTTTACTTGTCATTTTGGGAACATTTGCATATAGCTCTGGGTACACAGCTAAAGTTTTTTACAACTTTTCACCAGTAGGTAGATGGCCAGTCAGAGAGGACCATTTAGATCTTGGAGAATCTATTGAGAGATTTTGTTTTGCAGTTTCTTGGGAGTATATATGTCCATCTGATTTTGATAGAGTTTGCCTACAACAACAGTTATCAGAGGAGTATAGATATGGCACCTTATGAAGCACTACACGGGAGGCATTTTTATTCACCTCTTTGTTGGTATGAGACATGTGAGTATCAACTTTTAGGTCTTGAGTTGGTACAATAGACTATAGAGAAGATCAAAGTAATACAACAACGGTTTAAGGTAGCCCAAGATAAGAAGAAGTCTTGTTTTGGTAATTGGCATAGGTCGTTGGAGTCCAAGTGGGAGAAATGGTGTATCTAAATGTTTTCTCCTTGGAAGTGTGTATTGAGGTTTAGAGAGAAGGGTAAGTTGGCTTGGCTTACACTTTGGAGTTACGACTAGAGTTGCACATCTTGCACCCTGTCTTTCATGTTGAGGAATTGTCATCCAAATATTGAGCAAGCATTGCAGCTTGTGGACGCTGAGTTGGAGGAGGATGTGTCGTATGTGGAGGGTCATGTGTTGATCTGGGATAGGAGAGTTAAGAAGTAGAAGAAGAAGGATATAGTTCTCATTAAGGTTTTATGGCATCACAGTGGTGTGGAGGAAGTCATGTGGGAGTTAGAGGATGAGATGTGTAACACCTGGGCCCACTTCCCTAGGATCTAATAGAGTTTCAGGAATGACGAGTGACCCCACAGATCACCACTAGCCTTAACTGTGTGTTTTTTCCTCACTCACGTGCAAGCTGGGGTCAACTTCCTGACTGGTCACCCATCCTAGTACTACTCCAAGCTTAGCACGCTTAACTATGGAGTTCTTTAGTGATGGGCTCCAAGAAAAGAAGGTGCACCTTGATGATATGGGTAGTCCAATCATTTCTTTTAAGATCATGTTATCTGAGGCCTCAAATCCTAGTATGTTACAATCTCCCCCCACTTTGACTCTTTACGTCCTCGTCAAGGCTCAACTATATGGCCTCATAAACGGTTCCCCATTTTAGTGTAGTCCTAAAATGGCCCATGGACACCCAGCTCCCATCTACGGCTATCGGTGCCCCACCTAATAGAGGGGAATTGGCTCTAATACCATTTGTAATGCATGGGCCCTCTTACGTAGGCTCTTGTAGAGTTTTAGGAATGATGAATGCCCCACAGATCACCACTAACCTTAACTATGTACTTTTTCCTCACTCACGCGCAAGCCGAGGTGGAATTCCCGACTAGTCACCCATCCTAGTATTACTCCAAGCTGAGCATACTTAACTATGGAGTTCTTTAGTGATGTGCTACGTGAAAAGAGGAGCACCTTGGTGATATGTTGCCTAATCATTCCTTATAAGATCGTCTTATCTGAGGCCTCAAATCCTGGGACGTTACAAGATGCATAGGAAATGCCAATCTTTCTTTCTGTAGGATTGGGGGGGAGATCCGTATTAGGGGTTCAGGTTTGTAAGACCCCTAACCTAGCTTTCTAAGTAATATTGCTTGATTAGCAAATTAGATTCTTAAAACCTCAATTTAATCTCATGATGTGATTTACTAACATGTGACCTGCTTATGTTTCTAGTTTGGTATAGTTTGGATGTTTTTTGAGCTAGTTATGCTTATCTGTGCTTGTTTTGGACCTTGTTTCTATTTACCCATGTTTAGGGTTTTTCTTGCAATTTGTCACATGCTTGTTGTGCCTCACCTTTTCTAACACCACGTTGGAGTGAGAGTGATACCGTGTTCCCCTGGTTCCCTCTTTGTTTGATGAGGTGGCATTATAAGTTGATGTTTAGTGTTTGCATGGGTGCCCTAGTTTGAAGTTGACCTTTGATTTGTATTGTCCGATGATCCCCTTGGTTTTAGCAGTCGACAAGATTACTCTTGGTCATGTCTCCTATGGTTGATGAGGGTTGAGTGTGACCAAGTGGTCTCTTTGGTCAATGAGCCAAGAAATACTAGATTGAATTCTATGTGGTCGATGGACTTTTAATTCTCAGCGAGCGATGAGCTTTTAGAACAAGTTTTCCTTCGATTGATGAGATTTCCTGGACCACGTAGGTTGCTAGTTTTCCTTTTTTTATCACCTCTGGCACATGCATGAGCTTAGTGCTTGCATGGGTGATATGTAGTGCACAAGTGACACATGTTTGCATTACACCTTAAACCTCCTTGCCTCTCTCCTACCCTTGGATATATAAACCCATCTCTTTGCGTGAAAATAAACCCTTTTCACCCCATTCCTAATATTTTCTTGCTTGGAGTTCATCCCCTTGTGTTGGTGGAGAAGGTGGAACTCTTGTGTCCGATCCATCTTGCTTGTGAGCTAGGGTTCTGGAGCAACCCTCCCTTGGTGATTGTGTGGTGATCCTTCACTCTCCTTTTTTTCTTTGGATAAGTGATTAATCTCATGATCTTAATTTTCTTGCTACCCTACCTCTCTTCCCCTTCTTCTTGGCTGAACCCATGGTTTTCCATGTTGGTGCTTGTAGTTAAACTTGAGGAACTTCTCTCTTCTTGCCCAAATCCATGATTCTCCATGGTAGTGATTTAGTTGAGTTGAAGAACTCCTCTTTCTTGTCTTGTTGGCCTAGAGTTTTGGTTTCCATCTTGTTCTCCTTTAACCTAGGGTGTTACTTCTCTCTTTGGGGTGGTGCTAGCTTGGACGTGGAGGTGATAAAGCTCGATTTTCCTCTCTCTTCTTGGAGATCCTTACTATTAGAGTTGCTTCATCCTTATAAAGGTAAGTTATATAACTTTCTCCTCGATTATTGTTGCACATAACCATGCATGCAATTAATTTACTCTTAAAACATGGTTCTAAGTAGAAGGGTAATAATACCTATGATCTAGGATTTTGTGTTCTTGGTGATCTTGAATAAATGAATCCCTCTTAACTAAACCCTAATCTTGTACCCAAACTCTACATTGATGATGGAGGTTGTGAACCTTTCAGGCATATGCTAAACGATGATTTTCTCTCTCTAATTCATGATTCGGTTTTTCTCTCATGTTTGTGGTGGGTCTAGGGTTTTGAAAATAATGTTTTCCTTATGTTTTACTCATTCGTGGTTTCATAATCATGATGATCATCAACCTATTTGTATCTTGTGTTTGAGGTGGTTTTCTCTCTTTTGATGTTTACCAGACTATGATCAATGTGGTCACTGAATTTTGATGGTTTTTGGGTCACTAAGTATGGATCTACTTGAATGGTCACTAAGGTGACTATCTCCTTCGGTCGATGAAGGAATTCATGTTTTCCTTGGGCCTCCAAGGTTTCACCCTTATGGTTGTTTGAGTATTGGATTTTCTTCGATCATCAGTGTGATGATTTCCTTCGGTCTATGGAGTGGTAAAGTTTTCCTTCAGTTGCCAAGCTTTCCCTTCAGTTGATGAAATTGCGCTGACTTGAGTGGTCAATGAGGTAACCCATCTCTTCGACCGATGAAGATGGTGAGCCCCAAATATCTTTGGTTGATGGTGATTCCTACACTCTATTCTTATCTATGTAGTAGACCTTATAGTAATGGTATTGAACTTGCTTATTTCTAAGAATGTGAGAGATAATGATATCTAGGGTTTACAACTATTATTGGTTTGAAACCCTAATTCAATTTTCTATGTTGAACTAAACCCTAATTTTAGTACATGGAAACGTTGCTTAGCTTTCTTGAGTAATTAACATGTTGATGGAGTAGTTTCTCTCTTCTAAATTGTTGTAACACTAATTTGTTGTTATAAAAACATCATGGTACATAATGTAAGGTTATGCTTGCACTTGTGTACCACTTATGATTTGATGATTATAGGACTTGATGAGGCATGAAGAGATAATAATGGTCTTGCAGGGAACAATGTGAATGGTCTTATGACCTTGGCATTACTTTGTGCTATGATTGAGGTGATGTCCTCTGTGTGATGTGAGAAGGGAGTGGTACCCCAAGGTTATGTGATAATGGTGATGGTCTCAGGAGTGGAAATGAATAGTACCATGTAGTGATATGACAAGTTTTATAATTAATACATTTTATATCTTCTAAAGTTCCACTCTATCTATGCTTTGTAGAATTCTTTTAGGGTTTGCTTGTAACTTGATTCATGAAATAAAAGACACTCAATTACCTTTAACTAATCAAGAGAAACCCTAATCATGTATTTTCCCTGACCATATATCAATTCTAACATCAAAACTTGTTGGATGGTGAAACGAGTATTCCTAAGGGAAACTCAGAGCACAAAATATTGAGTATGCGAGGTGCAAGTGACTATGTGTCCTTGTCATCTTGATCCCAGGTATTTTGAGGATAGCCACGGTCATACTTCGATGCGAGAATGGATATGATAATGTCTCGGTGATTACAGGTGAAATGTGATTGGAGGATAACTACGGTTGTACCTCGGTGGTAGGGTTTCGTACCCTGGTGTCTAGCGTTGTGACCTATACCAAGGTGGGCTAGGTGTTTTCAGCTTGACTATATGTCATTGGTGGTAGTTTAACTGATATTTCTCTATGGATTTCACTCGTACTGACCTAGTGGGGAGAATATTTTGGATTCTGACTCTGATTTAGACTTAGCAGTGGTAAGTTGGATTTGGGTGGTATGACTCAGGTCCTCACAGGATTAATAAAATACATAATACAATGGCATAGTATATCTGTGTAGGGTTAAACAAGCTTCACATTGGGTATTTACCCTTGCCTTGTTTCTTATACTTCTTAGTTGTTATATAATGTGGTAAGAGAAATCAACTATTATACATGTTTTTCATATTCCTTCAAATCATGATGGTAAGTTTATCTGTTATAACTGCTTAACCTTCTTAGCTTCTATAATCTATTTAACTTTCTTATTTAGTTGAATCTTCTCACCTAGCTCAATAGTAATATATCCTATTGTAACAATTATCGTTGGTTGAGAGTTATATCTCTTGCTGGGACATGGGTCTCACCTCGCGGATTACCACATCTTTTTAGGTGGTTGTCAGCATCATGTGAAAGAGTGTGCTTTTAAGGAAGATCACCTTAAAGGTTAGTAGATGTAGAAGGTTGGATATGTTTCTAGTTGTGTACTAGAGTCCTATTGTCATTCATCTACTCTCAAGTCTAGGGAGGGATGTGTTTAGTATATTTTGTACATCGACACGTGTTTTTTTTAGTATGTCATGGTTTGTATATATATGGCATACATGTGTGGAACATGATCTCTTTGTATACTGGTTATTGCAGGTGGCCACGAGCCGATGTAAATATCTATTATGATATGTGATATGATATAGGTTGAAGGACCTTTGTGTAATATGTTTTCGTACATGATAGTAACATAGGTGGTCGGTTTTAATTTACCTACTTCTCTGGTAATGTAGTTGTTTAGAAGTTTATTGTGTGCTTTATTTCGATTTATCTTGTTTAGCATGATGGTGTGTCATAATTTGGATGGTATCAGAGCTCTAGGTTTGCTAAGTCTATAGGGACATAGGACTAGTGTTTGTGTTTGTTCTTGCGTCATCCAACAATTTGATTATGGCTTATGCATATGTAGAATATATGTCTTGAGAACATGAAGAACATTTGGAGATTACTTTTTTGTGGTGGTAGGAGGCTGGCACAGGTAGGGAGAGTGACAACGATCGGACCGAAGTAGGCCCACGATGTCTTCATTCGACCCAACAAACATGGCCAATCCTACTTTCTAATCCATGTTTGGACAGTTGATGGCCATGATTTCACATTTGGTGGATAGAGCGCCCGTACCTCAACCTAGGATAGTTGTCTGCAATGTAGAATCCCAGGGTTCTAGGAAGACGTTTGAGCGTCTGAGATGTGTAGGTGCGGTTGAGTATGCAGCTACGACAGACTCAACATATGCAGATTTGTGGATGACAGGACTGAAGAAGGCTTTCAAGATCCTCAATATCCATTGAGAGGATAAAGTAAAGCACACGGGTGTACCTGTTGAAGGGTAGTGTTGGCCAATGATGGGCCATCGAGGAGGAGAAGAGACCCAGAGTCATGATCAATTGGGAAGAGTTTAGGTGGGAGTTTGTGAGTCGATACTTCCCAGAGACGTATCATAATGAGAAGATATCGTAGTTCGAGAAGCTCCAGTAGGGATCCATGACCATCAACAAGTATGAGGTGAAGTTCATGGAGCAGCGAAGGTTCTATCCTCACATGAAAGAAATAGACAAAGAGAGCATCCAGAGGTTTGTGAAGGGTTTGAGCACAAAATTGATGACAAAAGTGTCTCCTTTGGAGAACAGATAGATGTTCTCTACTTTTGTGGAGTCGGTGAGGAGGATTGAGTGGTATACTACTGAGAAGTATGAAATCAATACTAAGAAGAGGTCGACTCAATTTTAGTAGTAGTCATATGGGGATTTAAAAAGTGGAGGTTTTCTTCACCTCAGTTAGAACAACGATCAACTTTTTCTGAACAAAGGTCAATGGCGCCATCTCAGTGGTCCCCAAGAAAGGGTAGGAGTCATAGTTTCCAGCTAGATGGAGCATGCAGTACAATGCAAATATCAGTGACAGGGCCGTCTAGGCCATGGTACGAGTCTAAGACATGTTATAGATGTGGAAAGAAAAGACATTCAAAGTTGTTTTTCCCAATGAAGGATGAGGAGGTGACACAACAACTGAAGAAGAGTTAGCAGGGTTCTCAACAGTAGCAATTCAATAGTGGTGGTGGTAGAGTACTCGATCAGGAGTTGCAGGCAAGATCCTCTATATAGGTAAGAAGAGGATGTGGATGACAACAGGCGACTGCTCGATTCTACACTATGAATTGACTAGAGGGAGTGTTCAATGCACAGGTCATGATTAGGTTAGATTGAACTTTTTAATTCTAATTTGTTTGCTTCTTCTTTTGTATCTATTTTGGTTGATCTGGATGTGACACTCTCTTTTATCACCAGATAGGACTAGGTATGCTCACTACGAGTTTGTGGTTATGCCATTTGTATTGACCAATGTGCCAACAACTTTCATGGATTTGATGAACAGAGTGTGCATGCCGTATCTCGACCAGTCCGTGGATGTGTTCATTGACAACATCTTGATATACTCTAGAGACATTCAATAGCATGGCGACATCTACACCTAGCATTGGTGTTGTTGAGACAACATAGGTTTTACGCTAAGTTCAAGAAGTGTGAGTTCGGGATGAAGGAGGTGACTTTTTTGGTCTAGGTGATATCTGCAAGAGGTGTGTGTGTTGATCCAAAGAAGGTTCAGTTAATACTAGAGTTGGAACAACTCAAGACATCGAGGGAGGTTTGTAATTTCCTGGGCTTGGTAGGATACTACAGGAGGTTCATTAAGAACTTCAGTGTTGTGGTGTTACCCCTAACCAAGTTGATGAGGAAAGGTGTACCTTTTGTCTGGGTAGACAAGTATCAGCTTTCTTTCCAATTGTTGAAGGAGAAGTTGACTGGTGTACTAGTGTTAGTTCTGCCAGACCAAGGGAAAGGTTGCATCATCTTTTGTGATGCATTGAAGAATGGCTTGGGATGTGTGTTGATGTAGAACAAGATCATGATTTCTTTTACTTTGTGATAGCTTAAGAAACATGAGGAGAACTACCGTACGCATGATCTAGAGCTTGCATCTATGGTCCATGCTTTTAATATTTGGAGGCACTATATGTATGGAAAGAAGTGTCAAATCGTCGCCGACCAGAAGAACCTTGAGTATATCTTCTCGAAGCAAGAGTTGAACATGCGGCAGAGGAGATGAATGGAGTTGATCAAGGACTATGATTGCACGATAGACTACCATCTTGGCAAGGCAAACGTGGTGGTTGATGCATTGAATAGGAAGTCTTCTTCATCATCAACTATAGATAGGGCATATTTGTGTTCTTTCGTGTGCCATAAGAAATATATGTTGGTATTTCTTCTCCTGGAGGTATCTGTGTTATAAGTCTTGTTAGCATAGCTATCGGTGAAGCCTACATTGATAAAATAGATCAGAGATGCACATCAAAATGATACATCTATACAGAACATTAGGGAAAAGTTGAGCAATGAGAAGCACTCAGGTTTCCATGAGTTGGATGATAGGATAGTTTGCTTCCACAATAGGACAGTGGTTCCAAATACAGATGGTTTGAGGAAGTTGGTTCTTGAAGAGGCTCATTCCTAGATGTACATGATACATCCAAGCAGTACCAAGATGTAACACAATCTAAAGGATCTATATTGATGGCCAAGTTTGAAGTGTGATGTGGCATAATTCATTGCTAAATGTACAGTGTTTCAGTAGGTCAAGGTTGAGCATCAGAAACATAAAGGAACGTTGCAACCTTTGCCAATACCAAAATGGAAATCAGATCATATCACTATGTATTTTGTGGTTAGTCTTCCTAGGACAGCCAAAGGTCATGATTCCATTTGGGTGATAGTTGACATGTTGACAAAGTCAACACACTTCTTACCAGTCAAGATGACATATACAATAGAGAAGATGGAACAAATATATGTTGAAGAGATAGTGTGGTTGCATGGTATGCTAGTTACCATAGTGTCTGACAGGGGTCCTCAGTTTGGCAATCATTTTTGGGAACATTTGCATACATATTTAAGTACACATCTAAAGTTTCCTACTAGTTTTCACCCGTAGATAGATAGCCAAGCAGAGAGGACCATTCAAATCTTGGAGGATCTGATGAGAGATTGTGTCTAGTTTCTTAGGAGTTGGGATGTGCATCTAAGTTTGATAGAGTTTGCCTACAACAAAAACTATTATAGGAGTATAGATATGGCACCTTATGAAGCTCTGTATGGGAGGCATTGTTGGTTAGTGCTCTATTGGTATGAGACAGGTGAGTATCAAATTTTGGGTCCTGAGCTAGTGCAACAGACTACAAAGAAGATCAAAGTGATACAGCAATAGTTGAAGGTGGCCAAAGATAGATAGAAGTCTTAAGTTGACAACCGTCATAGGTAGTTGGAGTTCCAAGTGGTAGAAAAGGTGTATATTAAGCTCCCCCCTTGGAAGGGTGTGTTGAAGTTTGGTAAGAAGGGCTAATGAGGTCATCGTTCTACTTTTTGAATAATAATTATAAGGTTCTCTCCCCATGAAACCAAACAACTTCACCATTGATTCACAATCTTGATATGGAAAATTTTGAACAAAAGGATACCAAAAATCTAGATATGAGACATTATGTTCCTATATCCCAATTTTTTTAGGGGATTAAGAAAACTATCATGACTTCCTATATCCAATCTAAATCACAAAAAACAGTGATAGTTAAATGCATTCAAGTTAGCTCCCAGGTTTGTGGGGCCTTACCCTATTTTGACTCGTGTAGGGAAGGTGGCTTATAGGTTGGATTTACCACCAGAGTTGCACAGTTTCCACCATGTATTCCATGTTTCCATGTTGAGGAAGTGTCATCTAGACAATGAGAAAGTGTTGCACCCTGTGGAGGTTGAGTTGGAGGAGGATGTGTTGTATGTGGAGGGTCATGTGTTTATCATAGATAGGAGAGAGAAGAAGTTAAAGAAGAAGGATATAGTTCTCATTAAGGTGTTTTGGCATCACTATGTCATGGAGGAATCCACATGGTAGTTAGAGGACAAGATGCATAGGAAGTACCTATCTTTATTTGTGTAGGATTTTGGGTGCAAAATACTTGGTAGGGGTTTAGGGTTGTAAGACCCCTGACCTAGATTTTTAGGTGATCTTACTTACTCAACATAATTAGATGCTTTGAACCTTAATATATCTCATGATGTGCTTTGATAACAAGTGACATACTTACCTTTCTACTTTGGTCCAGTTTGGATGTTGTTTGATCTAGTCATGTGTATATGTGCTTATTTTGGACCTTGTTGTAATTTACCCATGTTTTGTGTCTTTCTTGTAGTTTGTCACATGATTGTTGTTCCTCTCATGTTTTGACACCATGTTGGAGAGAGATAATGGTACCTTGGGTTCCCTATTCCCTCTTGTTTAATAAGGTGACATCATGAGTTGAGGTTTAGGGTTTGCCTAGGTGCCCTAGTTTGATGTTGACCTTGATTTGTGTTGGTCGATGATCCATTTGGTTTCAGCAGTCTCCAAGATGTACTCTTGGTCATGTCTCCTGTGGTTGATGAGGTTTGAATGTTCCCTAGTGGTCTCTTTGTTCAATGAACCAAGAAGCCCTAGATTGAATTCTATGTGATCGATGGCTTTTTGATTCTCTACGACCGATCAGATTTTGGAAAAAAATTTCCTTCAACCGATGACCTTTCCTGGACCAAGTAGGCCACTGGTTTTCTTTGTTTTTATCACCTTTGATGCATGCATGATATTAATGACTGTATGGGTGAGATATAATGGACAAGTGACACATGTTTGCATGACAACTAAACATCCTTTCCTCTCTCCTACCCTTGGATATATAAACCCCTCTCTTTGCATGCAACTAAACCCTTTGCACCCCTTTCCTTCTCTCTTCATTCTTGGATCTCACCCCCTTGTGTTTGTGGAGAAGGTTGAGCTCTTATGGCCGATCCATCTTGCTTGCGATCTAGGGTTTCAGAGCAACCCTCCATTGGTGATCATGTAGTTATCCTTTGCTCTCCTTTTTGGTTTGGGTAAGTGATCCATCTCATGATCTAAATTTTTTTGCTACCCTACCTCTCTTCCCCTTCTTCTTGGCCAAACCCATGGGTCTTCATGGTGGTTCTTTAAGTTAAGCTTGAGGAACTTATCTCTTCTTGTCTAAATCCATGGTTCTCCATGGTAGTGCTCAAGTTGAGTTGAGAACTCCTCTTTCTTGTCTTTTTGGCCTAGAGTTTTGGTTTCCATCTTGTGCTCCTTTAACCTAGGGTTTTTCTTCTCAATTTCAGGTGTTGATATATTATATGTGGACGTGATCAATCTAGGTTTTCCTATCTCTTCCTCGATCTCTATGTTTTTGGAGCTACTTCATCCATGTGAAGGTGAGTTATATAACTTTCTCCTTGATTATTGTTGCATGTAACTTTACATGTCATTAATCTACTCTTAAGACATCATTCTAAGTAGAAGGGTAATAATATGTATGATCTAGGGTTTTATGTTCTATGGTGATCTTAAATAAATGAATCCCTCTTAACTAAACCCTAATCTTGTACCCAAAATCTAATTTGATGATGGAGGTTGTGAACCTTGCATTCATGTGCTTAATGATGGTTTTCTATCTCAAATTCATAGTTTGGTTTTCCTCTCATGCTGGTAGTGGATTTAGGATTTTGGAATGATCTTTGCCTTATGTATTACTCTGTGGTGGTTTTGGTTTCGTGATGATGATCAACCTATTCTGATCTTGTGTTAGAGGTGGCTTTCTCTCTCTTGATATTTACCAGACTATGTTCAATGTGGTATGTGACTTTTGATGTTTTTGGTTCCCTAAGTATGGATCTCCTTGAACGGTCTCTAAGGTGACTATCTCCTTATATTGATGAAGGCATTGATGTTTTTCTTTATTTGCTAAGGTTTAACCCTTGTGGTTGTTTGAGTATTGTATTCTCTTCGGTCTCCAGTGTGATGATATCCTTCAGTTGATGGAGTGGTGAAGTTTTCCTTCGGTCACCAAGCTTTCCCTTAAAGACAATGAAATTATGCTGACTTTAGTGATCGATGAGGGAAACTCATCTCCTTGACCAATGAAGATTGTGAGTGCAAAATCTCTTTAGTCGATGGTGATTCCTGGACTCTATGCTTATCCATGTAGTAGACCTTATGGTGATGGTGTTTGACTTGCTTGTTTCCAAGAATGTAGGAGATAATGATATCTAGGGTTTAGGTTTATCGTTGATTAGAAACCATAATTTGGTTTGGTATGTTGAGCTTAACCCTGATTTTAGTATATGAGAATGTTGCTTAGCTTTCTTGAGTAATTAACATGTTGATGGAGTACTTTCTCTCTCCTAAACTATTGTAACCCTAATTTGTTGTTATAAGAGAATCATGGTACCTAATGTAAGGTTATGATTGTTCTTGTGTACCACTTGTAATGTGATGATGATAAGACTTAATGAGGCATGGAGAGATAATAATGTTTTTGCACAAAACAATGTGAATGGTCTGATGACCTTGGCAATGGTTTGTACTCTATTTGAGGTGATATTCTCTATGTGATGTGAGAAGGGAGTGGTACCACAAGGTGATGTGACAATGGTGATGGTCTCAGGATTGGCAATAAACAATACCATGTAGTAATATGACAAGTTTTACAGTTAACATGTTTTATATCTTCTGAAGTTTCACTCTATGTATGCTTTATAGAATTCTTTTTGGGTTTTCTTGTAACATGATTGATGTAATAAAAGACACTCAATTGGCTTTAACTAATCAAGTGGAACCCTAATCATGTAGTTACCCTAGCCATAGATCCATTCCGGTGTAAGAACTTTCTGGATGGTGAAATGAGTATTCCTAAGGGAAAATTAGTCCCAGGTGTTTTGAGGATGGTCATGATCATACCTTGGTGTGAGAATAGCTAAAGTCCTTTCTTGGTGATTATATATGTGACATGATTGGAGGAAAAATGTGGTTGTACCTCAGTGACATGGTTTTGTACCCTGGTGTCTAGCATTATGACCTATACCAAGACAGGCTAGGTTTTTTTAGCTTGACTATATCTTGTTGGTGGAAGTTTGTCTGATATGTCTCTTAGGTGTTCACTCGTACTAACTGAGTTGGAAGAAGATCTTGGATTACATCTGTTTCGAGATCTTATATGGCACTAATTTTGACTTAGCAATGGTTAGCTGGATTTGGATGGTATGATTAAATCCTCAGGGCATTAATAAAAAGACGTAATATAGTTGTGTAGTATATCTGTGTAGGGTTAAACATGCTTCAAATTGGATGTTTACCCTTACCTTGTGTCTTATACTGCTTAGTTGTTATATAATGTAGTAAGAGAAATCAGTTTTTATACATGTTTTTCATATTCCTTCTAATCATGATGCTAAATTCATCAGTTATAACTACTTAACCTTGTTAGCTTGTGTAATCTGTTTAACTGGCATATTTAGCTAAATCTACTCATCCAGATTGATTTTAATATATCATGTTGTAACGTTATTGTTTGTTGAGAGTCATATCTCTACTGGGACATGGGTCTCACCTCGTGAGTTATCACATCTTTTTAGGTGATCATCAGCGAGGTGGGTTAGACTGTGTTGTTGAGGAAGAGCAGCTTGGAGATAAGTAGACGTAGAAAGTTAGATATGTTGCTAGTTGTGTAGTAGAGTCCTAGTGTCGTTCATGTACTCTCAGGTCTCGGGAGGTATGTGTTTTGTAACTGTTGTATATCAACACGTGTTTTTGGTAGTATGCCATGGTTATATATATATATATATATATATATATATATATATATATATATATATATATATATACACATACATATATATACATATATATATATGTGTGTGTGTGTTTGTTTGTGTGTGTGTGTGTGTGGTAGATGTGTGTGGAATATGATCTCTTTCTATTCAGGTTGTGGTAGGTGGCCACTGAGCATATGTAAATATCTATTATGATATGTGATGTGATACAGGTTGAAAAACCTTTGTGTAATATATTTCCGTACATGATAGTAATATAAGTGGTCGGTTTTAATTTACCTACTTCTCAGGTAATTTAGTTGTTTAGTAGTTGATCGTGCACTTTGTTTCGAGTTATCTTGTTTAGAATGATAGTGTTTCACAATATGATATTCTTCCATATCTTTTTATAGATTTCGAGATGAAATCCTAAAAGGAGGGGAGAATTTGTAATTAGACATTTTCATGTCAGCCACATAATTAGGGTTTACTTAGATGATTACATTCTTAACTAGATTGATCATAGTTTGGAGCTTGATTAATAATGGTAGTATAAGTTGTGATTCTTTAAAGCTAATAAGAAACTCTAAGTATGATTTTATTTCAAATATTTAGGGTTTGATAAGTGTAAACCCTAGTCGTCAAAATTGAGGTTTTGGTAGCATATGAATACATAATTTGATAAATACAATAGTCTAATGAATTACCTTTAGTCTTTTATATATAGCTCTGATTTAGTTAAAATTTGGATATAGTTTGAGAAACTAAATTATTAGTGTTCTTATAAAATGTCATCATTTTTGGAGAATTTTTTTACATGTTTTTGGTAACATTTCCCTATGACAAACTCAGTCGGCCATGCATTCTGGTTGAAATAAAGCAGTATGGTATTTGAATTTTAAATTTTTACTTGTACATCTAATTGATCTGAAATTTTAATTTTTGTTAAGAAACATCATTTTAGATATCCTAATAAATTTTCATAATTTTTCTATGATGTTTAAATCCTACAGAGTATGGTGTCGGACGAGTTTCTTATTAGTAACAACTCGACCGATGATGCTGCAGACTGTAGTATAGAAGTATAGTACTTGATTTTTATTTATTGTTTGGAAACTCTAAAAATGATCTACAATTTTTACTGGAGCTCTGAATTATTTCTCACACAACATGAATTTTTTTTTTTGAAGGTGGTTTGGCCTTATAACTAAATTGTCTTTAGTGACATTTGTATGGCAATAAATTTTGTTGAAATAAAAGAAAGTGCAAAGTTGGTTCAATTTAAATTGACCCAAGAACCTTGTATTGATCTATATGAGCAACCTAGCACCCAAGACATGTCATTTTTTTATTCTAGACAAAGAAATCCTAGAGAGAGAGAGAATTTGAGAGGAGAAAGTGGTAGAATTGATGATCTAGGATTTCACCATATGAGAAATGATGAAATCAAGTAAGTTTATCTTATTTGCATAGTCTTTCTAGGTTCTCACATGTAAAGAATGTATCCCTCCTCTGAGTTCATTTGAAATAATATCAAATCTCCTCTTTTCTCACTCTTGTTCTCCTAATCTCCATTTCTAAGGTTTCTGAGTTGAGAGGAGGAAGAAATGGATTCAATAGCTAGAACCTTGGTCGATTTCTAGAAATTTAGAGTTTGACCTATGATTTTAAGGTGTTTGTCACCGTTAGTGAGTGTTTATATCCCTATTAAGCTTTGTAATCATGTTGAAAACTTAATTACATCTAGGCAAAATAATCAACATCATATCTAGTACTTGTATGCAATTGTATAATCGATTGGGATGATTTCCAGAAATAAAGGTTATTGGTTTACATCCTTTCTCATTATCTTATATTTTAATAGTTCATGATCAATTGGTTCAATATATATGGAATGTCTTATGGATAGAGAACTATATTTATTTATACCAATTTTATTTAAAATCCAGTCAATAGGCGATATGCTTGGAAATTCTGTGAACATGAATGTAACCATATTTGAACCCAATAATCATGCATTTCTCAATTGAAATTTTAAATCCTTGCTTAAATTGAATATGTATGTACATAAGGATCAATATATGGGAGTTTGATATGGAGGAAATACATGTATACGATTAATGATGAGGGATGGACTCAAATGAGCCAATAAATCATTGTATGCTTGTAAATGATTGCTTTATTGTGTGGTATGGAATCTTGGGCTTTCGTGTCTCAAATATAGACTCAATGAACCTCTATAAGCCTTGATAAGAATAATGAATAATATGATACTTATGATGAATTGCACTGAGATGACTTTTTGAAAACCCTAGAAGTTTAGTATTAAGATGAGTATGAGTGATAAAGCTAAAAGATGTATATGATATAGTAAATGTGATGAAATGCTGAAGTGTAAGTATTAGTAAATTAATTGAACATGATCAGTCTACTAAAATGATGTAATCCTATTGCATCTATTTTAGTATTATTTATAAAATAATGAGAAAACCCTCACATGAATGTGGGTCCTTTTATACAAGCTACATAACAATGAATAGGGAAGGATGATTAGAGATTATGATGTAAGAAGATGTAACATTATCCATTCTTTTATGATAAAGTGAGTAGTATTATAAGAAACATAGTGATTTTAAATTACAAGAATGCCATTGGAAGTCAACGACATGGTACACTCGTATATTACAAGAAAGGAAATAGACAAGAATCAAGTGGATGGTGATGAAAAGTCAAGAAAGAAATTACTATAAAATGTGTATGATGAAGTATACAGTCCATTTATGTGGGTTGACCTAATTTGATTGAAATATATTAAAACTAGATCATGAAGGATTTTAATGAGAGACGAACTTTATATATTAGTTACATTTAAAATGACTTGATCCTAAACTAGATGTAGACATGACATGAAAGAAGTTAAAATGAATGAATATGAAATGAAGTGAAAATGATTAAAATTAGTATATGGGTTTAAGAATCTAACCCTAACCCTAAAATAATGAGATATGTGATGAAAATTAGTATATGGGTTTGAGAATCTAACCATAACCCTAATAATTAGATATGTGATGATAATGAATGATGATATCAGTTGAGGGATTAAGGAATGCATTTGAGTGTAATTTAATTATATGACAAGATGAGGTTCAAGGATATGAATTGGTTTGTAAGGATTATCTCTTGGATTGTAATTGTATGTTAGGACACTTGCATTCAAAGAATGAACTTCTCTAATTAATTTCTAATGAGATCACTTATGTGTTGAGTAGTAGCCCTAATAGAAGAGTGGTAAATAGTAAGTGAGGAGTATTAAGTGTATTGTGCACATTCATGTTTTGAGATTTATTCATAGGTATAGAAATCAAATTCAATAAGTATATCTTGCATGATGAACCTATTCTAAGTATAATGAATGATAAAAGATGTCTATATGCCTGTACTATTTCTATTTTAGTGCCACTGTGAATATTTTTTGAGAATTGTGATTAGAATGAACGAATAAGTAATATGTTGAGATTGAATTTTATGTGCACTGATTACATTTGAGAAACCCTAATAAAGGTAAATGGTGGACAATGAGATTATGTCTCAGGATAAAAGCCTACTCATGCTGACTGATATGAGATAATGTGGAAAATGTAAAGAATCATATGTGTTGAAAACTATAACTTTGTTGTGCTTCTTGTTTTAATCATTGTCTTTTTTATAAGCCCAATCTGATTTATGTTATTCTAGTTATGTGAGAACATACATATATGATAAATGATATTGAATCTTATTTAGGATGAGTAGTAAAAAGGATTAATAGTAAGTGGAATGATGACACATCTAGTTAGGTACCCTGAACACCATGAGTTCCCCTGAGTGCCACACTAGGGAAATGAAACACATATGTTTGTAGTAATCAAAGGATTATGAGCGAAAGGATTTGCAGAGTGTGGATCGAAACCTTACAGTTTAGACCACCAGAATTTAGGAGTGAGTCATTTGGAGTGTCTCTAGCACTAAATCCTTGTTGTGAAAGTCTATGTCCATAAGGAATCTATTATGATGTAATGAAAATTGTGAAATATGTTAAATATGATGATATGTGATATGCAATGTTGATATGTGATATAATGATATGTTTGTCCTATCTCGTGTACCCAAGATTAGGACCGGAGCCTCTTTATGCAACCCTATGGTGGACCAGGGTATGTTGTCGATGTCTTAGGGTGGCTGGCTAAATCCTAAGATAGTGATTGTGAGTTGTTGATATGAGAATCAGGCGTGGCGACTTCCACTTGGTGAGGTACAAGCCAAGTAGTTTCAGGGCAAATGAATAAAAGATGACAAGCCATGTATAATATGATTTGAATGTTTATTACATTCCTTGTATTCCTAGATGATAATATGCCATTGTTGATTGTGTTTCTAGTGGTGGAAAATAATCATACTGTTATAAAAATTATTTGCTTCATATTATGATCTATCTTGTTGACAAGTAATAAATGTTGGGATATCCACTCTGAATATGATTTTGATTTCTTGTCATTTGATAGTATTGTTTGCTAGACATGTCTTATGTGTACTTCAGCTTCAGGACTACAAGATGGGTTCATGGCCCGGCTGGTGGGGTATCACAAACAGGTGTTATTGTTATGTATTGATTCAAAATGTTTATATGTTGACTTGTTACTAAAGAATTGTTAATCTAATGTAAGAACTATCTATGATTTGTTCCTAACATGATCTAAACATGTTTTAAAGTTGGATTCGGTCTAAGTGATTACTTTTTCTAATTGATTAGAATACTATCATAAACTACATTTTCCAATGCGCTAGAACTATCTGCTAGACTTTTCAATATTTGCACATTTCTTTAAAGTTCATTATACTTATCATGATGATGCATGTAATCAACTTGAGTGGGAGGTATACAAAAACTAGGGTTCTATATGAGTCTCATGATGTTGTTTCAAATTTTTTTAGGTATAATTCTATTCAACATAGAGGAAGTGAAAAAGATGTAAATAGAATAATCTAAATGGATTAGAATATCCATGTATTCTCTCTTTTTAGGGATGGGTAGTATACTGAGTTTGTTGTTTCATGTACTTGTAGTTGATGTAAACTGAACTATATATGAGTAACAATATTTTGATTATGGTTTTAATGGAGTTAAAAAATAAGATTTGTGATATATTAATGTGATGTCCTTGATGTGACATTGGTTTATGGAAATTGTGAAGAAAGAAAAAGGAAAAATGTATATGTGATTGTCGTATACTATTTTAATTACCTTTGTCAAAAACTAGTTATTTTGTATCATAATTTGGGTTAAGGTTATGGGTTTCTCTCTAATGGTTGGAATCTATGATAATCAAGAGAGAGGTCCCAACACTACCGATGGCCTCTTTCCCCTAGGGTGACCCATGGCAGAAAGTGGTATTCCACCCATGGTGACACACAAACAGAAACCATTTTCGAGTCCCACGTGATGCAAATTCTAATTTAGAGTTCCTAATATTGATATAAAGAAAATCATTTTTGAAATCTCTTTCATCACCTCACAAACAACTATGAATACCCACAATATCCATCATAAACCTTTGACGATTTAGAATCTACAAATATTAGAGATCAAACTACCTCTTGTCCAGACTCTTGGCCTCATCTTGTCTAGGAGATCCTTCTTCCATAAAGATGATTTCAATAAACCCAAAGAGTGTGGAAATAGAAAGCAAGCATCAAGGGCCTTCAGATCTAGTGTAATTGCTCTATCTTTTATCTTCTTTCCGATCTAATAACTTTTCTATTTGTTCATTGTCTAACTATACATGTACTTATTCAGAATAAAATGATTGATCATGTTAAAACAACTTGGTCTTTCTTGATTATGATTCTCTACTTATCATTAACAACTTAATTATTCTAACAACATTTCTATCATCAAACTAAATCTTTCCTTATTAATATAGATGCATCTTTAATCTTGAATGCAATTTCTTAAATCAAACTAGATCCTTCGATGCTAATCTAGTGGCATCTTGCATATTAATTTAGTCATGTAATCTTACAATGTTCAATTAATCAATCTCATTAAATTATTTTTTATTGCTTCAAATATTGCACATTTCTCAACAGAATGTTTAGTAACACATCTTAGTCGAATCATGCAAATTTGTAACATTAAGATCATTAATCACACACACATCTAGATCTCAATCTATCTAATTACACTTTTGTCTATCATTCATCTACATGTTCCACACTTATCATCTCTTTTTTCTGATATAGATTCTATCGTTGGAGATCCTAAGACGATGGGGATCCCTTAATCAAACTAGAGTCATTTGGACTGATGACATAAAGTTCCATGACCATCTTCAAGATTCAAAGACTAGCATGCCTTAATCATATTTGTTCTTCTTATTTTGATTTGTTTTCCTAACCTTGAACAAAATAAAAAGCTTTCACAAAACTCAATACCCAATATTGATTTTCTAGGAAGTGCTAGGGTGTCTAACACCTTCCCTAATTGTAATATAATTGTCTTACATGCTCTGATTGACCATGTTTTTCTCATCTTATCAACCCTTGGGTGGAGTCATTTTTTGGTTTTTTTATATCTCCCACTTATTTACATGACCATATATAATTCCCCTCATAAAATAAGGTGTTCACTCCAAATTCCTTATCATTTCATATTTTCTTAGTTTTACTATGATCACACAAGATTAATTATTTTACAAATATTCTTGACGGGTAAAACATATAATGAACATAATTTCAAAAAGATAAGTACTATATGTGCAATATTACTTATGGTTATCCATCCTTTGATGAAATCCCAATATTGTAGAATCCAACATTGTCTAAGTCATAATTACTAATTTTGAACCAAAAATTCCATCCATGGAAATGAAGTTCCATGGTGATTTGGCTTCCATTTCCATTTTCTCTATAAGATATTTCTTATTTTGCAATTGAAACTCATCAATTTTTATAAGTTCCTATCATGTTTGTTGATATTGATTGATTTTAACAACATGAAATGATGTTGTAGAATTATCAATTTATTAGTAAACCAATAGACAAGGCACCATTTACTTAGACAAGTACCCATCTTCATCCTCTTTGATAATCTACTTCTACATGCTACTCATAGACATCCATGAATAAGACATGCATTCCCCTTTGATGGATCATTTCATAATTCAAAGGTAAGTTTCTCTTCCTAGACAATTATGGTTTTATTTTCCTTATCTTTGTGAATCATCTTCATCATTCTTGGGATTAAGTGAGACATTCTCTCCCCCTCTCTCATGCCTGTGACGGAGACCGAACGTCCAGGAGGGTGCTAAATCAAGGCGGCAGTTGAGATTTGCTCCTAGGTCCCTTTGTTAGGGGCCACCGTGTTTGACCACTTGAGCCACTCCTTGTCGGCCATCTTCAACATTCTTGTGCAGTAGAAATTGTTACACCCTAAGAGTTAATGGACTGTTGCACAATGATCTATTCAATTACTTAAAAAGAGGAATACCTGACATGTTTTTATCCAATTACCTCTCCCCACATATTTAAATTATCCATCCTACTTATGTTCTTCCTGAATCATTGTAAATATTGGTGGCCAACATGATACCAAAGTCATTCATTCCTATATACATTGATGTAGAAATTGTCCAATTTTTATCATCTTGCACTCATGATCAACAGCCTCCTACCAACTAACTTTCTTTTGTACGATTCCAAGCACCATGATGATGGAATGTGGGTGTGCACAAGGATAATACATTGCAGCCGAATCCTTCTCATTCCAAAGAAGGAGAAGCCGAATCCTTCTCATTCCAAAGAAGGAGAATCCCAAGATTCTCGCTAATGACTTCAGACCTATTTCTGTAGAAAACATGACTCTTCGGATTCTCGCTAGAACTTTGAGCAATAGGATGGCTCCCTTGATGTTGAAGATGATATCTCAGAATCAAGGAGCATTTTTGAAAGGAAATGACATCACTCATCATGTTAGATTGGCCAGAGAGCTTGTTCATGATATTAACCAGGGTTCTGAGAACCCGAATGCAATTGTGAAATTTGATATGTCAAGGGCATATGATAGGGTGGATTGGAATGTGATGGAGAGAGTATTAGCTAAGTTTGGCTTTCTTGATGATGCCATCGATTTATGCATGAGCTTTTTCAGATTCACGTGGACGACGGTCTCTATTGGTGAAGCAACGGCCGGTTTCTTTCCTATTAAAAGAGGTCTGAAACAAGGTAACGCCATATCCCCATTCCTTTTCATTATATTTGAAGAGTTGCTCTGCAGAAAGATTAATGTTATGACACAGAACAATGACATTAAGAGATTTATTACGAGAGGTCAGGCTATGGCTCCGTCAATATTGTTATATGCTGATGACTTGGTCCTCTTTTTCAATGCGACTCGATCCACCACAAAGAATGTTAAGGACATTTTTGATGATTATGAACGTGCAACTGGTCAGTTGATCAATAAAAACAAATCTGTATGCTTGGTTGGAGGCAAGAATACTAATCTGTCGGATTTAATCGCAAGGTCCTTAGACATTGATAGTCCTTCACAGGCATTTACCTACCTGGGAATCCCGATCATTAAGGGTAAATATAAGTTGAAGGACTTTGATTTCATTATGGACAAATTCAATAGGAAGATAGCTTCCTGGAAGGCGAATCTATTATCTTTCGTAGGGAGAAGATTATTGATTGCACAGGTGTTATCTTCTGTGGTGATCTATATGGCTGCGGCAGTTGGGATGCCGGAAGGTATCATGAACAGGCTGGAGCAAAAATTTTCCAAGTTTCTCTGGGCTGACAGAAACAATGATAAGAGAAGAACATGGGTTGGATGGAAGAAGATAGCTATGCCTATAAATGAAGGTGGTCTCGATATAGTATCCCTTAAAATGATCAATGAGTCCTTTACGGCTAAAGCTTGCTGGGAGCTAGTGAATGGTGATTCTTTGTGGGCGGAATTCTGCAGAAAAAAGTATGCAAATACTCGTGGTGGTAGATCTGCTTACTATCCGCATGATCTCAAGATTAATAGCACTTCATCGCCATTCTGGAATAGGATTTGGAATATGTTCCCTAGGATGTTCCCTCATTGCAGGTGGGCAATTGGGAGAGGTGAAGTTTCTTTTTGGGATGCTAACTGGTGTGATGTACGTCTCTCAGATTATGCAATTATGCCTAGTGATAGACGACTTCCTTTTCTAGTTAAAGACTTCTGGAGCAATGACAATGGATGGGATTGGCAAGCTATTAGTCACATAGTAAACGAACAAGGTATGGAGTTCATAAGAAGATCTGGGGTTTGGATATCCGATGTTGACGACAAGGTAGTATGGGGTCCTATGACGAATGGCTCATTCTCGCTCAAATCTGCTAAGAAGGTCCTCAGTCCTCCTCGTGCAGTTGGCACGTCTGACCTTGGTAGGATTTGGAAACTTGACTCACCTAAAGCTAGTGCTCTTTTGTGGAAAATAGTAAGAAAAGCCATCCCCACTGATGATAATATCAAGTTGAGCTGTTGCATACCTCTCGCATCCTGCTATAATTGTTGTACAAGCCCTCAAGAGGAGGATATAGATCATCTATTCCTGAATAGTCAGATAGCTATACAGCTATGGTCCAAGCTTTTTCAGATCACGGACAAGGAGGCTCCAATGAATATTTCATCGATGATTAAGATGGCAGGTATGGGATGTTCTAATCGTTTTGATGAATGGTTTATTGGACAGGTCTCTTTACAAATTCCGTATAGCATTTGGAGGTGTAGATGCTCGGCCAGATATGGCAACAAATCTATGAAGGTTGATCTTGAATGGAAAAGAATTGTCGAATATGTTAACATTAAGATGCATAAGAAACATTTTCCTGAGATCATACGGAATGATGTCCAAGAAAGGATTCGTGCTGCTGGCATACAAGAACCGAAGGGTATTCTTAGAGAAATTAAACTGCTCAGATGGGTAAAACCCGATTTATTCAATCTTAAGCTGAATCTAACGATTGGTCATGATGTTTGTCCGGATGGTCTCAAGAGAAGATGGGTTGCTGGCATTGTGAGGAATCACAATGCGGATACATGTGCTATCTTTTTTGCTTGGGTTACCGATAATAAGTTTATTGATGCTTATGTTCAAGCTTGCATTGTCGGCTTAAAAGTAGCACACGATCTTATGTTGAGAATCTCATCAATTGAGATAGATAATGAGGGGGTTTTTGATATCCTTTGGAATGATGGGATGGAACCATGGAGAATCAGGTCGCGTGTCCAAGAACTGAGATTGGAGATGAGGAGAAGCTATATCACTGGTTCTCTTATTCATAGAGATGCAAATGCGATCCCTAGAGCAATTGGTCATTGGGGTAGAAGATATTCACATATGTCATTCATCACTGACATTCAGAGGATTCCTAGACGCATCCGTGGTATGATTATTTTGGAGAAAAGGAACCTTCCTTATGTGCTTTTGTATAAGAAGAAAATATGATGTCTCTTTTTTTTGTCTTGTGGGTTCTGTTGGGTTATATGGTCTGGATTTGGGTGGTACCTGCAAGTTATAAGCAGGAGATGTATTATTTTGAGTTTTATGCCCACAAGAGAGGGGTGGGATGAATAAAAGATCCTTCTGGCTTCCTTTAAAAAAAAAAAAAAAAAATCAACCAATGGGGATGCACCTATTGAGAAACTAGTGAGAGGAGTCTAGGTGAGGCCCAGCCATCATTTTTGGGAAAGTGGTATGTGAGTGCATGATTAAACTAGGAGAATTATTTTCATTCTCTTCTTAAATTTTCAATCTTGACCTTGAGGACTAATTTTTCCTACAAAAACATTAGGGTTTATCTGTTTTGACTTTTACTAGATACTTCAGGTGTAAAACAATTCACGCATCTTGCAAACGGAAATACAACATATTGTTGAGTCAAGCGGCTAACAAATGAACTCTTCATTGGAGTAACTTAAAGTTGAATCTTAACGGAGGAGATTATACTATAGAGGGTTTAAACCCAAGATGGACAAGTAGTTGTTAGATCAATTGTTGTGCAACCTACATGATCGACCATTGCCTAAGGCGAAGAAATGAATGGAATCACCATTTTTTTAGAAAGAAAAGGGAGCTTTAACCCTAGTGGAAACTACCATTATTTCCTACTTGAGACACGGTGGGCCTCCAGGGAATAAAAAGAATATACGTAAGATAAGTAAATCACATCTTATCTCCCACACTACACCAAGGAACCTCAAAATGTTCCTCTCTCTTTTCTCTAGAATTGTAACTAATAAATAAGTGCAATGTACTAAAGAAAAACCATGAGCAATGGTGTATTCATTATTTCCAGCTTTTTAAACTCCCAGTATACGAGTTTCCTTCAGTGATCGTTGCTCCGCAACCCTTGTCCAGGGCTGGTCATACACCAACTGCTGGATGGCAAAACAATGGCCTTCTCAAGGCTGGCAGGATGCCGTCATCTTTGTTTGAGATGGAGGTCGGTGTTGGGGCGTTGGGGTGTTGAGTAGGGCCACCGGTACTCTCATGATCTCGGATCCTCAAGCAGTCCAGTGAGGCCCAACCGTCTTTGTAAGTGGAAACTTAATAAGTCTGCAGCAAAGAATTATTTTTAAATGTTACGGGAATAACTAATGTTGTTCTTTCTTAATACTTGTGACACCCTTCTTGAGTTTTTCTGTCTTGATGGTTGTTATGGAAATCCCTCAATGAATCTATGCATAGTTGCACTAGCAGATCAACGAATAATATCTGAATATTTTAAGCACAAAATATCACATTACGATCCCATGAGCTTTGCATATCTGCAACTGGTTATGTACAATATAGTTTATCTTTTTTTGACGTATTACAGAGAAATAAAGAATGTCGTGATCAAATTAGCTATTTCCATTTTTTAATGTGGGCGTCCGTAGTACGCTGTTGTTAGTTACTCCAACTTGCAAGGAATAGAATGACGGAATCAGGTAGCGATATCAGGTGGCAATATAGGATAGTCCAAGCTGCAATCCGCAGTTTGGGACAGGTAGCGATATCAGGTGGCAATATAGCTCTCAAGGTTTGATATAATGTTACATCATAGATCTATAATAACTGCAGGTGCGTGTCCCGCCCGGCAGCTGAAGCAAGACGTTCGACAACCGATGAAACAAGGGAGTAAATGATACTGAAGCAATAAATTTTATATACTCCCAAGGAAAGACATTGTTTGAACCAGAGTGTACCCGGCAGTAACTGGCGACAGCTAATTTGATTGGTAGTAGATATGGCATTTTATAATGCAAATGGGGAGGTGTGATTTTTCTCTCTAATTGTAGCTCCTACTTCAATCAAAAAACAGGGTATAGGTGACATCCACGTATGTAAAGTATTAGAGAAAAGGTGACATGGCTACCTATCACCAATAAAATGAATGTCACTTATTAGGAGTGGCCTTTGTGCTATGTAACCTATATGGAATGTACGTCACCTATTGGTAGATTTCATATACTAAAATTTGATAATAGGTGAACATCACCCATGTTCAAAAATTCACATGCAATGGTATCACCTATTTTCATATACCGATGTCAAACAATCACGTTTACTAATGTCACCTATGTCAAATTCTAAACAGCGTACAGAAACAATACAAATAATTCAGTAAAATCATGATCAGATTGTAACTTATAGTAACTTTTTTAAAGAACATGGAAGTGCAAGAACATACACGACAAGTCTCAAAGTTAATTTTTATTGATATTGCCAAGTAGTCGATTACACAGGGGTGGATGTGGGTCTTTCCCCTTGACATATTTACATAATAGTAGCTCTCCTTTTAGCTGACTACCTTATTGCGAGCCTTCTTAGCTATGAAGGTTGTGGTGAGTAATTTTCAATGGCGCTCAAAAAATTAATCATAAATGTTTGCTTTCACTAATGCTCAGTAGGAATGTGCATCTTTCTCATAGCTCAATTTGATTATCGTTGGGTGGTGGTCCGTGTTCTTGATAATCGTGCCTTGCCATCTTCAATAGTGTTTTTGTTTGCTATTGGTAAGTAAGTTGACGTGCTGGTGGAAGAATTGCCGCCATTGGAATGTTTGGTGTGTATCATATTGTGTTTCTTGATGAAGTAGCACAAAATGGAAAATACAACGATCCGCAAACAATTCCTGCAACTTAGAATACAGAACAAAATACTTCAATTCTACTGTCAACCAATAATTCTTTACAAATAGAAGTGGGAAAAGAATAAATAAGATTCAAAATCTCAACGGTAGCTGTAGAATTTTAACAAAGGTTGCTAAATTTTCTGCATACATACCAAATACAATATTATACTACCAAGAGCATATCAGTTAGAACCTTCAATACGCCGTTTTAACTAAAGAAGTACAATTAAGCCTACACTATTTTCATTATAGACGTACAGATACAATGATTTGTTAATATTTAAGTACAGCAGATATCAAGTTACACCAAGCAGTGTACATTACTGTTAAGGATAAAATTGACAGTTTAAGTTTGATTGTCTCTGTAAGTGTTTGTAGAACCACAATATTTAATAAAATATTCAAAAGTAAACAGAAAGGAAAGCAATAAAAGAAAATTGTAATTGTAATTGACTTTCAAGAGTTGAAGCGAACTTAACTTTAGTTCCCACTATTATTTATACTATTTATATAGCCTTTGATTCTGCATCTCAAGTTAATAGGAAGCGTATGCAATTCCCATCAAGCCTAACTATCCATCACTCTCTCCATATAGTCCTAGTAAGAACATTGAAAGGATTGATAAGAGCAAGGATTTATGAAGGAGGAGAAGGTTGTGAAAGAATGTCTCAGTTGTTGAGGTGCTTGCAGTTCCCACAAGGGCTTCCAAGAGGGAGGAAACATATAGAACCACAAACCATCGACTCAGGCTGCCCCCATAATTATACAAAGAAAGAAAATACCACAGGTTAAACGTTTTAGTAGAACATTATAGAAAGGAATAACACCAAGGACTATAAACTTCAAATCAACGACTACTGACTGCACAAAATCATTTGCCTTGTTAGAGAGGAGGAACTAATACCAAACATGCTTTGTTGACAAAGTGAAATTGGTAGACATGGGGATCCACAAGAAGATTTGTAACAAGGGCAATATATTTCATCCTGAGATGCACCAGCCACACTGAACTAACCAGGGAGTTTATAAGCTAATGGAAAAAATCTCAATGACAAACAACTAGTTGTAGGTGAAAATTCAAGATCTACGCTCACACATTCAACTGAGATGTTTAGCAATGACAATAGGAACGTCAAACTTCTTTTTTAAGATTTGCAAAAGAGCCAACCACCACCAACAATGCAACCCTTCAATGTGCACGGGAAACCATCATTGTCTTTTGCACACTAGAAAGCAACCCTACCATTGGATGTAGATGTGAAGTGCTAGCTTCTCCCATATTGTAGTTGGCACTCATCATCACCAAATACAATAGAAACAAACACAACTGGTGTAGTATTGACTATACATATAACTTCCACTATCCCTTATCATGTAGCCATTGGCAATTTTCAGGTGAAAAGTGTAAAGATGAATTTTCCTGACCCATCAGAGTAGTTGTGGGATTTAGTTCATGACAACCATAAGTGACAAACAACATATTCTCCTACATGTACATTGCTACACAAGGTTTCCATCATAAAGATCATGGGATTCAAGCATGTCACACCCACATGGGATGGTCTCGACCTATATAAGGATGTCTCCTAAGCATGCAGTGAAAATCTAGAATGATACATAGACAACACCTACTAAGAGTTGGACTGGAGAACCTTGATCAGATCATAGATGATGTTATCTATCATTTACCCAGACGTATGCCATTATCATACACTTAATGCGAGGTACCGGATAACACTAAAGTGACAAACTTCTCTCTAACTATGCACGAGGAACAACTAGAAGAGACATTTCTTTCTCGTGAGACTTCCATGTCCCATGTTGGATCAAAGCAGTCATTGTACAAGTTACTATGGCTGATGTATAAGGAGCAGAAGTCCAATGATAGAATAGAAAATAACATCACAGGATGCCATTGCACAATATACTTCTCCACCTCTACGTCAAACATCATATATTGATAGGAAATAATGGAAAGCAAACATGGTACAATACTTTTGTTTTGATTAACCACCAAATATCCACTTGTTACAAGTAAAAGAGAGGTGCTTGAAGGTATTCTAAGCCAATGATCTAGGGATGTCAAATGTGCCAGATTCAAACATGTTGAACCTCCTTTCCTTGATGAAAAATACAAAAAAATAAGTACATGTGAATGAACGGTCCTAGAATACAATTGACACAGATAATTTCATGTAACAAAAATTAGTTCAAGTAAAAAAACATCTTAAAAACCCATATCCCCCACCAGTTGGTTCAAGAAACAAACAAAGAAACACTAAGTATAATTAATCTATCCATCAAAGATATATGCTAGATAAAGAAAAGAAATTAGTACAGTTTAGACATCACAAAAGTTGACATTTTTGTATAATAAACAAATAGTGGGCACTATTTGAGATATTTGATACATTTTCGACATATTTTGAACTATATAACCAATCACCACAAAAGACACCATTGTAAAAGAACACAACAACATTGTAGCTAAGATATACAAACAAAGAATGGTATATGATAATTAGAATATCAATACTGATTGATTCATGTGACACCATTGAATTAAAAAATCAAATTTGAAGGGGTAGAAATGTATATCACCTGGTATATCTTGGAATGTATATGATTGACAACCAAGTCTGATTTGCAACTTCATTTGAATGACTAGAATACCAAAAGGAAAGGACCAGTTGTGTTGGCATTGTCATGGTATGAGAATTCTTACAAAATAATTTATCATCCACAATATCCAATTCTGCTACAGCCAGAGAAGGATTTCTATAGTGGTAGTGGGAACATCAAGAATATATTTCTTTTGTCGGCCATGTTGGCTCATGCTTCATCCTTGCTTATAGAAGCAAAGAATACTACAAAAAAAGAGATAAAAATAAAGGAATTGTCAAATGGTATTCTTAGAATGACCTACCATAAACCTCAACTTCTAGAGAAATACAACAACTACTAATTCAAGCACTTCATCATTATGAAACATCATACAAATAAATAAGTGTAACACCCGGGCCCATCACTAAAGAACTCCCATATCACCAAGGTGCACCTCCTTTTCCGGTAGCCCATCACTAAAGAACTCCATAGTTAAGCGTGCTCAGCTTGGAGTAGTACTAGGATGGGTGACCAGTCGGGAAGTTGACCCCAGCTTGCGCGTGAGTGAGGATAAAGCGCACAGTTAAGGCTAGTGGTGGTTTGTTGGGCCAGTCGTCATTCCTAAAACTCTACTAGAGCCTTGGGCAGTGAGCCCGGACGTTACAATAAGAATCAACCAACTAGCCTAAGTTGACTCAAGCAAGAACAAGGAAATTCCACCAAAAAGAAACATTTTATTTATTCAGCAAAAAAGGTATTAGAAGCTAATAGAAGAGAACACAAGATACACCAATGTCAGAAATTTCGAATTCTAACATAACAAGCCCTTCTATTGTGTCTTCTTGCAATAACCTTTTATCACACTCCTCCAAAAAAGACAAGGAATTCTTGAGGGGCTTTCACATGACTACATAGGTTGATCTATGGCCGGCTTCTTTCAACACCAGGACTAGAGAACACACAATTGTTATCGTTACTTAACAACAAGTGATCAAGGGCTTTGTTACTTGTCAAAATAATTTAATGGACTAGGGGTATTGTATACATTATCAAATGTACCCTAAATATTTTTATGTGGGATGAGGAACACATTCTTCATTTGGTTAAGGTGGGACAAGAAAAATCATCTATGTTGGAGTCATGCCCAATAAAGAAACATGAGAATCTAATGAGGTTGCCCAAAATATAGTGTTGTTTTGCTCCTTATCGTGGAAAAGAAAGATATGATTTTATATCATTTTATTCATGCGCAAATAATAACTACAAAAGGGAGTGGGTTTGGTCAATGTGGCATATTTGTTACTTCACCTTATGTGTGAAATCTTGAGATTGGTTTGAGGGGCGCCCTCCTACCATCATGTGTTTCACCTCCACCACATATTTTCATTGCAATGGATGATGTAGTATTCTTTTGAAGATATGATCCTGCCCATCGCCACCTCTGATATGCATCTAGGCTGCAAGAGACTAATTTGAACCCAAAAAGTCTTTTCACAGGGACCATTCATCATCTCTGTCAACCAAGGGCACATCAACACCGAGAGACATTTCATCAAGCATGTGGTCTTTGTCAGAACCACCACAAGGTAACAAAGAAACAAATAGACTAGAGTATATAGAAACAGAAAGAAAAGGAAGGATCGGAGGTGAATTAAAGAACAAAGAGAATCGTGATATCTTACATGGCGATGTACCACCAGTGGCGGTTTCCAGTTCCTAGGGCAATGACGATTTCTTATTCTAAGGATGAAGAAGGAATAATGTCTTACACCAAGGAGCGCCGCCCCTTCCATGGGCACTGTCGGCGATCTACACTTGTGGTTCGCCGGTGAGAAACTAGTTTGGTGTTTTTTTTCAGGTCATGCAACCCGCACATGGGAAGGTAGGCGCTGAGTGGGGATGCGTAAAGTGGGGATTGAGAGCACGTGAGTCGGAATAACATGGAAGCATGGGATTGACCGATCGTGGGGAAAGGGGTTACTTGAAAATTTATGCATCTAGAACTTATTTTCATGATATTATGTTCAGATCCCTATAACTTATGACTAAAAGGATTGGAAACCATTTTGCAAACTATTTCAAATTTTAAAATCAGATTGGTTACAAACCAAAAAACCTCTTCAAAAAGGATTGTCAAAGTCATATCTTAAATAGTTAATTTTACATGGTTTGATATCAAAACAAGTTATTGCATAATGATGACCTTCAGAAGGCCATTTGCCCTACAAATTTCACTAGTTTGAATGACTGCTTGTATTTCAGCTTCCACCATTGAGCGAGCAGTGAAGGGGAGGCCAAACCCTAGTTGGAACCACCATCTAGCCACATAAAGTGGCGTACAACTTACATGTGTGGAGGTAAACTCCTTGTTGTATATTCATAGTTTTTGGACACCTTATTTAGGGGCAATAAACATGTTTGACTCAGGGTGAGCTGAGGGTCATGCTAGTGGAAGGCGGTGAGCCCCTAGGGCATCTATGCATGTGCCCAAGTAACAGCGGTGGCACGTGGAGCGCTTCCACAGGGGTCTCCTCTGTCATCTTGAGGAGCAACGAGGAGGGCGAGCGTGGCCTCTTAGGCCTCTTCTATGTTGTTTGGACTTCTTTGAGGGGCACTTTACGGTGCCGCTTCAGCTTGGCAGTAGGAGCATACCAATAGGAGAGGCTAACGGTAGGGTCATGCCAAAAAGAGTGGTTGATGGCGTAGACTGCAAACCAGACAGAGTTGGTGGTTCCATGGGCATAGTCGATCCTTCCTTTCCCCCTTCCCCCATTGCCGAATTCAGAACTCGGCTAAGGGAAGCACAAGCAACATGGGACAAGAGTGTGTCCTGGCGGCATCTCTTGCTGGTGAAATGGGGCGGGCAAGAATAGCTGCGACGGAGGAACTGACTCCTCTCCCCATTCTTTTGGTTGTGATGGTGACCTTGAATCCGGTAGAAAGGGGTGAGCTTGGATCTGGAGTTGGTTTGTTGTCATGGTTTGGGCTATACGGATGGGTGGCAAGTCAAAAGGGCTTGTGGCTCCTTGTTTCTCTGATTGGCTGGATTTGATATCAGACAAGGAGAGGAAGAGTTTGTTAAGGGTGGGTGATTCTCATAGGGTGTTTGAGATTATGCCTCAAGCATATGGTCATTTTGATCAGTGTGGATGGGGGGATTCAAGTGGTTTGTGGGGGGGGACACCGGCTGCTTTGAGGGTTTCTCTAAGGGTTGTTTTTGGGTCGGGTCTCTTTGTGTCTCCCTGTCGACGGTGATCTTGGGGGTTGTACCATGCTTGGTGCCCAAGGATGCTAGAGGTGTGATAGGGAGCCAGGTTGTGTTCTCTGAGTTGCACACTGCCACACCTAGATGAGCAACTAGTTTCCCAACTAGGCCATCGTTGTGTCTCTAGTGATGCATATTTTAGGCGCCTGAGGCTAGGATAGAGGTGGCACCAATGCTTGGGTGCACTGGTGTGTTTCCAGTATCATACTTCGGGACACTTGGCCCGCAATTCGATGGCTAGGTGGTAGGTCTGGAGATGCCCCCCTCCTTTGGACCAGTGTTTTTATTGCCTTCAGCGTGGACACTGGAGACGATGGTGTTCATCCCTGCTAGCTTGCTTTTGCTACAAGAATCCAGGGTCAGATGGTGAGGGAATGTCCGATTAGCAAATCAGATGAACATATTCTTGTTGGGAAATCGTACGTAGATATAGGCAGTAGAAATAAAAACTTTATTTGCATGTTCCCAGAAACCACTGCAACTCTCACAGTGATGATGGTGATTGTGATTCTTGGACCTAAAATCACTACACTCATCACATGTCGTTGGGTACACTTTGACATCATCAAACACAATCCTAAAATATGGATTGTTATAAAGGTGATGATTGGGTGACTTTGACACATGGGGTTTTGACTGTGAGTGATAGATATGGTATTTGTCCCTCCTGAGGGAGTATGATGTCCATGGCCACTTGATAAGTGAGACTGAGAAAAGCATGCATGCACGTGTGAGTCAATATGTGATATTGATGGCACACTTATCTCAGACAGTCTACTTTGGATCAAGAAAATGAATAAATGTTGAAAGGATGACAACTCCATTCATTGAGTTCATTCAGGATATCAGTGATAAAGGAATTATGCATTCACTGTAACACCAATCATGGATTGTAGGATTGAAAGTTGTTCTCCAACTTTTCTTTTCACTTGGGTAGCACTGATGTGTGACTAGGCACCGCTCTTTGCTTGTGACGTCATAAGCTGTTATGGAAATTCACTACCAATGTGAAATGGGACCTATAGGGTCACACACAAAGGATTTAAACTGGAAGAGGATTTTATCCATGAATGATGTTTGGATTGATTACTAAAGCTGTTTAGTAACTCAATCAAACATTCAATCAATAGACTTGACTCAAAATCATCAAGTTCAAGTGTTGGACTAACTGATTTGAGTGTCAGATTGATTGAGAACTACATTGACTATTTTCTGTACAACCTGGACCACCAACTGACTGGTTCACTAGGTGAACTGATCGTCTCATGGTCAGTGAGATGACCGGTTCACTTGGTGAACCTATCGGTTTACTGGACCAAATGAGAAGGTTTGGGAAAGTTCGGGTTGGTGAGAAAAAGATTTTCATTTCCCTTGTACAATTCAATTGGGAAAAGAATTAATCTTCAGATTAGTAGGAAATGAAAAGAGGAAAGTCAATTGGAGGCCGATCAGGAATGTGAACCTACCGGTTCAACTGGTTAACCGATCGGCTCAACTCCCAACCGACCGTTTGATTTGTAAAATGACTGGTTCGTCTGCCGCAGTGCAATCAATTTGTTGAAATTCCAGACCCTTCTACTCCCGCACAGATTGAGAACCCTGACCCTGCCCTCTACTATAAACAGAGGGGTGTAGGGGGCTTCTCAAAGTAAAACACAATAGTTCTATGAATTCCAGTGCTCTGCAAAGTTGTATTCCTCTCTGGTTGTGGAACCAGGATAGCCCGAGCAAGTGTCGCCCATGAGGGAGGAGGCACAGTGAGGGAAAGACGACTATAGGATGACAACTGGTGTTGGGAGAGTGTATCTGTGACTAGTACGCCAATAGAAGGAGATGACTCCTTCCATTGTCCTATAGGATAGGATGACTAGAGTTCTCGGTGGTCCGTGCGGACTAGCTATAGAGGCGGGAGACTTCTTCCGCTCAGGAGGACAGCTGTCAATCTACAGTCTGAGTAGAGACCATGAACTGCACAGACACCGTCCAAGACTAGGTGATTGAAGACTACACTAGTTGTGAGGTTTTTTCGTTGAGCAAGCCTCAAGACCAATTACACCTCGCTAAAACCATCCTTCCTATTTCATAGTTGTTGATGAGATCCATGGTGATGGTTTTATGGGTACAAAATTTTTTTTGTTTCTGTTGCCTTCTCCCTCTCCATAAAACCTTACATAACCAACTTCGTTCCAACCAGCTTGACATAACATATGCCTGTCTCAACACTTTAGAAGGTCATTTGGCACCCCAAACGCCTGTCTCAACACTTGAGACGGCCGTCTGGCACTCCAGACGATCGTCTCAATGCTTGAGGTGGTCGTTTGGTAGTGCAGTCACCTCTTTGTGCATGAATTGATTGCCTAAACACTTTAGTAATCATTCCAATCAGTCAGTTCAACACTTGAACTTGATGTATCTAAGTCCACTCAGTTGATCCATTGTTTAATAATATATAAAGACCTTTAGTATTCAATCTAAACATCATTCATGAATATACTCCTTTAATCTAAGTGTATCATATGTGTGTGACCCTATAAGTATAGAAATACATTAGACTGAATGTCCATAACAACTTAGGACATCACAAGCAAAGAGTGGTGTGTAGTCGCACATCAAGGGGCCCTAGATATTGATCTCAAATAGGAGGGACAACACTCAATGTCCTTGTGTGTCACCAGAGGTACCTTCAACCTGAACTCCTCTGGGTCACCGCCGGAGCTGACATGAAGCCATCTAGCAATTCATAAACATGTCAATAAGTTGAATACACATTAATATGCTATAATTCAATGTATGCATTAACTATACACTAAACAAACAATTCAAACTTGTTTTACTAAACAGATGTAAGTCTAAAATATATCTAAGAAGCCTAAACTTGATAAAAAGGGTGACAAACAAATCATCAGCTCGGTTGACACGTCAAGTGCAGAACTTCTTCTCATGACAAAACATAAATTAAAACTATGATATTCCATATTACATTGTAACACTGGCTTGTAGAACATGAAAAATTCAATTACACTTAGAATATCCCTTCTCCAATTACACTTGGAATAACTTAGTATGACTCAAAGTAGCAATTTCTCTCACACATCACCTTTACAAATTGTCAAATAAATGTATTTGTAGATCTCCATAAAAATTTATTTGGGAGGAGTCATGGCCCATATCATGATAGTGTCTTCCCGCAACAAGTCCATTGAAATGGATTTATGAGGAGTTGTGACCTATATCAAACATTGTCCTTTTTTCATCGAGTCCTTGAAAATTCATTTGTGAGGAGCCAAAGCCCATTTCATTAGCATGTACTCTCACATCAAGTCCCACAAAATGCTTTTTTTTTGTGAGCCAGGGCCCATACCATAGCAATTTCCTCACACAAAAAGTCCACAAAAATACTTATGAGAGGAGCTAGTACCCATATCATGACAGTGTCCTCTCACAACAAGTTCCTAAAAATGCTTTGACAGTGTCTTGGAAAGACAAAGAAATTGGAATGTCAATTGTGGTACCCAATTGTGGGTCTTCTCTAGCTGGGCTTGTATCTCTTGCTTGTTGGAATGGTAGCTTTCACATGTGGTGCTTGCAACACTTGCTTATAGGGTTTGGATGCAGAACGAACAAACATTGGGTGTCAGGCGGTGGAACCGGAACGGGTACGGGAACAGGAGAGCGGCGACTAGAATGGGGAGATAATAAAATGGCTAGGATTCACAGAGTGTATTTTATAGTGAACCATTTTGGTCAGGGTTCTTTATTCAAGGATAAGCCTTAGCCCCTGGTTTGAGATGCAGATTACCAAGTCTGGACCAGGTTAGTCTACGTTAGTCGATATATCCAGATTAGTTTATCTGGAGTTGATCTTGTTTTTATTCGGCAACCCAATCCCATTGAAAGCATTAAACTGGACTGGCCTCATAACTTGTGTTTTTCAGTCTGGCATATAAAACAAAATAACACAAAAGACATAGCTAAATCCAAATTGGGTTCTCAAAATCCTTCTGTTAGTAGGACTGACTTGGTCTGGGTTAGAGGATTATAGAATCCAAAACGGACCTCGTTAGTCCAGGTTTTGCCCAACAGAACAAGACTGGATCCTGACTGGGTTAGTCGGGATTAGCACCTACGTGGCACAAAAAGATAGTGCCCAGTCCGGTTTTGTTCCTGAACCAAACAACACCTTAGGGAATAACAAAATATGGTCAGGGTTTTAATCCCTAACTATTTAGCCTTGACCTATATTTAATTTTGTTGTAGTGCACTTTTCAGCTACCCACTTGTTGCAGACGTGCAGCTAAGATTTAAGTAAGTGACTTCTAATGCCTCTCAAAAAGTATATTCTCAACTAGTGCATCTACAATACTTAGTAGGAAACTATGCCTCAAAGCTGGTTATGATTGTTGTTGGGTGGTGGTATACAATCTTGTTGTAAATGTTACTGCATAATCTTGGATGTTGGTTGTAAGTTTTTGATGTCTCCATACAATCTTGGATGTTGGTTGCAGTTTGCTACTGATAAGAACATCCTCACGTGTTGGTGGAAGAAAAACAATTAGAATGTTTGCCACTTTTCCATTGTGTAATATAGTTGTGTTTCTTGATGATGTAGCACAATTCAAATATAGAAATTAGAAGGATTCTACATACAATCCCTACAAAGTAGATTTACAGAGCAAAACACTTCAATTCAGTTGCTAACCAATAATCGTTTACAAGCAAAAGTGGGAAATTGCTTGACGCCAAAATTTTAGGTGTCATTGATTTCAAATATAATAGAGGCCATTTAAGTTTCTACACATATACTAAATGTAATCTCCAGCCTATTAAGAGAACCTTACCCTACAAATGCAGTTTGCTTGATCCACAAACAAATGTAGAGGGACAGAACAAGTTCCTCAAATCATTGATAGGAAAGGGGCATCAAGAATATGCTACAAAGTAAGGAGTATACAAAAAGAACATCAAAATAAGCAGATAACCATATTATCATGCAGAGGAGAGTATGAACCAAAAATACCAGATCTGACTTGCAAACGATATCTCTCAACTTCTCTTAAGAGTAAAAATGTCACATGTACATCAAGAAACAACAGAAAAGGAGGAGCATATTAGGCAATCGAGATAGGACACGCTGGGGAAAAGAAGAAATCAAACTCCATGGTTGATTGGGTTCAAAATTTGATGTAGTCCTTGCTTCTCATATCTAGAGGGCAGATTATTATGTCAGGGTGAGGAAGAGGAGAAAAGAGGATGCCAAGTTAGTATTGGGCGTGTGAGGCAAGAGTAGGAGGGAAAGAGGATGCCAAGTTGAATCCATCAATGATCTGATGGTCTTGATTTTGACGAAGTGTCTCAAAGATCTGATGGTATTGCTTTTGGTAAAAATCTTCAACGATCTGATGGTCATATTTTTGGCTAAGTGTTCTAAAAATTCGATGGTCTTGGATTTGTCTAATTACATCAACCATATGATGGGATTTCTAAGTATATGAACTGATGTTTTTGATGATGGCATGTTGAAAGCATGATGATGAAATGTTGAATTCTCTATAGCGTAATAAATGATAATGATGCACTTAAGAGAGTAGTGTTGTGTGGGCATTAATGGCTTTTGGGTATGCTTGAGCCATAGTGTGAATGTTTAATCCTCTTCACAAGTGATAAGGATTAATATCATGTGATGGTGTGATAAAGAGTATATTCTCATGGGTAGCAATGAACTAGTAGCTTGTGATGTTGTAATGAGAAATATATCTCATAAGTATTATATCTTATGGAGTTATTATATCGCCAACTATTTTTTAGAAATGAGTTAGGGTTTGTATGTCAAACTTGGTTGATGCAACCTTCACTCAATTGGTGCTAATTATTCAAGTGAAATCCTAATAATGTAGTCTTCTGTGATGTAGAACCATTCTAGTATTGACATAAGAGAAATGACAGTCTTGACCAAAACAAGAGCCAACAACCCATATCATGATAGTGTCCTTTCACAACATGTCCCTTTAAATGCATTTTGGAGGTGTCAGGGTCCATTTCAAGACAAAATTTATCTCACATCAAGTCCCTAAAAATGCATTTGGGAGGTGTCACAACCAATATCTCACAACAAAACATTGTGATTGTCTCGGCGACGCACATCATGACCACGATAAAATGTGATACAACAACATTAAAGCAAGGTGTCATGATTAGTGTTACACATAGGATTCGCAACCAACCCACAACACAACAGCATGACCCACCCTCACAACACAACATCGCGACCACATCAAACACAGTGTCACCACCAGACCAAAATGAAGTGTCACATCCAAAAGCACAACAAACCATCACGACTGAAACAAGGACAACCATCACAACTAAAATAACACCAACTATCTCGACCTCAAACGCACATGGTGCACATCTTTCTCTACCCAAAACACAAGAGAAACAAAAGTCTTGACCAAAACAAGACCCAACAACCCATATCATGATAGTGTCCTTTCACAACATGTCCCTTCAAATGCATTTAAGAGGTGCCAGGGCCCATTCCAAGACAAATGTTATCTCACATCAAGTCCCTACAAATGCATTTGGGAGGTGTCGTGGCACATATGATGATAATGTCATCTCACAGTAAGTCCTTAAAAATGCATTTGGAAGGTTTCATGTCCCATATCATGACAATGTCCTCTCACAACGAGACCATAAAAATGCATTTGGGAGGTGTCAGGGCCCATATCAAGACAAATGTTATCTCACATCAAGTCCCTAAAAATACAATTGGGAGGTTCCACGACCCATATCGTGATAGTGTTCTTTCACAACATGTCCCTTCAAATGAATTTGGGATGTGTCAGGGCCCATTTCAAGACAAATGTTATCTCACATCAAGTCCTTAAAAAAGCATTTGGGAGGTGCCACAACTGATATCTCACAACACAACATCGTGATTGTCTCCACGACGCATTCCCTTACCGCAATAGAATGTGATACAACAATGTTAAAGCAAGGTGACCAGTGTTATACATAGGCTTTGTGAACAACCCACACTACAACGTTGTGACCCACCCTCACAGCTCAACATCCTGACCGCATCAAACACAGTGTCGCGACCAGACCAAAATGAAGTGTCACGTCTAGAAGAAGATCAGACCATCATGATTGAAACAAGGCCAACCATGAAAACCAAAACAACACAAACTGTCTCGACCTTAAACGCACATGGTACACATCTTTCTCGTGGTGAACATCTTTCTTGACCCAAAACACAAGAGAAACGACAGTCTTGACCAAAACAGGACCCAACAACACATATCATAATAGTATCCTTTCACAACATGTCCCTTCAAATGCATTTGGGAAGTGTCAGGTTCCATTTCAAGACAAAATTTATCTCACATCAAGTCCCTAAAATACATTTGGGAGGTGCGACGACCCATATCTCGCAACGCCACATCGCGATTGTCTCCACAACGCATGTTGTGACTGCAATAGAATGTGGTACAACAACGTTAAAGCAAGGCATCATGACTAGTGTTACACATAGGCTTCGTGACCAACCCACAACACAACGTCGTGACCCACCCTCACAGCACAACCTTGTGACCACATCAAACATAGTGTCGTGAACAGACAGAAATGAAGTGTCACATCTACAAGAAGAACAAACCATCACAACTAAAACAAGGCTAACCATCACAACCAAAACACCACCAACTATCTCGACCTCACACGCACACGATGCACATCTTTCTTGACCCAAAACACAAGAGAATCATCAATCTTGACCGAAACAAAACCTAAAAACCCATATCATGATAGTGTCCTTTCACAACATGTCCCTTCAAATACATTTGGAAGGTGTCAGAGCCCATTTCAAGACAAATGTTATCTCACATCAAGTCCCTAAAAATGTATTTGGGAGGTGTCGTGGCACATATGATGATAATGTCATCTCATAGTAAGTCCTTAAAAATTCATTTAGAAGGTGTTAGGTCCCATATCATGACAACGTCCTCTCACAACAAGGCCATGAAAATGCATTTGGGAGGTGTCAGGGCCCATATTATGACAAATGTTATCTCACATCAAGTCCCTAAAAATGCAATTGGGAGGTGCCACGACTGATATTGTGATAGTGTTCTTTCACAACATGTCCCTTCAAATGCATTAAGAAGGATACATGGCCCATATATTGGCAGTGTCCTCTCATAATAAGTCACTAAAAATGTATTTTGGTGAAGTTTGGGCCCATATCATGACAATATCCTCTCACACCAAGTCCTTAAAAATACATTTGGGAGGTTCCATCACACATATGATGACAATATCATCTCACAGTAAGTCCTTAAAAATGCATTTGGGTGGTGTCATGTCCCATATCATTACAACATGCTCTCATAACAAGTCCATCAAAATGCATTTGGGAGGTGTCAGGGCTCATATCATGACAAATGTTATCTCACATTAAGTCCCTAAAAATGCATTTGGGAGGTTCAACGACCCATATCGTGATAGTGTTCTTTCACAACATGTCCCTTCAAATGCATTAAGAAGGATACATGACCCATATATTATCTGCGTCCTCTCATAATAAGTCCTTGAAATTGCATTTCGGTGACGTTTGGGCCCATATCATGACAATGTCCTTTCATGCCAAGTCCTTAAAAATACATTTGGGAGGTCTCATCGTACATATGATGACAATGTCATCTCATAGTAAGTCCTTAAAAATGCATTTGGGCGGTGTCATGTCCCATATCATGGCAACGTCCTCTCATAACAAGTCCATCAAAATGCATTTGGGAGGTGTCAGGGCTCATATCATGACAAATGTTATCTCACATCAAGTCCCTAAAAATGCATTTGGGAGGTGCCACGACCCATATCGTGATGGTGTTCTTTCACAACATGTCCCTTCAAATGCATTAAGAAGGATACATGGCCCATATATTGCAATGTCCTTTCATAATAAGTCCTTAAAAATACATTTCGGTGAAGTTTGGGCCCATATCATGACAATGTCCTCTCACGCCAAGTCCTTGAAAATATAATTGGGAGGTGCCATGGCGCATGTGATGACAATGTCATCTCACAGTAAGTCCTTAAAAATGCATTTGGGAGGTGTTAGGTCCCATATCATGACAACGTCCTCTCACAACAAGTCCACTAAAAGGATTTTGGAAGGTGTCAGGGTCCATATCATGACAAATGTTATCTCACGTCAACTCCCAAAAATGCAATTGGGAGGTGCCATGACCCAGATCATGATAATGTCATTTCACAACATGTCCCTAAAAATGCAATAAGGAGGAGCCAAGGCCCATATATTGACAATGTCCTCTCATAATAAGTCCCTGAAAATGCATTTCAGTGAAGTTTGGGCCCCTATCATGACAACATTCTCTCATGCCAAGTCCTTGAAAATACACTTTGAAGGTGACATTGAGCATATGATCACAATGTCATCTCACAGTAAGTCCTTAAAAATGCATATGGGAGGTGTTAGGTCCCATATCACGATAATGTCCTCTCACAACAAGTCTATGAAAATGCATTTTGGAGGTATTAGGTCCCATATCATGACAACATCCTCTCATAACAAGTTCATCAAAATGCATTTGGGAGGTGTCAGGGCCCATATCATAGAAAATGTTATCTCATAACAAGTCCCTCAAAATGCATTTGGGAGGTGCCACGACCCATACCTGTCCTTTGAAATGCATTAAGGAGGAGACATAGCCCATATATTAACAGTTTCCTCTCATAATAAGCCCCTAAAAATGCATTTGGGTGAAGTTTGGGCCCATATCATGACAATCTCCTCTCACGCCAAGTCCTTAAAAATACATTCAGGAGGTGCTATGGCACATATGATGGCAATGTCATCTCAAAGTAAGTCCTTAAAAATACATTTGAGAGGTGACAGGTCTCATATCATGAGAACGTCCCCTTACAACAAGCCCATGAAAATGTATTTGGGAGGTGTCAGGGCCCACATCATGACAAATGTTATCTCACAACGCGTCCCTTAAAATGCATTTGGGAGGTGCCACAACCCATATCTTCATAGTGTCCTTTCAAAAAATGTCCCTTCAAATGCATTAAGGAGGTGTCAAGGCCCATATATTGATAATGTCCATAAATGCATAAGGAGCCATGGCCCATATCATGACAATATCATCTCACGATAAGTCCCTTCAAATGCATTTGTGAGGATATTAGGCCCATATAATGACAACATCATCTCACAACAAGGCCCTTTACATGCATTTGTGAGGATCTTGGGCCCATATCATGATAGTGGTCTCTCACAACAAGTCCTTGAAACTGCATTTGTGAGTATCCAGACCCATATCGATCATGAGAATCCTCTCAGGAAAGTCCCCCAAAATGCATATGCGAGGAGCTACAACCCATAACATGACAATGTCCTCTGAGACAAGTCTATTAAAATGCTTCGAGGAGGGGCTAGGGCCTGTGTTATGACATTGTCTTCTCACAAAAAATTCCTTGAGATGTATATATCTGTATTGTCCTCTTAACTATTCATAATTGGACATCTATGAGTTCGGAGACAATTGAAGCTTAGTTGATTGGGTGCTTATGGCAGCTACCTCCCATATGAAGGATTTGTTGTTGGGGGTGGGAGGTCTATGTAAGATGTTTCCAAGGAGAAATTTGCCTCATAAGACAAAGGCTCATTGGCCTTAGAATGATCACCAAAGAGACATGTATGAGTTTGATGACTATTTTCATGCCAATATCCCTTTATGAATCACTTCGAATGACTCTCAACAACATTTTCTCTCACATATCTCCTTTACAAGTTGTCAAATAAATGTATTGATATATCCCCATGAAAATGCATTTGGGAGGATCCATGAACCATACCATGACAGTGTTCTCTCACAAAAAGTTCCTTGAAATGCAACTTTGAGGACTTGTGGCCCATATCTTGATAGTGTCCTCTCACAGCAAGTTCCTAAAAATGTATGTGTGAGGAGGCTGGGCCCATATCATGAGAATGTACGCTCATGGAAATCTCCTAAAATGTATTAGTGAGGAGTCATGGTCCATATCATGACAACGTGCGTCGGTAGAAAGTCTATGAAAATGCTTCTGGGTGGAGCTAGGGCCCATATTATAATAGTGTCCTCTCATAGCAAGTCCTTGAAAATGCTTAGATTTGAGAAATATATATGTATTGTCCTCTAAACTATTCATAAAAGAGATGTGCATGAGTTTGGGGATGATGCGAGAAAGGTCGTTCGAGTGCTTTCAACAGCCACCACTTTTTGTAGCAATTGTTGTTGGGATGGGTGGTCTATGCAAGCCGCTGTCAAGGAGCAATTTGCCTTGCAAGACAAATGCCCACTAGTCTTAGAATGTTCACAAAAGAGACATATATGAGTTTGGGGGAAGATCTTTATAGAAATATCCCTCTATGATTGACCCTCCAGATTACTTAGAAAGACTCTCAGCAATAATTTCTCCCACATATCTTCCTTTATGAATCGTCAATAAATGTATTGATATATCCCCATGAAGCTTGTTGATACTTATTATTGGTTGGGAGATATTGGATGACTGACATGTCTATCACCTAAAGTTTAGGTGACAAGTACATGTGTCACCTAAAAGTTTGGTGACATGCATGTGTGTCACCTAAATATACCCCCCCTATAGATCACATGTGAATCATATACATGTCACCTATATGGAAAACCCCCATTAGAGCATAGGTGATTCAAATGTATATAATCTATTCAGTGTAACCCTTTCATGTATGATAAAATGTATGTCATATATATTATGTAGGATTATACAGATTATAGATGATTTACATGTATATCACCTAAAGTATGTAACCTTTTCAAAATGCTAACATGTATGTCATCTATTTCACACAGGCCTATATAGATTATAAGTGATGCAAAATCATGTCACCTAAAATGTGTAACCTTTTACATGACTGTCACCTATACTATGTTTTTTGGTAGTTAATAATTGCAGGTGCGTGTCCCGCCCAGCAGCTGAACCAAGACGTTAGACAACTGATGACACAAGGGAGTAAATGATACTGAAGCAATAAAGGTTATATACCACCAAGGAAAGACATTCTCTGAACCAGAGTGTACCCGACAGTAATTGGCGATAACAAATTTGATTGGTAGTAGATATGGTATTTTATAATGCAATTGGGGAGGTGTGATTTTTCTCTCTAATTTTAGCTCCTACTTCTCTCTTATTATGGATTGTTTAACCTCCATCACGCTCCATGTGTTCACACATCCATGTCTGACGTGGTGTTATAATTTTATGGCATTTCTTAACAAAGTTTTTTTATTAAATTTAAATTTTATTCACCCATTCCTTAAATAAAGGATTTAAATGATAACTTCTTTGTAACAAAGAACACTTTGAGCCAACTAGGATGCCATTCCTTAGCTTTAAGCTATATTAATGTTGCGTTATGGGAGTAATCACCAAAAGGAAAATCACATTGTGACATCTGCTTCTCTTACACGTATTGAACATATGATGGTCTCGTCATTGCAAACTAGGAGTGGGCATAGTTGTTCTTGTTCGGTTACTACTGAAACTGTAAATCAAGTCATAGATTTTGGTTTGTAGAATTTTCAAATTGAATCAAACTATTAACTATTCCAAAATCAAACTGAACTGAACTATTATTTTGTGGCTTGTCATACTTTAGCGTTGTTTCAAATTTTTATGTGAGAAACTATAAAGCATTATACTAAATTTTTATGAATAATTAAGCATTCCCCAATTACTTAATCAAAGCATGTAGCACGATAAACAGACTTCAGATTATACAAACATTATTAAGAAAATAATAATATAAGAACTCATACAAAAATTATAAGTAAATAGAGTCCAATTAACATCAAAGTAGTATGACTTATACCAAATAATCTAAAAGTTTTGTAAGAATTCATTTCATTTATTTATAATTACTTTAACAAATTAGTATATAGACTTATTACGTATCAAAAAATAGTTTAAATAAGTACTTTCAATATATATATATATATATATACATATATATATATATACATATATATATACATAAATCTCTGTGTGTGTACGCACACACACATTCATTCAATACCCACGTGGGTAGCCTAGAATTTGCTACGCCCATTAGCAAAAAAAGTAACTATTTTGTCAGTAAAGTAACATAGTGAACAAAAAAATAACTATGTTGATAAAAACGTAACAATACGATTGAAAATGTAAATCTGGAAAAAATACAAAGCAAATATATATATGTAATTATATTTTGTTCTAGTTGTTGTAAATTTAACTATCTATGCATGAAAAATAGAAGTTTGCAAGGTAAATTAACCCTCTACATGCCAAAGGCAAGATAATCCAATCAAAGTAACTAAAATAGGAGGCGGGTATTGAATATGGGATATATATATATATATATATATATATATATATATATATATATATATATATATATATATGTATATGTATATGTATATGTATATGTATATATATGTATATATGTAGATATATGTATATATATGTATATGTATATGTATATGTATATATATATCTCTATATCTATCTATCTATATATATATATATATAATGTATATGTATATGTATATCTATATCTATATGTATATATATGTATATGTATATGTGTGTGTCTATATATATATATATATATATATATATGTATATGTATATGCATATGTATATATCGGAATTAGGTAAATATATTCTGACTTCCCCCCTACAAATGTAAGAGGGTCAAGAGTTACATATAGCCCTATGCTCGCTATACAACGTGTACGTGAGCAACTCACACATCTAGCTAAGACATAATCTGTTTTTTACATTTTTACAAATTTTTACAGCAATAGTACTCGCACTACTATCTAAACCCCCATGCTTTCGAGCATTCCTTTCATTCCAGACATGGAAGCACATGGCAGCAAGCAGAAGAAGCTTCTTCTCCTCATTGGCACAACATTTGACCATCTTTTTTATGTCTTCATTCAGCTTTATTTGTAGTAGGAACTCTTTGCATATTTTCTCCCATAAGATCTTCGTGAAGCTGCAGCTACCAAAAAGATGACTATGGGTTTCCTCCTTATCTTTGCATAAGTAACAGGTGATAGAAATATTACTATTCCACCCATGTACTTTGTCTAGAGTCGCCAAAGCTCCATGTAAAATTTTGAAAATACATGTGGACCATTTGGGAATTTTCTTACCATCCCATATCCGAGCCATAATCCCATCTTTTTCAGCCCTTGTCCTTGTGATCTCCCACAAATCATTTTTTGGATTTTGCATGTGCCATTCTCCAGCATGATTCAGACAAAAAAGGTGCTTGACCTGTGGCCATAGACTCCTCATCATATGAATGGTGTGTGGAATTCCTTCTCTGGTACGGGGCTAGAAATCTAGTCCTTGTGGGTATCTATCTCTCATCCATCTCCCCTATATAGAGCCACCTGCCTGGTACAAGATAATTCTCTTTAGTGTCCCCCATCTGGCGATGTCCCTTGGAGTTTTTAGCTGCAAACCCCCTTCATCTTTATGTGTATGTATATATATGTATATGTATATGTATATATATGGATATGTATATTTGTGTATATATATGTACGTATGTATATATGTATATATGTATATGTATATGTATATATATGTATACATATATATATATATATATGTAGAGTTAGGCTAGAATACACTCGAGTGTACAGATCACACGAATACACTCAAGTGTGTTTGCTCAAGACTATTTTTTGTAAAATGTAAACCATTGATCTTCACCGTCATACTATAACTAGGCTACATACAAATTTTGATCCCATTTGGATGAGTGTAAGTCCCTCATCCAAGGGCAACAAAATCAACGTGTGAAACTAATTTGAAATGCATAATTTTACGGTTTGTATAATGTGACCTATAAATGTCCAAATGTGCTCAAATTTTGCGTATGAGCTATTCACAAGGTGTTTAAGAAGATCAATGGATTAGATATTTGAAAAAAATATTGCATCATGAAAAACTACTTGAGTGTATTTTTCTTTGAATACACTCGAGTGTATCCTAGCCTAACTAAGAGAGAGTCAGGCTAGTGTACACTCGAGTGTACCGGAGGCACCGTACACCCAGCCATTTTTAAAGATGTAGTAATTTTTTGAAAATTCTAAACCATTGATCTTCTTAAATATCTTAAAAACATACTATATAATAAATTTTAGCTCATTTGGATACTTCTAGGTCGTGCATCTAAAGGAGGCAAGAATCATGCATTTCAAATTAGTTTTGTGCGTCTTGTTATCCTTGGATGACTGACTTACACTCATCCAAATGAGCTCAAATTTTGTATGTGGCCTATTATTATTGTATGAAGATCAATGGACTGAATTTTGGAAAGACAAGGTCTAGATAGGCAAACTCCATTGAGGTGTACAACATAATCTGTACACTCGAGTGTATTCTAGCCTGACTCTCTCTCTCTCTCTCTCTCTATATATATATATATATATATATATATATATATATAGTCAGGCTAGAATACACTCGAGTGTACGGATCACACGCTACACTCAAGTTGTATTTGCATATCAAGACTATTTTTTTATAAAATGTAAACCATTGATCTTCATTGTCATACTATAATTAGGCTACATGCAAATTTTGAGCGCATTTGGATGAGTTTAAGTCACTCATCCGAGGGCAACAAAATCAACACACAAAACTAATTTGAAATGCATAATTTTGTGGTCGTCATAACATGACCTATAAATGTCCAAATGGGCTCAAATTTTGTGTATGTGTTATTCACAAGATGTTTAAGAAGATCAACAGATTAGATTTAAAAAAAATATTGCATCATGAAAAACTACTTGAGTGTATTTTGCTCTGAATAGACTCGATTGTATTCTAGCCTATATATATATACATATATATATACATATATATATACATATATATATACATACATATATATATATATATACACACACACACACATAGCTAGAATACACTGAAGTGTACAGATCGCACAAATACACTCAAGTGTGTTTGAATATCAAGACTATTTTTTGCAAAATGTAAACCATTGATCTTTACCATCATACTATAACAAGGCTAGATACAAATTTTGTGCTCATTTGGATGAGTGTAAGGTACTCATCCAAGGGCAACAAAATTGACGTGCAAAACTAATTTGAAATGCATAATTTTTGTGGTCTTTATAATGTGACCTATAAATGTCCATATGTGCTCAAATTTTGCGTATGAGCTATTGAAAACATGTTTAAGAAGATCAATGGATTATATTTTAGAAAGAAAATATTGCATCATGAAAAACTACTTGAGTGTATTCTGCTCTGAATACTCTCGAGTGTATTCTAGCCTGATTCCACACACACACACACACACACACACACACATATATATATATACACATATATATGTGTATATATATATTTATATATACATACATATATATGTATATATATATATACATATATATACATATACATATATATATGTATGTATATATATACATATATATGTATACATATATATATGTATATATATACATATATATATGTATATATATACATATATATATGTATATATACATATATATATGTATCTATATACATATATATATATATATACACACACACACATATATATATATACACATATATATACATATATATGTATATATATATGTGTATATATATTTATTTATGTATACATATGTATATATATATACATATACATATACACACACACACACACATATATATATAGACATATATGTATATATATATATATATATGTATATATACATATTTAAGTATATATATGTGTATATATATATATTTGTGTGTGTATATATATTTATGTATACATATATATATACATATACATATATATATACACATTAATATATATATATATATATATATATATATATGTATATATATACATATACATATATATACATACACACACACAAATATATATATATATATATATATATATACATATACATACATATATATATATATATATATATATATATATATATATATATATATATATATAGGCTGATTATTCAATGCCCGCGCGGGTACTTTAACAATGCTACCCGGCTGCTGGAAAACACGGTGGCACACACGTAAATAAGCTCCGTAGTCCTCTATTCAAAGTGGTGGTGGCATGGATTGTAAATAGCCAATTGAGTTATTAGCCAGGAGCATACACTTATTTTTCTGACACGGCGACTATGAGTCCACCCGCTCCTGCCTGCGATCGAGCTGCCTCCTCAGCTATTAGTCCTCCCCAATTTCTGTCTTTCCATTTTATCAATTGTTTTCATCCGTGAAACAAAACCTTATGTTGCTTGAACTTTTAAGGAATCTGGGGATTCATTAGTCCGTTTCCGACCGCCTGGAGTAGCTGCAGCTTAGGCCTGTAATCTTTTTTACAATTGGCTCTCTGAGAGCGTCTCTCGCAGCTTGTTGTTGACTGCGGCTGGCAGTAAAACCGAGACCTTCTTTGGACTTGTCCAACGCCCAAGACAGGAACAACCATAAATGCAGTAACGAAACGGCGATTGCAATCACTTGCAGCGGGTCTCATTGGACTAGTCTGCGATAGGTACTGCAACTACAAACTTGATGAATGGCAGTCTGCTATAAACTCGTCACCCTCCGGCTTCTTAAATTACTCAAGCAGACCGACATTCTCTCTCGCAAAGAAAAAAAGTTGTAGATGCATCATGCATGCGTTGGGTGTGGATCCGAAGTTTTTTAACATCAAGATAAACAGGAAGATGAAAGTACTCCACTCATTCCGTCGAGTATTTTGCAATCTTGATTCGAGTGCTCATCTGCTAATCGTGAATTTTCCCTTGCCATTTTCCCATCTTATAATATAATAATAGAAAGAGAGTTTTGGAAGATGGTATCGGTTCTTTGAATGCCTAAAATGTTAAGTGTTTTTGTCGAAGGACGACCTTTTTGCCTAGAGATTCTGTACTCTGTTCTATGCTCTATGGTTTAATATTTTCCGCTGCGATATTGATTGCATGCGGAGTGCTGTTGATTGCTTGCAGATTGCAATACTTCTGTTACTGAACTGGCTAGAGGTCATATGATCGCAATCCAAGGTCTAAAGGCAAAGAAACCAAAACATTATTATGCGGAGCACAACCTCCTAGTTGTGAGGATAAATTAGAGATGTGATGAGATGGTGTGTTTAAGTCAATTAACTTATCTTGCTAATTCAGGCTACTTAGTGTATATCGTTGATGAAGCCAAGAAGAAGGAGAACTATGGGTCATGCGGGCTGCTTAGAGAGATCCATAGGCTCCAGAAATGTGCGAGGCACTTGGCTGATACTGCCGACTCCGTCATGCAGTACCCCATTGAAGAAGAGAAAGAGGCGGAGATCAAGGAGACTATCAAGGACCTGAGGCACGTATGTAAGGCAATCAAATAAGGGATTGATCCTCTCGAAAGGCAATCAATGGACACACAAACATACATCCTTGTTAAAATTTTGGTTTAATTTTAATCATGAATATGAGCGTAGGACAAGGCAAAACTGATTGACTACTTCTTTCTTGAGTGTCGTGCAGATGTCAATGTTGCAAATCGTTTTATTTTCTGTTCATGGTATTTAGTGCATACAAGATGTTTGTTATTTTGCCTAACTAACTTGGGAGCAATAGATTGATTTCAATGAGAACAACGCTGTAGATTTACTCAATTTATCAGTACTGACAATATCAATAAATTCGAATAATCTAACTAGTTAAAATTGTAGTATAATAAGGAGCTCTGATATCCAACTTTTGTTTCAAGACTTGTTAGTATAGAACGCCAGTCATGAATATTGTCGATTCAGATCATCGTGTCCTACCATGCTTAGCAAATTGCAATAGGTATCTATATATTAATAAAACGTAGACCTTATAATCCTTACTCCTATAGTGGTTGGGAGAATTTTAGAAGACAACTGGAAAAGTCTAGGCTTATTGCCAATAATACATACTTAGTATAAATTAGTAGCCAAATGTTCAGTGGTTAGTAAATATTTTCCTTTCAGTTGCAGAATGCCAGTATGTATATTTTGTATTGTGAAAGAAATCAGAGTTACTCTTAGTGTTCTCTCAGTTACTCCTTAGTGCTGTCACAGATACTCTCAGTGTTCTCGTAGTTACTCTCAGTGTTATCATAGTTACTCTCAGTGTTATCAGAGTTACTCTTAGTGTTCTCTCAGTTACTCCTTAGTGCTGTCACAGATACTCTCAGTGTTCTCATAGTTACTCTCAGTGTTATCATAGTTACTCTCAGTGCTATCAGGGTTACTCTTAGTGTTCTCTCAGTTACTCCTTAGTGCTGTCACAGATACTCTCAGTGGTCTCGCAGTTACTCTCAGTGTTATCATAGTTACTCTCACTGTGTATCAGAGTTACTCTTAGTGTTCTCTCAGTTACTCCTTAGTGCTGTCACAGATACTCTCGGTGTTCTTATAGTTACTCTCAGTGTTATCATAGTTACTCTCAGTGCGTATCAGAGTTACTCTTAGTGTTCTCTCAGTTACTCCTTAGTGCTGTCACAGATACTCTCAGTGTTCTCATAGTTACTCTCAATGTTATCATAGTTACTCTCAGTGCGTATCAGAGTTACTCTTAGTATTCTCTCAGTTACTCCTTAGTGCTATCACAGATACTCTCAGTGTTCTCGCAGTTACTCTCAGTGTTATCATAGTTACTCTCAGTGCTATCAGAGTTACTCTTAGTGTTCTCTCAGTTACTCCTTAGGGCTATCACAGATACTCTCAGTGGTCTCGCAGTTACTCTCAGTGTTATCATAGTTACTCTCAGTGTGTATCAGAGTTACTCTTAGTGTTCTCTCAGTTACTCCTTAGTGCTGTCACAGATACTCTCAGTGTTCTCGCAGTTACTCTCAGTGTTATCATAGTTACTCTCAGTGCGTATCAGAGTTACTCTTAGTGCTCTCTCAGTTACTCCTTAGTGCTGTCACAGATACTCTCAGTGTTCACGCAGTTACTCTCAGTGTTATCATAGTTACTCTCAGTGCGTATCAGAGTTACTCTTAGTGTTCTCTCAGTTACTCCTTAGTGTTGTCACAGATACTCTCAGTGTTCTCGCAGTTACTCTCAGTGTTATCATAGTTACTCTTAGTGCGTATCAGAGTTACTCTTAGTTATGTAAGACTACTACAAGAGAAACCATTATAATATAAACAATCGATCAACTAACCATGCACATTGGCGTTACTCCAGGGTTGTGACAGTTACTCGCACGGTTTTTTCAGTTACTCAACCATTACTCTCAGTTACTCAAGCATTACTGTCAGTTACTCAAGCATTACTCTCAGTTACTCAAGAATCAATTTCAGTTACTCAAGGAATACTTTTCAGTTACTCAAGCATTCGGTTACTTTCAGTTCAGTTACTCACATGGTTATATGAGTTACTCGTAGTGGTTTCAGAGTTACTCTTATAACATTCAAAGCATAACTGAAAAAACAATGCGAGTAACTGAAGCATTAGTTTCAGTTACTCAACCATTACTCTCAGTTACTCAACCATTACTCTCAGTTACTCAAGCATTACTTTTCAGTTACTCAAGCATTCTGTTACTTTCAGTTCAGTTACTCGCATGGTGGGATGATATTAAGCTTGATTCGCGGTAGAATTGTTATGTTACAAAGCAGATCCATTTTTGCTTTTACACCAATGATGCTCGATGATCCAATCATTCCAAGAGATCATATGCTGGAATATTCATCTGTTCTCTTACACCTCCATCACACCCTTCCAGGAAATACATAATATAAACAATCGATCAACTAACCATGCACATTGGCGTGCACAGCCATTCCATATGATGATGGTGAAGGCGTAGGTTGATTCTAATCAGGTATGGCTCTTCTTGTAACACCAATGCTGGTTCATTATTCACCTCCCACTACACCTTCTGTCCTTCCTATGTATCTTGTCATGGCATGCTTAGATTCTAAGTCTTTGCATAAAATGCATGTCTCAGAAGGGAAAATTAGAACCCAAAACAAATATATCCGTGAAATGGCAGTCGTTGTGCTTTATTTTCTTTTTTAAAATATATATAAAATATGTGTTTGATGATAAAATGGGAATGTAAGCACAGGAATATGAAGGGTGAAGAATTGATTGATTGAACTGATTGACGTCAATCCACTAACGATCTGAGTTTGAGGGTAGGCGTGGGATCAACATCCATTTATGTTCGTTTGGTTCTTCACTAAATTGCACCGCCTGCAGGCAGGGTGGTCGGTCGCCTATACGATGGTGTTGTAATTGCTGGCAATCATTACAACCAGACCAGTCCACCAGGTGGAAGCAAGAAGAATGGTGGCAGCAGCGCACAGTAAGTCAAACAAAGCAATTTATAATCCTATTTCGTTGTTTTTTTCCTGTTCGATTACTCCAAACCGAGCTGAAATGACGATTATCTGATGGCTTGTTCTATGTATGACGAAATTGCAGGGGTTACATGGCCCTAGAGTACTTCTCAAGTGGGATCCCCACAGCGAAAACGAATGTCTTCGGCTACGGTGTTCTTGTGTTGGAGATCATCACTGGGCACAGGAATTGGGAATTCCTCGGACCTGAGAATGGAACAAACCTCCTCAGCTATGTAAGACTACTACAAGAGAAACCATTATACCAGTTATCCATCACAGTCACTCAAGCTCTGTTGCTTGTTTCATTCCCTCCCCCTGACCCCTATACAACCATTTGTATTTTGCTACAGGTGTGGCAGTACTGGAAAGACGAGAAGGCCTTGCAGGTGCTGGACTGGAGCCTGGGGGAGCTGTACAAGGCACACGAAGTCATCAGATGCATCCACGTCGGGCTGCTCTGCGTCCAGGAAGATCCGGACAACAGGCCCAACATGTCCACCGTCGTCAGCATGCTCAACAGCTTCACCTTCACCCTCCCGAGCCCTGCGGCGCCGCCGCTAACCAGAGGAGGAGGGGGTAGGAGGAACGGCAACTCTGGTGGGCTGCCACCCTCGCATCCGAACAACGGGAGTAGGGACAGGGGAATGAACCGCCAGATCACGCAGCTGAGCCCAAGGATAGGAGAGGCGCAGATTCCCCGACGATCCAGTTTGCGATGGAGGAGAGGGACGACCCAAGGATAGGAGAGGCGCAGATTCTAGACTTGCTTCCGGCCTGCTCCATGGCGCGAAGGACTGCTGGAGCCATCGCCGGAGCTCCTGGCGGCAGTGGACCTTGTGTGCCGCAGTGAGGTGCTTCATGCGGAGCGTGAGTGGGGAAGGGGAGGACGCTGACCGGTCGCGATCCCCAAATCCAGTGCAAACCGTGTTTTTTAGGCACGGGTAACAAAGATAAGATACCCGCCGGGTATTAAAAATAAACTCATATATATATATATATATATATATATATATATATATATATATATATATATATATATATATATATAGGGCAACGATCCAGTGAGAAACATATCTGGTGAGAGCATGAGAGTCATTTGAATAACTCTCCACATAGATCACTTTTTCATAAACCAACCATACAGATTACAAGTATACCTTAATATCTACCTTCCTATAAAATTTTATCACCATCCAATTTGTAGATCATTCACAACAACCAAATATTTTTCGACGCTCTATATTGAATTTCAGGCTAACCGTTGGATGTAAACAGTGTATATCGTACATATGGACATGTAAACAACGTCTGATTGCAATGATTTTTTGCGACAAGGTAAATGAAATGATTCTTTTTCCATCTCTACGGTTGGATTTTAAAAAATATTTACTAATTTGTAGTTATTCAAATGCCTATCATGCTCTCACCGTAGGATGTTTCTCACTGGATCGCTACCCTATATATATATATATATATACATACATACATACATACATATACATATATATACATACACACACACACACACACACATATATATATATATATATATATATATATATATATATATATATATATATAGCTAAAAGAATGGTGTACCTAAGTACATGAAACCTACATGTACCCACCTTCATTTATGATGATTTTAAAAATCTACTGAAGAATCCAACCTTATGGATGTAATGTATACCCCTTAGATAACATGTGTACAAAACATCACCACAATCTAATACTCATAGATCATCCAACAAAAGAAAATACATAATTTTTAATCAACGGTAAGTTGCAGAAATTGCAGATACTGTTGAATGATGTATTGCTATATTTTTTGATATATATGAGATATAGTTATGAATTTTTAAACATATCTAATTTATATAGTGTTGAATTAATCCATATGATTGGATTTTATCAACATACTCCACATGTGCTAGTTTGATGGCCAGTACACCTAAGTTACATGTATCGGTCGGTACACACTTCCCAACCTCTATGTGTGTGTGTGGGTGTATATATATATATATATATACATATATATATATTTATGTATATATATGTATGTATATATATATATATATTTAGGTATATATATGTATATATATATTATATATATGTATGTATATATATGTATGTATGTGTGTATATATATGTATGTATGTGTGTATGTGTGTGTATGTATATATATATATATATATATATATATATATATATAGAGAGAGAGAGAGAGAGAGAGAGAGTTGTTTGATTTTAAACTATACCCACAAACATAACCAAACTGTTGTTTAGTGAATTGAAATTTTTTGTAACTTAATGAAATCAATCGCCCCTGTAAAACTAAACTGAAGTGATCAGTTTAATTTGATTTGGCTGAGTTCAATAGTCGGATTTGGTTTCTTGCCCAACCCTAATATAAACCACACATTTTACCAAATAGGTTATTGATGCCAGGATTTATATCAGAGTAGCATATATTATTTGCATCACCGACTCTATATGAGCAAACACCAAAAGGTAAAAATATTGGGATATATGCTTCCTCCTCTGATTCAAGTGCATGGAAAAACATAACTATACCAATACGTTTCTAGTTATTTAATACACAATCTAGGGACCCCATCGCTAATCATCATTATTCTACCTAAAATAAGTTTCAGCTCATCAATAAAATTTTAGATTCATAACAAATGAGCTTAAAACAACGATAAAAAAAGTTCATGATATTTTTCCTTTCCAATAGAATAAAAGTCTTCATAAGCTGACCCGTTACACAAATAACAACACAATGATACAAATCCAAATACGAACAACATGATGTCCATCTTATATATTTATCATTATTTAAATCATATGTACATGAGTAGAACATCTAGATACAAATCCATTCGAGGAAAGTGACATTACATGGACTTTCTACTTCTATGTTTCTTATAATTGCATCTTCATGTGCTCGATTTCACACTAAACAAAATTCCATCTAAAAACATAAATAAACTCATATGAGACTCAACTTCCTTGTGAATGAATAGAATGTCACTCCATATAGATAATATGCATCAACCTATAAAAATTAAATTGAATAAAAATATTTTCCCCTTATTACTCAAATAATGAGTTTTCATATGAACATATGATTGCATTATATGGTTATGTTATAACATCCCACCTTGTTCCCAAGTATTACCTTGACCCAACATATAAATTCAAACCATTTTGTCATAAAAATTGGACATTTTGACAATATGTTTTACTGAGGTTAAAGCTCCACCCTTCTTTAATTAAGACAAATAGGAATGATTAAAAATTGTGCTAATATGCCTTGACATTTCTTGTACAAATAAATACAAATAAATTATAAATAAGAAATAAGTAAGGATAGTGAAATTCCTCTCTCTTCACCTTAAATCATGAATTTCAGGAATAGAGAGCTATAGTTCAAAGATAAGATCTAAATTCACCCATACACTAAAGTAAGGTAGTCATCTTAAATAAATTGCATAGATCATTTCTTTCTATGTTTGACTCCTAATTCTAAAAGCAAGTTGAGAAAAAAAATATTTCACCATTTGATTAGTTATCAAGTAACATGACATTTTAGGAATACAATGCCACAAAAGGTTCAACCTTATATTTCCTATAAAATCATATTACATAAGGAAATAAGTAAATAACTTAATTACATACTTTTTTATTTAGTCAAGCACTAAATAAGGAATCTATAGTACCATGATGATATGAATGTCTACCATAAGAGCAAATCAACTTTGATATAATTTGGACCTCATTTGACCATGAAGTCAATATATAGAAAAAATACATTGTTTAAAACCCCAAAATATAAATTCTTCGTCCTAAATTTTCAATAACCAAAATTTTTATGTATTTACCAGTATTACCCAAAAAATCCACTTCTTACTATGATGAACTACCAAGTTAAGGGTCCAGGATTACCTAGGTTTTATTTTAGGCGGACCTAGAATTATATGATTATCCCCATACATCTTCATCACTAAATTGCAAAAGTGGCACCAAAATATCCAAATAATTTCCCTATTTCTATTTCTTTCGTTTCTCCACAAAATCCTAAGATATCTCTTCCTTGTCATCTCTAGTTTATTAAGACATAGCTTGCCTATCAATAACCATCTTGAAATCCCAATGAAACCCAACTCCATTCTTCTATCATGTTTGTTTTGCAAAAAAAAACACCAACCTCGACAAGGCACCTCTCTGTATTACCAATGTCTCCCTAACCATCCTCATACCTCAAAGAAACTAGTCTAATCAAGGGAACCATCTCAATTTGTTGCTAACCCATCACCCCTATTCAATGTTTCCCTTAAGGTTTTGGAGGTTAGGGAAGGTAGAAAATGCCATCACAATGATTGAGGAAGATCCAAAACAACTTCTTGCACCATAACCAAGCCTTCATCGTCACTAATTTAACCTTTTGATAACAATGAAATCTCCTTTCTACTATTATATGCAAATCAAGACTCATCCCAACACCATATCGACCAAATGACTTGTCTTCAATTATGTTATCTTCAGTTTTATTCAATAAAACTATTTGTGACTAGACTTTTAGTGTAAATTAGTTTCACACTAAATGCAACTCCTTCTCCTTCCCACTCATTATCCTTACCACTAATAATGGAGCCACTATTGCATGTTCTAGTCTACCATAGGCCCCCATCATTGGTTTTTGAGACAAAATTGTTGTGATGAAAATGATGAAAGGAAAGTTTAGATCTTAGATACCTTAGTTTTTGATATGTAATTGAGCTTTGATCGATGCATTGAGCTTTACTTAGGCTCTATTTTTTCACAAATTGATTGAACATATGAAAGGGTTGTTTTATAATTTTTCATATCTGTTCATTTGATCTTGTAACAAACCCAAAGAGTGATTGGTATTTGTTATTATTACTTTAATCATCTGCATATGTGTTTACTAAGAGGTATTCACCATGTAGCTTTGTAATTCTACTGGGGTGTCATACTCCACTGAGGAAATGTATATCTTTATCACAATTTTAATTTTATTTTTTGATATTCAACTAAAGGTTTTTATAATTTTATAGAACCTACATCTTGGGATAACCTAATTATTTCTTAGGATGGGGCTAAGAGGTCCCTAACCTTAAAGCATGCCACTAAAATCAATAAGGCTCAAAGAGATCAGCTAGTCTTTGTGAAAACATAAGCACAAAACCTTAAATGTCACATTAGGGATTAAACAAACTTCTCTAAAGCATTTGATATCATATAACATTTATCTCTTATATAATGTCCTCACAAGGCAAAGGAAACACAACAATAAAAACATGCAACAAATAGGAAATGCAAAATCTCCCAAAACATGATTGAGTGTACATGAACTATGTCTATATAACACAACTCACAATGCCTCTACCAAGGATCAAACAAAAACTCCCCACTGAACACCATGCATATGTTTCCCAAGTCAGATTACCTTACTAATATTAGCAACACATGTAATGCATTGTTGTTGGGTTACTGAATGGGTACTTATCACATAGAAAACCAGCATAGCAAGGAATCAACCCATGGTTGACTTGGTTGCTAGAGTCTGTCAACCTTGGGATCCACCCATGGTTGACTTATGTATTGGAGGCACAACAACCATGGACAATGATCCAAAAAACTTTTCTAGGATCAGATGAAACCAATCAGCCAACACACGATGATGGAGTAGGTCAGTGGCATGGTTTCTAGGTTTGGAATAGAAGAGGAAGATGAAGAATGGAAACTTGGGACTAACATGTCAATTTGGTGAATTGAGGCTTTGACAAGAATCCTTGGGCCTCATCGAAAAGTTCCTACTAGTTTCCACATGTTGTGGGTGTCAGATTCATGGTTTCTGGTGAAGCTCCACGAGCTACATGTGTTGAGATTAGGGAAGGAATGGTAGTGGCTTCCTCATTGCTCCCAAATGTGTAAAGCTACCTCAAGGAAGTCTTGATAAGCTCTTGACCAAAGCAATTTGTCTGTGATGCCTTAGAACCCAAGAGCAGCTGACTTGGTCTTCCAAAGAAGTAGTGGATGTCAAGAGGGAGGAAAGGAGAGATTGGCAACAAATTGGGGGGTTCTCTTAGTGCGCAAGGGGTCAAGGGTGCTAGAGGAATCCTTTTTATAGGATGGGGTTGAGAGTCGAGGTAAATGGTTAGCAACCCTAGTTTCCAACTTTTTGCTTAACTTTAGTTTTCTCAAAATTTGTGGCAATAATCAGGGACGATATTTATCTTGCTTGATTTGTATTTAATTCTTGGTTCCAACAGAATTGGTTTGAGAAAAAATGATTGTGAGGATAACGAGATAAAGTGAGAGGTTAAAGTCTAGTCTATTAGGGACTTGGATCGAAGGTAGATGGTGACTACCATCCATCTGATCCTTGATTAGATGGTTTAGTTAAACCTCTGCATCTATGCCATGTGGATAAGTCCCACATTACTTGGACTTTAGGTTACGCGTATAATTTAAATTTTATTTTTATCTGATTATCCCAGAATTATTCTCTTTATTCAAATCGTTAGAAATTACTGGAGGCTTCTAGTAAACTCCAATTTCTCCCAAATTTTAAGGGAAGCTTCGTAATGATATTATCTCAATTTTTACAAATGTTGTTAAAAAATAAAAAAACTTAAATACCCTTTCCTTCCTTTGAAGTAATTACTTATTCAATTATCTCGGCCATATAGTAATGTATTATATATCCAAAATTTGCCACTAACCTCATATAGATATGTTCCCATGTAGGGTAAAGATGGGGCCCAACTAAGCATGTTGGTTTCCCTCATATTGATATTCTAGTTACTTAGGGTATTATCATGTATTAATCATTCATTTATTTAATATTTTTATAATCTCCTAAATTATTGGGATTTTCTTGTATTCATCATCATCATTAACATATAAGTGAAAACAACAAAAAACTCGAAATCCTTTCCTGTTTGGAGAAACTACATTCGTACCCAAAATAGAGAACAAAGCATATAAATTCATGATATAACCCTATAAAAACATTATTTTCATATGAAATTAGGTTTTAACATCCTTTTCTCCTTTTAGGAATTTTGTCCTCAAAATTAACCTTATCTATAAAAGAGGCGAGGATGTGTCTTATCCATGTCTTCCATCAGCTCCCAGGTGACTTTTTCACACCTTTGTGTTTAAAGAACCTTTACCATATCAATATTTTTATTTCTAAGATCCTTCACCTTCAAATCTAGGATCCCCATAGGTGACTCAGGGTAGACAATCTTCCTTGGAGATCTATTGGTTCAATGTTCAACATGTGGGTAGGATCTTTCACATAGTGCTTCAGGTTAGACACATGGAAAACATCATGCATCATGCTATACTGTGGTGGTAGGGAAAGATGGTAAGTGGCCTCACCAATCCACTCTAAAATTTCAAACAGACCCACATATCGGGGACTCAATTTTCTCATGTTCTCTTCTATAGCTCTGAGAGGTCAGATTTTTTGAAAGACATGGTCTCCTACAACAAAGTGTAGATCTATCCACACTGCATTATCATGTGACTTTTTCCAATCATGGGCCTTCCTTTAAAATTTCTTGATCAAAGAGACTTTATCAATGTACAATTATAAGTCTTATGACCTAAGTAGGGTCCTATAGTCGATATCATCCCAATGAAGCAGAGAATGACACGGCCTCACATAGAGAGCTTTATATGTCAACATCCTGATGTTGTCTTGGTAACTATTGTTGTAGGAGAAGTCAGCTAAGGGTAGTTATTGCTCCCACGATTCACCCCAATCTATGAAACATGTCCTTAACATACCTTCTAAGGTTTGGATCGTTTGTACTGATTGACCATCAGTCTATGGGTGGTCTGCTATGATAAACTTCAGCCCCATGTCAAGTTCTTCTTGAACTTATTTCCAAAATTTAGAGGTGAATTTTGGGTCACGGACAAAGATGACTGAGCTTGGTACTCCATGTAGGTGGACTATCTTGTATATGTAGATCTCATCCAAATCTAGCATATTAGTAGTGATATTTACATCCAAGCAATGTGCTATTTATGTTAAGGGGCCCACCATGACCCATATAGCACCATGCCCTTTCTTGGTCTTTGGGAGACCCACCAAGACATCCATGGTGATGTAATCACACTTCCACTCAAGGATCTCAATAGATTGTAACAGTCCACTAGGTCATTGGTGTTCAACCTTCATAATTTGGCATGTTAGACAACTAGCCACAAATAAGGCTATGTCCCATTTAATTGTGGACCACTAAAAGAACCTCTACATGTCCTTGAACATTTTTGTGGTCCCCGGGGTGCACAATGTACTTCTATCCATGAGCTTGTTGTAGTATGTGAGCCTTTAGTGGTGAATCCTCGGGAACTCAAATGTGATGCTTCTATCGAATTCCACCATCCACTCCCACTGAGAGATGAGTATGCATCTTCACCATCAGGGCTTCACCTTTTCTAGGTCTAGTCTGGCTAATTGGGTTGTTATGATCTCGTTCAACAGGTCATTTACGACGTAGATGTCGACTAGACAAAACTGATTTGCCAACAGTTGTGCAGTCTAACTAGTACAATCTTCGAGTCTCTTCCACTTGGTGTCCAAACCATACAGACAAGAGAGTGGCTAATGACTGAGGGCACCGACCACCACATTAGAATTTTTGGTGTGGTAGACTATAATGAAATCATAGTTCTTCAAATACTCCATCCATCATTAATACTGCAAATTTAGGTCCTTTTGAGTTAGGAGGTACTTCAAGTTCTTATGATCATTTAAGATACCGAAAGTCACTCCATACATATACTGTCACTAGATCTTTAGAGCATAGACGATCATTGTTAGCTCCAAATCATGAGTCAGATAGTTTATCTCATTTGGCTTGACTATCTCAAGGAAAAAGTAATGACATGTTGATCTTGCTCCAAGACTCATCCCAAACCCATTTTTGATGTGCTGGTGAAGAATACAAATTCTTCGTTACCTAAGGGTAGGGTCAAAACAAGGGTTGAGGTAAGCTTCTCCTTCAATTTCTAGAGTCATGCTTCACACAGGCCGGACCATATAAACTTCTTGTCCTTTTGGTTGAGCTTAGTGAGGGGGAGAGTAGTCTTTGAGAAATCTTTTAGGAACCATGAGTAGTATATAACCAACCCAAGGAAGTTGTGAACTTCAGAAGGGAACTTCAGGGTTGGCCATTCATGAACGACTACCACTTTGACAACATCCACTAAGACAATCCCTTCAGATATGATGTGTCCGAGGAACATGACTCATTCTATCCAAAATTTTCATTTTGAGAATTACCTATAAAACTTCTATGCTCTTAATATTTCAAGGATTGTAGATAGGTGTTCACATTGTTATTCTAAGTTGTCGAAGAAGGATAGGATATCATCTATGAGCACTATGAAAAATGTGTTGGGAAAGGGATGGAACATACTATCCATGAGTTCCATAAACATGCTCGATGCATTGGATAACCCAAAAGGCATGAGTAGAAACACATAGTATTCATAATAGGTTCAAAAAGTATTTTTCAAGATGTCATCCATCCTAACTCTCAATTGGTGATACAGTAATCATAGATTGATCTACGAGAATACCTTGGTGTTTTTGAGTTGGTGAAATAGGTCACCTATTTGGGGTAGGGGGTACTTATTCTTAATTGTAGCCTGGTTTATCATTATGTAGTCAATGCACATATAAAGAAATCCATCCTTCTTTTTCACAAAAAGAGTTGGGAGCTCCCTAGGAGGATGTGTTGGATAAAATAAATCATTTGATTAAAAGGTCCTATAGTTTCTTCTTCAATTAGTAATTTGGCATGGAAGCCATTTGGTAATGACTAGGAAATCTAGAAAACTTTTTCCATGAAATGTTCTTCCTTCAGGACTAACATATACCAATTTGTGAAGGCATGTTTCCTCCCTCAAATGATGAAAGGTGGATGGTCAGGTCTCTCTATTCCTATTTTCTTTTCCCCACAGTCTATCTTTGCATTAAAATTATAAATCCAATTCATTCCTATAATGACATCAAAGTCATTCATATCTGGGAGGACAAAGTCAAAAGGGAGTTCATTATTCATATATTAAATAGGGATGACTGATTTTTTAAGAGGGATGAAAAAATATGATCACATGGGGTTGTGACCTCCAATATATACCCTAAGTCCTTAACATCCTAATAAAGCATAATGATGAGATTTTGTGAAATGAAAGTATTGGTATAACGAGAGTCGAATAAAGCTTTGACTATATTTCGCATAATATCAAGCATCCCTACATTTGTTTCTAGTATTCAACATCTGATATGTATCTCTATTGTAACAGATAGTAAAAGAAAATTTCAAGGGTGGTTACTTTCTATGATTTTAGTTGAATTGTCTTGAGCTTCCTCATTATCAATGGAAAACACTCGGGCCTGACAATAGTCACAGGGAACTTGGGCTGCTATTGGTTGGGATGTAGCTACCAGTTTGGCTATGAGTACTATTTGAGGAGCCATTGGGTCAAACCTCTGTGGGGTAGGTTGAGGATAGCTGGACTACAAGTGTGTAGGGATATATGGTGGTAGAGATGGCAGTGGAAAAAATAATTATTTCCATTTCCCCATACACAACAGATCATGTCAACAACTATGGATTGGGAAGGAAGGCTACAACTCATATAACTAGTCCTGGAGCAAGTCCAACAACTTCCCTTGAAGCGGTGTCCTTATTTTATAAGTAGCACTCAGAATTTCATTTGTGGTGGCCTCCTAGTGTAACACCATAGATGACAGTTGACGACATCCTTCTAGAAAATGGAAACAACCTCCTTAGCTCTACATAGTCCACGCAGACCACCAGAAACTCCACATCATGCTCTAAAGCCAACGGGAAGGGGTTGTCCCTTTGAATGTAAATATGCTAGAGTTGACTTGCTCTCCGTCATTGTGTCTCCCTTGTTGTCTCTCCCTTTGACGATTAAGACTTGCTCAAACTCTCATGTTACCACAATTGTTAGTGGAAAACAATTGTTAGAGCTTGTTGTTGTGTATTCTGAAAGTCTGGACTGCCCCCTTTATATTGGATGGCTAGGGTTAGGGTTTCCAGAACATCTGGGAATCAAAGAGATGAAATTTCATGAATTTCCTAGAAACATGTGAACCATGAATAGGTTAGTTCACCATTAAATCGACAAGTTCACACATGAGTCAATAAGTTCACACGTGAGTTGATCAGTACAACACTTGAATCATTTGGTTCATCATGTTTCATATTCACAATCATATTGGTTTTTAATATTCAATTAATGCACAAGATGATGTCAACATTAGTCCTCGATTCGATTTTACTGATCAACCAATCGGTTGATTCACAACATGAATTGGTCAGTTCATACATATAAACTGATCAGTTCACTTGCTAAATTGGTCATTTTAGAATTCTAACATCCAATCTTGTTTAAATTGAATACCTAACACTTTTGTAATCAAGTTTAAACCATATTCATGAGTAAACTCCTATTCCATATAAATCATATGTGTGTGACCCTATATGTCCCAAGCTACGTTGTTAGTGAATATCCATAATCAATTTATGGCATTACAAGCAATGAGGTTTATCTATCAACACATCATTGCTATCTAAGTAATTGGAAAGTTAGAGAAAAAATTCAACCTACAATTCATGATTAGTGTTACACTGATCATATAGCTCCTTTATCTTTGATATCCAGATTGAACTCGAGGCATCTCGTCATCCTCTCAATGTTCAATCCATGTTCCTTGAATTAGAGGAGACTGCCTGAGATGCATGTGAGCTCACATATCATATATTGATTCACATGAGTATGGACATATGTTTCTCAGTCTCGCTTATCACGTGGCCATGATCTCAATACCATGTAGGAGGGACAAATCCCATTGACATCACTCACAATCAATCTCCATGTGTCACAATGTACATGAGCATCACCTTTATGGTAACCCTCATTCAACATCAAGTTGAATTATGTCAAAATACATCAAACGACATGTGATGAGCATAGTGGCTTCAGGTATAAGAACAACAATCACCAATTTCACTATGAGAGTTGGTTCTGACTACCATTTAATGGTTTCTATGCATCACTCTCAAGGTAAGTCTGTCTGGTACAATGTTCTCTAACAAGTACCAGTGTGTTTGGTTTGTTATCACACATCGTGACTGATGAGATTCTGCCAACGAACAATACATACTTTAGTCTTATGTATTATTGTTTTCCATTTTCTTCCACAATAATATCCAACTAGGGACATTACAAGAATGTGTGTACTCATACATATGATCTCATTATTAAGGTCCTCAACCTAAAGACATATGTCATTGAGTAACATCATTCTTTAGACATCTACTATGTCTGTGTCATCAACTCATGATTGAGACACACACAATAGATGGGATTATCTTTATAATTATTAAATTAGGTATATAATGCCCCATTACAATCATCATATGATTGGTTCTCTGGGCATACATTCAAACAGACTCCCACTTGCATTTAAAGCCAATCACTTACATATATTATTCCATGTGATCTTAATATGTCCATCATGTTTCTACTGCATAAGTGCTTTAATAGTGGGTTAGAACATTTGCTTCTAGTCGATAGTTTGAAAGTTTTCACATCTCCTCGCTATATGACTTATTGCACGAGATGAAATTGCCACAATATGCTATCTAAAATTCCATTCCTATCTAGTAGCTCCATTGTTGTCATAGTATTTATAGTGTGTCATCATTGGATGGAACCTCCCACAAGTTCATCTATATTATCTTCTAGATCCATACAATATTCTCTATTATGTTCCAAATAGCAAGGTACTCGACTTCGATTGTAGAACAACTATTTCTTTCCCAGAACTTTTCCAGCTTACTGTTCTATTTTGAGGTAAATCACAAATTTAGGTTGTGACCATTAATCTTCTTTGTCATTATGGAAGCTTGTATTGATGTAACCCTTTACACCCAACTCTTCCTTATTACCATAACTTAAGGAACTAATCCTTTTAGTGCTTCTCAAGTATTTACAGATGTTCTTTATGGTAGTCTAGTGACTTACACTAGGATTTGGAAGATATCCTCTCATCATGTCCAATACATATGAGATAAAGATATGAGTACATAACATTGCATACATGATAGATCCAATTGCATATCATATGTCATCTTATTCATGTTTACTCATTCTTTACAAGAAATTGAACACTTGACTGTTGAGAAATTAATCCCATGGAACATGGACAAATTTTCTCTCATTGAGTCCTACACTTCAAACATGTTCAACATTGTGTCAATGTATGTGCTCTTTCGTAGGTCAAGAATCTTTCTAGATCCATCTCTATAGATCTCAAATCCTAAGATATAGGATGTTTTTCCTAAACCTTTTTAAAGGATGTACTTTCCATCCAAGGTTTAACGTAAGGATGTAATTCCCATCATCATGTGGAACATATACATGCTCCCACTAAATCATCGTAATCACATATTTCATCTTCATTTCAACTAAGTTCAAACTATTTGACTAACTTGTCAAATCAAAGATTCCAGCTCTGAAATAATTTCTTCAATCTATAGATTGACCTTTATATCTTACATACTTTATTTTCATTATCAAATTTATAAAACCCTTAAGTTGTGTCATTCACACATCCTCATAATTATTCATGTTAAGAAATGTGCTTTTAACATCCATATGCTAAATCTCATAGACATAACAAGATGCAATGGCAAGCATGATTCTAATAGATTTAACCGAGGGAACTAGTGAAAAGATTTCATCATGTTCAACACTTTAAACTTGTTTGAAACCTTTTACAACCAATTTCCCTTATAGGTTTGTACATTACCATCCATTTCGGTCTTCTTATTGAAGACCCACTTACACCCTATGGGTTTACCCCTTTATGTGGATCCACCATGGTCAAGCCTAGTTGGTGTACATGGAGTCCATCTTGGATACAATGGCTTCAAGCTATTTCTCATACTCTGGTCCATCAATAGCTTATAAGTAGGTTGTTTGATCACGACAATGACCAACTTACCACCTTATTGTGCTATAAGATATCCTAATATTTCAAACTCAAGGTGTGTTATACTAGATCTATGAGGTTTTGCATTTTATAAGGAACTTGAGATTCCACAACAATTTGTGATTCTACTTGTTCCTACTGTACCTCTTTTAGTTCAATGTTTTCTTGTTGGTCTCAAACCTCTTCGAGTTCAACTTTCCTCCCACATATTCCTTTGGAAATAAATTCCCTTTAGGAATACAACCATCCTGGCAAGAAACAGTTTTGTTGTAGGATTGGAATACAAAAGTAGTATTCAACAAAATAACATTTATGTGATTTATGGACAAATCGTTTAAGAAACTATTTTCTCATATAATGTTTCTATTCCAAATCTTCATAAAAGACATATTGGGACACTTCACATGCCATATCACATATCGTGTCTTTTGAACCATTTTAGATAGTACATTGTTTTAGTACAAAGCATGTGCCAAAAAGAAAAATGGAAAATCAACTAGATTTATTTATGATCGTACCATTACTAATAGGGTGTGATTCCTTCTTTCTAATACATCACTATGTTTCAAGTGGGGTTCATTGTGATACATTATCACTGTTTCCCAAAAATGTCCTTAAACTCTTGGTTCAAAACATTTTTCACATAGATCATATCAAAGTGTTTTTAATACTTTTGCTAAGCCAGTTATGTACTTCATTCATGATCTCCTTTAACACTTCAAGAGACCTAGACTACCATATCTATTGAGATCATCAATATACTAGTATCCACCTCTAGCAGTAAAAGTTCTATAAACATCAATATGTATTACACGTAGTAGATTACTTGCTCTTCCATTATTTTTAGTGAAAGGTGCTTTTTTCATATTGCCCGATAAATCAGACTCACATGTCTATATTGGTCTAATAACCAAAAGAGTCCAGATAACCATCCTTATGGATTGTAGAAATGCATTTCTCATTTATGTGCTCTAGATGACAATGCTATAGGTATTCATTGTTTGAGTCATCAGTCATTCAATATATGTGTTATCTCTACAACTATTGAGTATAGATTATCAAACTTAGGGCATTTTCATATAATATATTATCATTTAATGCAAAACATCAAATACTCATAATATTCTTGTCCATATAAGATACATGATAGAAATTCACTAACTTGATTGCATGCCCATGAGTGGCAGCTTCCAATTGTAGTGGTAGCAACCCTTGCTCATCTCAGTTGTAGCTTACTTCTTCTCAAGTCCAGAAGTGGATATCTCTATCCCCTACTTCTTCTTCCTCAGTTCCAATAAGTGAAAAGGACATATTCCTTTTGCACCTACCCATCTCTGTATCTTGAGTGCAAATATTTGATCTTCATCATAGCCTCAGAACATTCCTGGCCTTACCTTTGTCCTTGGACTCCTCTTTGTTGATCACCATCACAAGTTTCTCCTTCTTCATGTATGCTTTGGCATTCATCAACATGCCAAGCAATTCAAATAGTGCATTGGAAAAGTTACTCAAGTAATAGCACTCAATAAAGATGGCTATATGATTCACGCAACGGTTGTAGTATCATATTCATGGCCAACTCTTGGCTTAAAGGGAATCTCATTCTTTCTAGATTTTCCAAATGCCTAATCTTATCGAGCACATGGGCCTCTACTAGATCTCCTTTGTCATTCGACACTCAAAGAGCACCTTCGAGACATTGTACCTTTCTTGCATTGTATGATTTTGGTTCATGTTCTTAAGATATGTTACCATCCCAAGATTCCCCATGTATTTACACTTCTTATGGAACTCATGGCTTATACAACATAAAATTAGGTGTTTAATGTCAAAAGCATCGATGGTATGCTTCCAATAAGCATCCACCTCAGCCCTAGATGCATCAGGAACATGTTCCTCTAGCATTAGTGTATCTAGGACATAGAGATTATACTAATCATCTAGAACCCTTCTCAAAGTCCAAGTCATAGAAGTTTGTCCTTCTTAAGGACTCATCACAACAAGATTTGTTTGCCATTTGTTTCTACAAAAGAAATTTGCAATTTATCAAAATCCTTTTGATTTGATTTGATTAAAATAAATCTTGACAATATTAGTTATGCATTTATTTAATTATCACTCCCACTATTTTATTCAAATTGATAGCCCTCACATATCAATTCAAAAGATTGAAGTGTACAACCTTCTAGTGAGCCAATAACCAAAACAATTAAGTTATCACTTGGCCAATGCCAGCATCCATAACAAATTATTAAGGTAGGAAACATTTTTTTGTTGCATCTCATGTAATTCTTGGATATATGGTATGCACAACTCCTTGTCATAGTCCATCTGCATGCATCTAGGCACTTAATGCCATTAAGGTCACCAACTCAAGCCTAACCTAAAAGTCAACACGATAGTAACACACCCTGCTTGGCAGACCCAAATAACTACCATCACACTTCCATGAGATAGACGGCGCACCAACTTGGTGCTCCCATGCTTAGTCGATCAAGCTTGTCATGTGTGTTTCTTACTAATAATATGTATCATTTATATACAATAGGGTAAATATCACATATATACATGACATTTGCATGTTTTAACAATTCGGTCACGATGTTTCAAAAATTACATAATGATACAAAGTTTATTCTTTCTATTTTCATTTATATCAAGTCTTACATCCTTGTGAGAGATCAAGGAAAAAAATGTGTCAGTTGCTTGGAGATTGTAATACTTCTTTGTGTCAGGTTAATTCTACATGCCTGAGATCCCATGGGTATGAGTCGATGGCCTTTAGGGCATCGTCGAGTGCGAGTGAGTACACCTTCTCATATAAAAAGGTATCACATGCCGGACTGACTAGTCAAATATTTTAAAAACAAAGGCATAGATCCTCGTGCTTGATGACTGGTTGACCTAAGAGCTTCTGGGGCTGATCCAACCTCTGACAGCCACCTCTTCAGGCGGTCAGCTCTTGACACTGTCATCAGCTCCTTATGTTCATATATTTTCTTCCGATCTTCTCACTATTCTCCATCAGTTCTTACATTTTCTCATAGGTATCCATGGTTTCTTATTCCCCTTCCATAATACTTGTTAGATATTGGCAATTCGGCACATCGGCAGTTCGACACATCCACTCTGTGACATCATACCAATAATAACATCATTAAGTAATGCATTGTATGTGTGGTTCTCGTATTCCTCACAACGCTATGTTAGAAATATTGAGTCAGGATTCTATATCTTTTGCTTCATCATGCAGAAAATAAACTGACCTATATGTCTTTCTATTTACCGATATGGTTAGTCATGATGTGTTATGCATTTGGGTTCTTGTGGGACATCTATTCGTAACTAATTGGATTTTCACTTGGCAGTGGATGAAATACACCTTTATGAGTTGCTTGCAAGGGAATAATTTTATTGAGAAGAGACTTTACACAGTTGCTGGTGTACTTTAATTAGTAAGGTAGTGAATCAAAAATTCCTTGGTTGTTAGGATATGATGACAACAAATAGAATGATGCTACATCTTGCATGTAGAAAGAAGTCAGATGAATTGTTGTTGTGCAAGGGAAATGTCTTGTATAAGGAATATATTTGATAGAATTGTTAAACGTAGACACAATCCATGTATGGTTATGTAATTTGCAAAATGTCATGATAGAATTGTTAAACTGAGTAAACCTTGTGTATTTCTATGAAATTTTCCCTATACTATATCACAAACAAAACATACAATTTAAAAATATGAGCGTTGGTTATGGCCATATTAATACAATTCTTTGGAGCACACATAAGGTCCACATCATATGTAGCAATCTATACTTACAAAAATATATGATGGAACTATTCCAGCCAGTTGACCCAACTCTTGAGCCGATCGGTTAGCCTCCTAGTTGGTCAGTTGGTCTCTTGGATCAGTCATCTAGTCTCTAGTTCAAGTGATGTCTAAAATCCTCCAGTCGATCAGTTGAACCTTCAATCAATCGATCAACTCCTCTTGTCATCTGGCCTGCTCGGTCCTCTGATCGATAGGTTTGACTTCTTAGTTGGTTGGTTCATGTGGAGCAAAACACCTTCTTTTTGCCAAAAATAGAAAATAAAACTATCTTATTCTTATTTAACTTATTATATTGAAAATTTGAAACTTCAATTTACATTCAAGGGGAGAATAGGAAGGAAAATATTAACTTACATACGGAAAAAGATAAAGTGGGTCGATATGTAAATTGAATTTAAAAAGGCATGAATGAAACCATTCAACCATGCACACATATCTAGGGGGTATTGTCCATAACCATGCTTACATTCACCATCAAAATATTTTTAGGGCAACACGTATAAATTGCATATATATATATCATGCCACACACACACACACACACACACACACACACACACATATATATATATATATATATATATATATATATATATATATATCATGCCACACACACACACACAGATATATATATATATATATATATATATATATATATATATATATATATTCATGTGTGGTATTTGATTGGATATGCATATTAATAATTTTAAATATTTGCATTGTATGCAATACAATAAATGATAAAAAATCCATTCATATCAATTAAATCCAAAATATAGTAAATTGATGTGGCTCTAATACCACTATAGGGAAGTATGCTGGCATAGACGGAAGCATAAAAAAATATTATTGTCATATTCCCATAAACAGCGAAACACATCAATAATTATGGTTTGGGAAGGAAGGTTGCAAGACATATACTTGGTCCTAGAGAAAGTCCATCAACTACCCTTGCAACAACATGCTTCTTTCACATGAAACACTCAGATGGATGTCGGCGGCGACTTCTTGGTGTAGCACTATGGATGGAAGTTGATGGCATCCTTGTAGTGGGTGGAAATGGTCTCTTGGCTTTTACAGAGTCCATGTAGACCATTAAGAACTCCTCGTCATGCTACAAAGCCAATAGAAAGGAGTTTTCCCTTCGTACATCAACATGCTAGTGTTGACTTTCTCTCCCTTGTTGTCTCTCCCTTTGACAGGTAAGACGTTTTTCGGATCTCAAGTTACTACAATAGTGAGAGAACAACAGTTGTCAGAGCTTGTTGTTGTGTCTCCTGAAATCCTAGATTGTCCACTTTTATATAGGAGGGCCAGGGTCAGGGTTTCCAGATCATCTGGAAGTCAAAGAGATGTAATTTCATAATTTTTTTGAAACCTACGGATAATGATACAAATTATTAACCATTAAAACAATCCGTTCACATTTGAGAAAATCAGTTAAACATTTGAATAGATCGGTTTACATGTTTCCTATTTGCAATCATATTAGCTTTCAATATTTTATTAATGCAAAATAAGACATCAACATCAATCCTCGATCTGATCTTACTGATCAACCAATGTTTCGATTCACAACCTAAATTGGTTGGTTCATACACTTGAACCAATTGGTTCACTTGCAAACCTATCGTTTAAGAGTTCTAGCAACCAATCTTGTTTAAATTGAATACCTAACACTTGAGTAATCAAGTTTAAAACATATTCATTCCTATTCCAAGTAAATCTTATGTGTTTGACCCTACAGGTCCCAAGTTACGTTGACAGTGAATGTCCATAACCAATTTATGACATCATAAACAATGAGTGGTATCTAACAACACATTATTGCTACCCGAGCAATTGGAAAGTTGGAGAACAACTTCAACCTACAATTCGTGATTAGTGTTATAGTAGTAGTATAGTTCCTTTATCTCTAATATCCAGATTGAACTTGAGGCATGGAATGGTCATCCCCTTAACATTCAATCTATGTTCCTTGAACTAGAGAAGACTGTCTGAGCTGCATGTGAGCTCACATATCATATGCTGATTCACATGAGTATGAACATATATTTCTCACTCTCACTTATCAAGTGGTTAGGATATCAATCTCTTGTTGGAGGGAAAAATTCCATCTACATCACTCATAGTCAACCCCCATGTGTCACAATCTACTCGAGCATCATGTTTATGGTAACCCTTATTCAAGATCACATTGGATAATGTTAAAATACATCGAATGACATGTGATGAGTCTAATGAGTTCAGGTCTAAGAACCAACACTATGAGAAATGATTCTGACTATCATTCATCCGTTTCCATGCATCACTCATAAGGTGGGTCTGTCTGATACATTGTTCTTTGATTCTATCATCAACCAACACACACTAAAGTATTATGTATTATCATTGTCTATTTTGCATCCATAGTAATATCCAACTAGGGACATAACAAGAATTTATGTACTCATATCATACATATGATCTCATTGTTCAGGTCCTCAACTTGAAGACATATGTCATTGTGTAACATCACTATTTAGACATCTACTATGTTTGTGTCATCATCTCATGATTAATACAAACATATTAAATGGAATTACCTTATAATTTTCAAATTAGGTTTCTAATGCCCCATTACAATCATCATATGATTGAATCTTTGGGCATACATACCAATTAAGTGTCCCTCTTGATTAGGGTGATAACACATTGGCTTGTCAAAGTGGCATTTGTCAGCATGCCTTCCCCTATAGTTGTGGCACCTAGGGGGACCCTCGTTGTTGCAAGAATCATTGTGAAGCTTTTCTCTTCATCTGTTCTTGTATTTTCCATAGTTGCAACCAAGTGAATTCCTTCTCTCAATACTCGGGGTAGAGACACCTTTAAGGAACCCTAGATATCCTATGGTTGGTTTCCTGGAGAGTAGGCTGGTCTTCTCCACTTTTAGAGAAAAGTTAGGGTCTCAGTGAAGTTTGAAGGCTTGTTGACCACCATATGGAGATATAAATGGGGGTGCATCCATTCTATGAAATGCTCCACCTATTCCTAATCTGTCAGCTTGTAGGCAAAGCGTTCTAGAGTTAGAAATTGTGAGCATAGTCTGCCACTCTCAGGTTACCGTAGCACAGGAGCATGAACTACTTCTCCTTCTCCTTCTTGGAAGAGTTATGGATAAAACTTGGCTATGAAGATGGTGCAGAAATCCTCCCAGACTGTTGGATCAACAAGAAGGTCTTGATTGGTGAGGTAGTTTTCCCTCCACAACTTTGCAACTCCTTTAAGAAGGTGGGTGGCGAAGAGAACCTTGTAGTTGTGTTGCACCTCCAGGATACGAAAACCATTCTCTACATCTAAGAGCCAGACATCTTCCATGTTGACAACTTTAGTCTTATCTTCTACCCAAAATGTTTCTATGTTCAGCATGATGAAGTCAAGGATGATGGCTCTAAGATGAGGGAGGACATAATAGGGTGCACCTTTCTCATCTATGGTGACTTCTCTAAGGGCTAGTACACTAATGGAATCAATGAGTGCCTTTTGTTTCTCTATACACAACATGTCACGGGTTTTAAACATGGAGTGCTTAATTGTGGGGGTCTAGGTTAGGGCCTTTGGTAGAGTCATGGTCATCTGCAGGCTTTAGTTCATCCTCAGAAATTGCTCCATCCTCTGGATCAAGTCCATCTTTGGGATTTAGGCCTTCAAAGGGATTCAGGACATCCTCAGTGGTGTAACCCCCTTCAACGAAGGTCTCCTCTACCCTTTTCTACATTTGAGAGGATTCGACATCCATGGTTCTCCTCATATTTTTTGGGGAAACATTCTTTCTACGGGAGTCTTCCTCTCCAGGTCATCCCTGGCGATGTCATCAGCTATCACAATGGTTTTGGTGCGGGCCATGCTACGACATACATTTATCTTAACTTAAATTTCTATTTAAGGTAGACAAAACATTATAAAATAGGTCAATGATGTTTGGATTACATGCATTGATTATTGTGTGGTGGAGAATGCCTTAATCTTAACCATAATAACCCTAATTCTCAGTTAAAGGCCCTTTAGGGTTTCAGAAGCAAGAGGTAGTTAAAGAGACGATCATGAGAAGAGAAGGTCCAATATGTATTTTATTTTTGGCACAAGCCTTAAGATTTGTCCAGGTAGGGTTCACGGGGGGGGGGGGGCGAAAGTCCTCTTAAGATGACTAATAGTGCAAAGGCAAATTTTACAAGCCATGAGTCATGATCCTTTCTAGACACCATTACTCACGACCAATGCCCTAATAATTCCTTTCAGTTCTAAGGGATTCCTTAATTTACCAATTATTAAAGGTTAAATGTAAATCATGTCTCGCATACCAAATGTAACGACCCCCTCCCATTGCTATACCCAATTAAGGTGGAATGAGAGGGAAAGGACCATTATCATAATTTTAGGACCCTAATTTAGAAAATAACCAATAATAACTCACAAATTTCATTGAATAGAAAGGACTTAATGATAATAAGAAGATAACCTCCTTGAAGGAGTTACATTATATGTCAAAGGTAACTAAACATAAATCATAATAAACCAACTATCCAAATCCTTTAGTAATATTTAGCCATCTTTTCTTTTGGTGTCATCTTCTAAATATCCATGTCTTCAAATACTATGTAGGTTAACCTAAAATGCTGGTGAACAAAATGCAACCAACATATTTCTACATTGAGTATGTGGTGCAATCACAATGTATCCATATAGATGCAACAAGGTAATAAATCATATCAACAATTATTATTAGATAATCAAACTTGCATTTCTATGTAACTTCCCAACCCACAGTTGTGTAATCTCAATGAGTACATTCATCCCTTGCTTGATCACTGGATTTCAGGGAGATCCAACATTGGATTCATAGTGACTATCCATTATCGAACTTGATCACATGTACTTCTACAATATCAGTCACTTCCTCAGTGACTCCTCCTTAGCTTTAGGGAGTAATACCTCCTTCAAATACCACGTTAGAGATTGCACAAATGGGTTTTAGGAAAGTTATTATTATATTAAACGATACTCATAATTCTTTATGATTTTATAGGAATTAAATAAAAATCAAGCAGTGAATTGCAATACAAATGAAACTTCAGAAAATGCTAGCTAAATAAGGTGGTTATTCATATGTAATCATGTATCTTTCTTCAGGAGTGACTTGGATCAAAGCAAATAGGGAAACTCAATCAACAAAGTAATCAACTTGTAACTAATGTTTAACATCCAAGTACTACTTTTACATCTTCAAAACCATACCAGGGTCTGACTTGGGCCTTAGGTTAGGGTTTTGGGTCAGTTAGGGTTACATAAGGGTTGGGCTTCTGAAACCCTAATTGTCACACATATATACATATATATGTATATATGCTTTATGACTTATGAAACCCTAATTTTATATTATGTAAACCCTTTACTCTAGAAGATTAGATGAAATTATACCTTTCCATCAAAATATATCATACTTCATCCCTTAATATTCATTACATATGATATGATCACCAATTTTATAAAATTAGGATATGCTTGCATAAAAAGTGTATTTCCATATTTTTTGAAATGATATATAGAATCATGCCATGAAACCTACTTTACTAGATTCTACATATTTTTCTAATTAATTTCATGTGTATATTCAATATCATTAGAGTAACGGTCTATTTTCTATAATTGTTACAAGATTAACTATTTCTAGACATATCAGAGATTTACTCATCAGTTGGATATATAATTATCCTCATGTGACAAATCTTAATTTAAATCCCCATAAAAAATACACACATGTCCATTACATTGTGATATAGATGTTATGCAGATATGGGCATAATGGTCCAATCCCTCCTAGGATCGTTCCTTACACACCAACTAAATAGGTCGTTAACCATGTTGGCAAATTGAGGCTCCGTCCAGAATCCTTGGGCCTCACCAAAGAGTTCCCGCTAGTTGCCCCATGTTGTGGGGTTCAGATTCACAGTTCCAGTGAAGCCCCATGAGATTTAAGTGTCAAGATCAGGGAAGGGATGGTAGTGGCTTCCTCATCCCTCCCTAACATGTTATACTACCCTAGGGAACTTCTGTGGAGATCCTAACCAAATCAATTGGTATGTGATGCCTTAGAACCTGAGGTTGGTTGTGGTGGTTTGCTAGAGAAGGAGTGGGGTCAATAGGGATGAAGGGAGAGCTTAGAGGGCAATTGACGAGTTCAACAAGTGTGTGAGAAGTTGAGGGTACTAGAGGCATCCTATTTATAGGATGGGATTGAGAGTCGAGCATGATGCTTAGTAACTCTAGTTTCCACTGTTCCCCTTGAATTGGATTTTCTCAATAATCACAATGATTAGGTAATAGGTTTATTTTATTTGACTTGTCATCATCTCCTGGTTCTAACAGAATTGGTTTGAGAGAAAATGGTGGAAAGGATAACGTATTTATGTAAGAGGTCAGAGTCCAGTCTGTTAGGGACTTGGATTGGAGATAGATGATGACTGCCATATGTCCAATTCTTGATCTGACAGTTTAGTTAAACCTTCACTTCTTTTTTCACACAAATAAATCTTGCATTATGCGAACTTTAGGTTAGTCATATTATCTATATAGTATTATTATCCAATTATCCTAAGATTATCCACTTCTTTTCAAATCTTTATAAATTCCTAGAGGTCTATAGAAACCTTAAATTGCTCCAAAATTTTGAGGGAAGCTTCTTGATGACATTATCTTTGGTTGTGCAAATTTTTGTAAAAAAAATAGAAAAGTAAAATACCCTTTCATTGTCTTCCAAGTAATTACTTAATTTAATTATATAGGACATAAACTAATCCATTATATATCCAAAATTGACCATTATCCTCATCTAGATATTTTATCTCAGAGGGTTAATAGTGGGGACAAAGTAAGGTCATTACTTTTCATCATATTGATATTCTAGTTACTCAGGGTATTATCATGTCTTAATCATTCATTTGTTTTATATTTCTAGAAACCCCTAGGTTATTGGGATTTTCTTCTATACTTTTATTCATCACTCATTAACATATCAGGGAAAACAACAAAACAAAAAATCCTTTCTATTTGAAGAAACTATATTCATACCTAAAATAGAGAACAAATAATAAAAATTTAGGGTTTACTTATAACCCTATCAAAACATTATTTGCATATGAAAAATTTAGGTTGTAACATGGGGTCCCATAAATGTTTTCTTGGTGGTACTTAGCTAGGTAGTCAACTTCCTGGTTACTTTCCTTATTTCCATTCATAATTTACCTATGACTCCTATTCTTCTTATTTTCCCTTGAAATATCTCTACAAACCTATGATTCTTATTTGTCTCTTCTCTATTCATCTACACTTCCAATTTGTTATCATATTTAATTACCACATTTGTAGTTGTAGTTCTAAGGCCATATAAATAGCTAGCCCTATGGATAATTGTCCAACTTCTAAAACGTCCGTCACTTCCCTAGTGTTTCCCTGACTGGTAATTCACTTTCCATTAGAATCACAAGAAATTGCATCCAATCCATCTCTCTTCCTCTTCATTGTCACATGAATATTGATTTTCACCCATTTGGGCTCTAGTTGAAGCCACTTATTGACTTTCTTCCACAGTCACCTCTAATCAAGATGTTCCATGACAGTTAACTCTATGAATACTCATTCAAATTGTTTCTCACCTAATGAATTGTCTACATCTTCATCCCCTAAAACAAAGATCGGTGTTTACAACCCCATAACAAATAAGAACCACACTTAAACTTCACTATACATTTTTTCCTAATATTTGATCTAACCCATTCATCAAGGTCTGAGTTATTGTTAAAAACTATCTAGCATGATTTATCAAATATCCCTTTCCAGACTTCAGTGATACGCCTGCAACATAGCAATGCATGAATGGCACATTCATCATCTTGTTTCCATAGATTGTAGGTCCCATCCATGGTCATATTTCAGGTAAACCTCTTCTGGTTTATAAGAATAGCATTATGATTTAGATGTCATATAAGCATCTTCACCCAAACAACCACTTTATGTTTCCATATGATATCCCAACCTCATTGTCTTAAATTTGCTTTAGATTCTATTTGCATCTTATATGTTGATTTGGTAAATAACTACTGATGGCGTGGATCCAAACCCTAATGTCTTCCTCCTTTTCTCATGGAGGTTGGTTTTTTTGGAAAACATCTACCAGTTCCTTAGGAAGCCAAGCCTCAACAAACTCCACATCATGTTGTCCATGCTCATTTACAAGGCAACTAACAAATAGATAATCATTTCAATAAGAATAACTTTGATGACTTGGTCATGTAGTCTGATGCCATCCCTCGACTAGATTTTATGCCAGAATCTTGAGTTGCAATTGCTCATTGGTGATGTGAATGAGTTGTTATTGATTGTCTTTTTCCCATCAATTGTCACTCTACCAAGTCTGTATAATTGAAAGGTAGTCTGTGATTTTTTTTCATGTATATGTGTCTCACGTATTGATACCAAATTGTTTCTTAGTTGCTACTAACTTCCAATGTGTTCTTTAGAATACATATCTCAATTCCAGTCCCTCGTTAACTTGATCCCCAACCCACTGTTGCTTCTAATGTTAGTTACTTTTTCCACACCACTAAAGTGATCGAATGTTGCTTATTCCCTCTGCCATAAATAGAATTCTTTATCATATCATCAATGTGATCACATGTAAAGGTAGAAGGGTAGTTTGAATGATGTAGGTTGGCACTTTGGATAGAGTCACCTTAGCTAGGAAAACATGATAAGAAAGTACTAAGCTTCTCATAGACCAGGCTGTAATCCTCGAAAAAATCTTGTCTAGCACCTCTACATATGTTTTCTTATTGACTCGTGAGTAAAGGAGGGGCACTCCAAGGAATTTATTAAGGTCCTTCATCTCTAGGAACTTACTAATCTTGTAGAACCCATGTCTAATTTGTTTGTTGATGCTCCTTGCTAAGAATAGGAATGTTTTATGTAAAAAGGTTGCTTGACCAGATGTCCTTTAAAATTCCTAAATGAAAATCTTGAACACATGCATGTTAGTCTTGCTTGCTTGAACAAAGAGAATCAAGTTGTTTTCAAAGCAAATTAAGCTAGCTATGGTCCTTTAGCTGAGAGTTTTATAGGTTTCTATATGCCAAATTGTACTCTATCATGGATCATTTGCCTCAATTGTTCAATAAATTAAACAAGTAGATAACGAGATAGTGTATCTCCTTGTCTCAATCATCTAGAGGCCTACAATGGAGGGGACCCTTTTCCATTCCAAAGGATTGAAGTGTCTCCAGTGGTCATTGAATTCATGATTTACTTTGTTAGTTTAGTTCTTTCAAGCAGGTCTATGATAAATCTTTAGATCATCATATCATACACCTTTGATAGATCCACTTTGATTTCCATTGATTTAGATGATATCTTACTTTTCATTGTGTGAATTACTTCCTAAACTACTACTTTTTTGTCCATAATCGTTCTCCCTAGAACAACAGTACTTTGTTAGGGGGAAATCTAGCTTGGTAAGATGGTTTTCAGCCTCTCCAAAACTATCTGTAACGACCCCGCCTCTCGGTAACCCCCAATTAAGGGAGACCAGAAGTTCAGAGTCGTTATGCCAATTAACAGGATCAAAGGTTCGACAAATAATCAATAACAATTACTAAATTCTACCAACTATACTGAAATATGGTAAAAATAAAAACTTTGCATACCTTTTGAAAACTTGGATTTCTAAACTTCTATCCATGAAGATACTAATCTAACTAATCCTCCTTTACACATTAATTCTCATTTAATTCCACATATGCCACTTTGCTGTTTGTTCTTTTCATTTGTACCTAAAACACTAACAAACAAAACGCCGGTCAGTAAGAAGCTGGTATGTGGGGGAAACAATAATCGTGCAACTATGTTAACAACGTAATCATTCAATTAATCATTTAACAACCAAGATTATGTTTTAAGCCATACTACTCAATCCTTACCTATCCCCTAACTCTGTGTTATCCCTGTAGTGGACTTCTATGCTACCTCTCTTTTAGGTAGATTCTTACCCCCATGATCCTACCTTACATGTAGCCAATACATAGGGTAATAGAGTCACATGGCACTACCCGAAGGTAGCCCAATATCTAACTCAATGTGACTTGATGGACCTACCCCATTAGTATCCATGTACTAAGTCATCCAATGACCTGATGGACCTACCCCATAGGTAGCCATGCACTATGTCAACTATTAAGCCACAAAGGGGACCATGATCTGAGCTGGTAAGCACATATCTTATGTGATAGTCATATCCACATTATAATTTGCAACAAATAAATGCAACCAACATTTTAATTCAAGTCATTGATAAAACCTCAAAAATCCTCGGGAAACTAATTTGGGATATTCATAGGTGTAACCACATACCTGTCAAGCTGATGTGAGATAGAAATAATCCAATCAACAATCAAGTAATCCAGAATCAAGCAAGCACACAATTCAGTCCTAAAATTACATTCAATTCCTTTTATCAAAATCTATCCAAACCATCTTGCTACTTATGGTTTCTATTCCTTTTCAGAGTTTACTTTGCAATTAGGGTTTTTACTTCATCTTACTCTTTTACACCCTAATTTCTCATCTATCCTTCATAAAAGTTATTAAGGTTACCTTTTACAAACACATAACCTTATATCCAGATTAATACACAATTAATCATCAATTAATTCCATTAAGCCTCTTTTACATTAAAGCTATCATTTTTATCCTTTTTAATCTATGACAAAGTCATTATTCTCTTTTATCATCAATTCATAGTTCATTATGCTCTAATACTCATATGAATGTTATTTATCAATAATTCTACCTTTTATCCACTAGGAAGCCCTAATTTCCACATTAAGGGTATTTAACTACAATTAGGATCTTTAATGCTCGAAATAGTTTTGTATCATCATATCTTAGCTTTATTCATGATTTTGAATAATTAAAGCCATTAAGAGTCGAATTTGCCAACATTAGGGTTTCAAGGCCCATTAAAGCACATTCATGCACATGAAACCCTAAAATGGACTAATTATGTGCCAAGTTCATCTTTTTCAATCTTAATGTACTCTTCATGATTAACAGGTTAATATCAACTTTAATCATCCATTAAACCCTACTAATCACATTAATCATATTAAAATAGGGTTTCTTACTCATTATTACATTAAAGTTGATAAATTACACTACTTTTCGAATTACAAGAGGAAATAGATTTTAAAAATATTTTTATTGCATTCCTTTAGTTCTCCTGATCAAAATTCATGTATAAAGTGCATCTATCCGAGCTACGGTTATTGAGATATGAATTTTGCAAGGTTTACCTTTTTGGACCAATCACAGAACGCCACATCACCCATCCATGCAACACAACTTGCTTATTGGAAACATAACACAATGTCCGAATTGCCCTTTGTTAAGTTCCTGAGTCTTCCATGCCCGGAGGGGCATAACCGTCCAAACTCCACTTCGATCGTCTCCCTCAACGCGTGACCAAGCTGCCGCTGCAGCAAGGTCGAGATGCGGCCGACCACCCTCCTTCCAGCCTCTGATGGCCTCCAAGCTTCCTCCCTTGCTTCTGTTGTGCCCCGCACATGCGAGGGTGTCCTTGCTAAGCCGCCAAGATGGCCAGAAACTTACCCAACCAGTCCGCGGTCATGACCAACCTGCAACACACTTGCAGCCAACCTGCAGGCGTTGTGCGCTGGTTGAGAGCAGGGAAAAAGGACCAAAAATTTCCGTGGGTTGTCGGGAGGACAACAGACCTTTATCATGGCAACTCTGCAGCCCCTCATCACGTCTTCCCCTACTACCACCCTCGGCCCGGTTGGCCGAGTGCAGGGTCATAGGTCCTGCACTCCACGGCCGTGCTGCAGATCCTTCCGTAGTGTCGTGCGATGGTGGAAGCAAGGTGGCGATGGCAGCTCCCTTCACGGTCGTCGTGGGGTCGTCTGGCTTCCCTCAAGATAGCTTAACGATTACTCATTGCTCCATGGTCATGCTAACCTTTCTATTAGGGTTTGTTTACCAAGAAGAATGAGAAGAGAGGGTAGGATATGTGGGATCTCACTTTAACCCGAGCTAGATGTTCTACCCCTTATATAGGGAAGGGTATTGATGCCCTAACACATGGTTCTTTCCCAATAGGAATCCAATTCCTATATTGAGAAGCAAGATTCTCTCTCTTCTAAACATCTTTTTGATATTCTTATTTCTTGGATAGTCAGGAATTCGAAATTCCTCTCATTTATTCTCTTTATTCTTACTTTTTAAACCATTGGCACGAAATTTTATATCTCCTTAAGTAGGAAATACTTCCTTTTCATCAATATTACATAATCCATTAATTATGTATTCACATTATCTTCTTATTTGACTTTATTGGTATTTTCTCTTTCCTTTTTCTTCATTGGGACTCCTTGGATCCCAAGAAACTCTATTATTTTGAAATCCTTTTTATTGGATACTCATTATCCTTCTAGATGCATCTAAATGCATTATTCTTCATTATTTCTCATTATCTTGTTTATTTCTTATTAAAATAGTTCTTTTTGAGGATTTCTCTTTATTTCTCTTTTATTTTCCTCATTTATATTCCTTTTATCATTAGGAATCCTTGGGATATGAAATTCCACTAAGGATAACTCAATTACACCTCTTTCCACTTATTTTCCACATTTTATCATTGTTTTCAATTTCTTTCTTAATAAAGAAATACTTAATTGTTCTTTTCTTTTCTTATTGCACTCTCTATGCAAATTTGGACTCCTTGGAACCCAAGGAACCCAAGAGGCACGAAATCTATCTTTGGATTATATTCTTTTGCCTTCTAGAGGTTTCCACATCTTTCTTTTCTCAAAAACTCAATTATTCATTAATTAATTGAATTTCCTTGTTATTGGGCCCAATAGCCAATAAAGCCCACAACATAATCATCAAGGCTATTTGTAAATGAAATTACATCATTATTTGTCCAATTATCTCCAATATGAGAGATTACATTTCTCATCAAATGAACCCAAAATTTGGGGTTGTAACATCCTTCCCCTCTTATAGGAATTTTGCCCTCAAAATTCCATCAAGCAAGAAAACAAACAGGATAAGCCTTTCATATGTCCATCATGGATCCCATGTGGCTTCACCCTTTCCATGGTGCTTCCCAAGAACCTTCATCATCTCATATTCTTCCATCTGAGTTCTTTCTTACCTTGGTATATCGTACCCTCATAGGTGACTCAGGATATTTCATCCTCTCAAAAGCTGAATAGGTTCAAGGCTCAACACATGGCTTGGGTACCTCACATAGTGCTCTAGATCAGACTCATGGAACACATTACACATAATGTTATCCTGAGGGACAAGGCCAAACACAACCATCTCCACCAATCCATCTCAAATGGACCCATATATCGGGGACTCAACTTTCTCAGATGTAGCTTAGAGGGGTCGGATTTTCACATTACATACTTTCCTACAGTGAACTGCATGTCAGTCTACTTTGCATTAGCTCACGACTCATGTCATCTCTAGGCTCTCTCTCTTAGCCATTGCACGATCAAAGCGACTTCATCTGCACACACTGTGGTTCTTTTTTTACCTTCGTGAGGCCTCCTTCACCAACATCATCTTAATGAAGCGGTGACCGACACAACCTCTCAAAAAAAACTTCTTGCATCCTGATAAAGGCTATGGTGGTAAACATCACATCTTAAGAATTGTCTCTATGTATCACCCTGAATGAGCACACATGCTCTCATCAGACCTTCTAATCTGGATCACACTAACCATTAGTAAGGGCTGATAAACTGTACCAGCATCGAGTTCTTCATGTATCCACTTCCCTCTCATGGAAGTGAACCTATAGTCATACTCAAGAACTTTTGAACTCGCATCATGGTGTAGTTGAACTGTCTCTCTCTCTTATGTAGTTCAACTGAATTTGTCCCTTGACAATACTCCTTTGTTACTCATGTCATCCAGGTAAGGCTTTCTACCATAACCCATATTGTATCTTTACCTTCTTGGGTTTAGGGAAGACTTACCACCACATCTATAGTGATGAATTCCCATTCCCTCTTGTGGATTCTTTAACCTCTAAGTCAAATCACTGGGTTACTGGTGTTCATCCTTCCCCCTTGGCTTGCATGGTCATATGCTACATGCAACTTCACATTAAGCTGCCAAAGTGTTTCTATCACTTACTATCTTTGTAGTATCACGGTGTTTGGTGATCTTAAAACCATGATCTCCGGTATGTCATGATTCCTCAAGATCGATACCTTGGAAGCCCCAAACCACTCTCATCAGGGTTTTATTACCTTCCTATCCAAAGAAGTGCATCTGAGGTTCTACAACCATTCTTTCATTATATCACAGACTAGACTGGCTAACCAAACAATCATTTACTTGATTAACTACTATTGATACATCTGGGTGTTAGCCAAACTTATCTCTTTTTCTCAACTTAAGGTTAGCCTAGCAACCTCAACTTCTTCTAGCTTCCAGCTAAACTAGGCAACTATATCTCAACTAGAGCATTCATTACCACTTCACCTCCTTAGGTGTTAGGTAATGTTAAGGACATACACCTCCATGTATGATACTTATCATCTCATCTCAAAGTCTAAATTTGTCTTCATCAAGAACACTCTGAGCTCATCCTCTTAGTTATCAGACTCCACCTTGTGATTCCTTGTAACACTTGCAAAAATCCACCTAGTTCAAGATAAAACATAAGATGACTACACTATTCCTCTTAATGTTTGTAAACCATCCATGTATCATTTTCTCTACAAAGGTATGTTATCATCTCTATCCTCATACCTTATAGCAATGTTCCAACTCACATCATCTTTTATCCTTGGTGTATGGCATGCGTACTGTCCCATCTCTCTCTCCCATAACAAGACAAAATAAGCATTTGGCGGCCGTCCAAACACAAAGTTCTTCCTGTTCCAAGAGTAGAGATGATACATCCCACATTGCCAGTACACCTTCAAATCTAAGTTGAAATGTGCAACTTATGTCTCTACATCACAATCATCTTGATATCAAAGTTACTTCCATGAAAAACTGGTCTCAAACCTACTTGGGTCACCACACAATCCTTGGTCATCTCCTCTAGGTCTATAGGGTGCCGACAATTTAGGGGTCATCCCTCTTCCCTTATGCATACAGAGAGTGCCCTACTCATCTGCCCTTTGGGTCCCATGAGTTCATGAAGGTGATCAATCTCCTAACCCATGGCCCTCAGACAATGATAGCTGTTACCTCCCGACCCAATGGTCATGTGCAACTAGGGAATTAGGCAACTCCTACTTCCATCGGTCTTATCCCCACATGACCCTAGGATAGACTTAGGATTCTAATATAGTACATGTTCGACTTAGAACCTTACCCAAGCCTTCATCATCTCTCTCTCTCTACATTCTTGGGTTGTCTTTCATCCTTTCTCAGGGATCATGGCGACCTACCTACCTTGGTCAGGCCCCATACCGGTTACCTCCATGGTAACACATCCACATGCACTTAGAGATGGTTAAGTATGGGTCTACAAGTTTGGTCTTATACCATGTACTCTTCACTTAACTCTCTCAAGATCCTATGAAACCTCTTTAGGTTACCTCAAAACCAACAAAACTGGTATACACCATACAAAAGGGTCCCTCTCCCAGGATGGGAGGAACTACACCTCTTAACAACAAGGTCAGAAACATCCTTAGGGTTTACATCCATATGAGCATGCTTAACCCAACAACTACTAAAGCACAAGCGGACCACCTACTAAACCATGCTAGGTCACACTGGTTCTCATCCTCAACATTAGACCAGCTTAGTTTTGAGAGGTTCATCAAACATACCTTTAACTTAAGGGGTTTCTTTTTCCTCTACACATGCTCAAGCTATAGAGACTCAAATCTCATCATGAGCATCGGGTACACTACTTCCCCTCTTAGGCCTAGGAACCCTAGGTTCACCTTTGGGTGTCCAACTACATGCTCAATCTCTTTACCATGAATCAAGAATGTCCAAGGTATGTCATGTACTTCCATGATCCTTCTACTCGAGCAACACTTCAGAGTTTTGTCCTCTTCTAGGACAACCAACTAGGTATACAGTCTCACAACTGGTTACTTAAACCTCCTCAGGGTCTAAAGCAGTCTTTATCTCATCCAATAGGTACTCACTTATACCATAGGTACCAGTAGCATCATCCTCTCTCTAGGGTTTGGTTCCTCTAAAGATAACCAAGATATCATTAGTCTCCAAGGTAAAGCATAGGGCAACCACTATCATCCACTTAGGTCGCATCATCCTCTACTCCCCACTGTTCCTCATATCTCAGAATTTAAGCTTCCAACCTTCTTTCTTGAGTCATGCTTTCTCTCTCTAGATCTAACTCCACATCTAGCCTTACTACTAGAGGTCCTCTCTCCATGAAGGATCAAGCTTACAAGCATAATTCTACATGGGTGATGCCTATGTTTAACTTATGTTTGCTCGAGGTTATCCTTAGTTCTTTATGCTTATCTTATAAGCCATCCATCCTGTCCTTCTGACCTCAATTTTAACTTACTGTTCATACTACTTATGTACTCTGGGTGCAAGCTATATCCTACTTGCAACATCCCATAAGGTCTCTATAGGTTCTTCTCTAACCTCATCCATGAAGGAGCTATCTTTTGCTCAAACATGCACGACCCTTTCCAGGGTTGGGTCGACAAAGGCACTGGGTCATCTAACCTCTCCTGGATCATATGGCATCCCAAGGTGTGTCCATCCAAACACTTGGTCTACCATGACATCTAACTCTTCATGGCATCTCTCTCTCTAACCTTCACTTAGGGTTAGGGTTAACATCATCTTTAGAGGATGTGCCAGGTCTCTACTTTTAATGGAGGTCTCTAGCTCCAACACTAACTCTCTCTACTCATCCTCCTGACAAGGAGGTCTATCCTCACTCTCCCCTGAGGGCATTGACAACTCGTTTCATACGACCTAAGCATGTATCTATTCTTTTGCACTTACTCTATTAAGATTATGTCCATGACATCTTATTTACATGCTTTTCATTAATTTGGTGGAGGATTCCTTAATCCTTATCAACCTTACCCATACCTCAAGAGGGTGAGGAGAAGAGAGAAAACCCTAATCCTTAAGGTCCTTAACAGAATTTGAGTTGAGAAGGGATGAACAAGATGAGAGAGTCCTAAAGGTATCTTATTTCGAATCATACCCTAAGACTTTAGCCAGCCAATCACACAGATCCGGGAGTCATCGTATTCCGACTAGCGGTGTGGACAAAAATATTGCTAGCCCCCAGTCGTGATCCTTTTCTAGACACCTCTGTCTTTCGGATAATCCTCTAATAACTCCCTTGGGTTCTACAGAATTTGTAAAATTTAATAATTATTAAGGATTAAGTGAGGAACCTTCGCTCTGATACCAATTGTAATGACCCCGCCTCCTGGTAACCCCCAATTAAGGGAGACCAGAAGGTCATAGCCGTTATCCCAATTAATAGGATCAAAGGTTCGACAAATAATCAATAACAATTACTAAATTCTACCAACTATACTAAAATATGGTAAAAATAAAACTTTACATACCTTTTGAAAACTTGGATTTCTAAACATCTATCCATGAAGATACTAATCAAACTGATCCTCCTTTGCACGTTAATTCTCATTTAATTCCACATATGCCACTTTACAGTTTGTTCTTTTCATTTGTACCTAAAACGCTGACAAACAAAACGTCAGTTAGCAAGAAGCTGGTATGTGGGGGAAACAATAATCGTGCAACTATGTTAACAACATAATCATTCAATTAATCATTTAACAACCAAGATTATGTTTTAAGCCATACTACTCAATCCTTACCTATCCCCTAACTCTGTGCTATCCCTACAGTGGACTTTTATGCTACCTCTCTTTTAGGTAGATTCTTACCCCCATGGTCCTACCTTACAGGTAGCCAATACATAGGGTAATAAAGTCGCATGGCACTACCCGAAGGTAGCCCAATATCTAACTCAATGTGACTTGATGGACCTACCCCATTCGTAGCCATGTACTAAGTCATCCAATGACCCGATGGACCTACCCCATAGGTAGCCATGTACTAGGTCAACTATTAAGCCATAGAGGGGACCATGATCTGAGCTGGTAGGCATATATCTTATGTGATAGTCTTATCCACATTATAATTTGTAATAATTAAATGCAACCAATTGTTTAATTCAAGTCATCGATAAAACCTCGAAAATCCTCGGGAAACTAATTCGGGATATTCATAGGCATAACCACATACCTGTCAAGCTGATGTGAGATAGAAATAATCCAATCAACAAGCAAGTAATCCAAAATCAAGCAAGCACACAATTCAGTCATGAAATTACATTCAATTCCTTTTATCAAAATCTATCCAAACCATCTTGCTACTTATGGTTTTTATTCCTTTTTAGAGTTTACTTTGTAATTAGGGTTTTTACTTCATCTTACTCTTTTACACCCTAATTTCTCATCTATCCTTCATGAAAGTTATTAAGGTTACCTTTTACAAACACATAACCTTAATTCCATATTAATGCATAATTAATCATCAATTAAGTCCATTAAGCCTCTTTTACATTAAAGCTATCATTTTTATCCTTTTTAATCTATGACAAATTCATTATGCTCATTTATCATCAATTCGTAGTTCATTATGCTCTAATACTCATATGACCCTTATTTATCAATAATTCTAACTTTATCCACTAGGAAACCCTAATTTCCACATTATGGGTATTTAACAACAATTAGGAACTTTAATGCCCGAAATAGCTTTGTATCATTATATCTTAGCTTTATTCATGATTTTGAATAATTAAAGCCATTAAGAGTCAAATTTTCCAACATTAGGGTTTCAAGGCCCATTAAAGCACATTCATGGACATGAAGCCCTAAAATGGACTAATTACATGACAAGTGAATATTTTTCAATCTTAATGTACTCTTCATGATTATCAAGTTAATATCAACTTTAATCATCCATTAAACCCTACTAATCACATTAATCATATTAAAATAGGGTTTCTTACTCATTATTACATTAAAGTTGATAAATTACACTAGTTTTCTAATTGCAAGAGGAAATAGCTTTTAAACATATTTTTATTGCATTCCTTGAATTCTCCTAATCAAAATTCATGTATAAAGCGCATCTATCTGAGCTACGGTTATTGAGATATAAATTTCACAAGGTTTACCTTTTTAGACCAATCAGGGAGCGCCACATCACCCCATCCATGCAACACAACTTGCTTATTGGAAACATAACACAATGCCTGAATTGCACTTTGTTAAGTTCCCGACTCTTCCATGCCCAAAGGGGCATAACCGTCCAAACTCCACTTCGATCGTCTCCCTTAATGTGTGACCTAGTTGTCGCTGTAGCAAGGTCGAGATGCGACCCGACCGCCCTCCTTCCAGCCTCTGATGGCCTCCAAGCTTCCTCCCTTGCTTCTGCTATGCCCCGCACAGGCGAGGGTGTCCTTGCTAAGTCTCCAAGATGGCCAAAAACTGACCCAACCAGTCCGCGGCCATGACCAACCATCAGCACACTTGCAGCCAACCTGCAGGCATTGTGCGCTGGTTGAGAGCAGGGAAAAAGGGCCAAACTTCTATGAGTTGTCGAGAGAACAACAGACCTTTATCAGGGTGACTCTACAGCCCCTCATCGCGTCCTCCCCTGCTCCCACCCTCGTCCCGGTTGGCCGAGTGCAGGGTCACAGGAACTGCGCTCCACAACCGTGTTGCAGATCCTTCTACAGTGCTGCATGATGGTGGAAGCAAGGTGGCGATGGCAGCTCCCTCTGCGGTCGTCGTGGGGTCGTCTTGCTTCCCTCAAGATAGCTTAACGATTCCTCATTGCTTTGTGGTCATGCTAACCTTTCCGTTAGGGTTTGTTTACCAAGAAGAAGGAGAAGAGAGGGTAGGATACGTGGAATCTCACTTTAACTCGAGCCAGAGTCTCTACCCTTTATATAGGGGAGGGTATTGATGCCCTAAGATGCTTACCCACAAAGCAACATGGTTCTTTCCCAATAGGAATCCAATTCCTATATTGAGAAGCAAGATTCTCTCTCTCCTAAACATCTTTTTGATATTCTTATTTCTTGGATAGTTAGGAATTCAAAATTCCTCTCATTTATTCTCTTTATTCTTACTTTTTAAACCATTGGTACGAAACTATATATCTCCTTAAGTAGGAAATACTTCCTTTTCATCAATATTACACAATCCATTAATTATGTATTCATATTATCTTCTTATTTGACTTTATTGGTATTTTCTCTTTCCTTTTTCTTCATTGGGACTCCTTGGATCCCAAGAAACTCTATTATTTCGAAATCCTTTTTATTGGATACTCATTATCCTTCTAGATGCATATAAATGCATTATTCTTCATTATTTCTCATTATCTTGTTTATTTCTTATTAAAATAGTTCTTTTTGAGGATTTCTCTTTTATTTTCCTCATTGTTATTCCTTTTATCATTAGGAATCTTTGGGATACGAAATTCCACTAAGGATAACTTAATTACACCTCTTTCCACTTATTTTCCACATTTTATCATTGTTTTCAATTTTTTTTCTTAATAAAGAAATACTTAATTGTTCTTTTCTTTTCTTATTGCACTCTCTATGCAACTTTGGACTCCTTGGAACCCAAGGAACCCAAGAGGCACGAAATCCATCTTTGGATTATATTTGTTTGCCTTCTAGAGGTTTCCACATCTTTCTTTTCTCAAAAACTCAATTATTCATTAATTAATTGAATTTTCTTGTTATTGGGGCCAATAGCCAATAAAGCCCACAACACAATCATCAAGGCTATTTGTAAATGAAATTACATCATTATTTTTCCAATTATCTCCAATATGAGAGATTACATTTCTCATCAAATGAACCCAAAATTTGGGGTTGTAACACTATCGTTGAACTCAATTTCAGACCTAGGTTATTGAGGGAGATCGATTTGAGTTGTTAATAATGCTCGTTCTTATAGATTTTTAGTATACTCATGATGGAAAAATCACATAAAATATCACTAAATAAGTTCTCCTCTTATGGCTTGTTGTATCATCTTCATAACTCATGCCTTGCAAACATCCCAGTTCTTTAGAATGAAACCATTCAGTTTGTATTATACACATTTTTATTACAAACTGGTTAACTATATCTGGAGCGACAACTTTATTTTTATAACTTTGGTACAAAATTAAGTACATTTCCTCCCAATCACAAATGGCAAAATCACCCATAAAACATAGGCATGCTTCTACTTTTTGACTAGGGACATAGAGAAAAATACCCTTACATAGAGATCAAGTTTGATTACATGAATTAGGGGTAGCAGGGTAAATTGACGGGGATTCTTTCCCACTCTATGCATAGGAAATGGCAATGCCAATCAACTTGAAGAGTTGACTCTAGGGCACTAGCCTTGGCTATCAAGGCCAATGGGTGGTCTAAGCTTAGTAGACCTTTATGACACTCGCGAGCCCTTTGTCTCAAAGTGAGGTGGCCAAATATGGGGGGTTTCTGGGTAGGGTTGGCAACATTGATAGACAAAAAAATGGGACATATGTTGGGGCTTTTACCTTTTTTGAGGCCACCAAAGAAACATGAATTCCATTGTGGGCTTCATATGAAGCTCTTGGTCAATGTAATTGCTCAGAGGTGCTTTGATTTATAGGGCGATGTCTATGTCACTAGAGATGAGGGTGGAGCTCAATAGCATATTGTAAGGGTTTTTAGATGCAATAGATGACTAGACTGAGTTGTGGAAGTCATGGGGAAACTAGAAGGGATATTATATAGGCAAGGAGTTGAGATTGGCAGTGGCAATGTTGCCTCAACTTCATGGATTATTTGGTGTTTGGGCATTATCTCAACTCATGGATATCATGCATTGTTAGGGGTTAGTTGGGTTTGTCTCATCCTTCCAGAGATGATAGAATAAAGAAATTGCAATATAATAGCCAGAAGGGAGAGAGAGGTTGGGAGTAAGTGAGATCCTAGAGTCCATGAGGGAGGAGTTTGAGTGAGGGAACAAACTCCCCTATTCACTACTATTCCCATACCCTAGGTTTGGGTCTTAGTGGATAATGTTATCATTTTTCTCTTCTCTTTTTATATAAAAACCCAATATAAATAAATAGCCGCCAAGGTCACATAAATAACTATTTAGTCTTTATCCTACCTTGGGGAAAAGATAAAAATAAAATAACTATATATGTTATCCTAAATTTAGTTTGCAAGAAATTAAAGACACAAATATTTAATTACTTATCTAGTTTACTAATCAATCAGAAATCTTCTGGAGTTCCATTTATTGTTTCAAACTCAATTTACCAAGAAATAAAAAACACTAATGGGATTTACAAAGGCATAAATTAGATATCTATAAAATTTGCACTTTGGTGTCTCATTTGCAAAAAACAATATGTATACATCAGGGATCTATAAGACAATACCTCATGTCTGATCAATTCAATTTCATTATAAGAACTTACCAAGCTCTTAAAATTCCATATTTCTATATGCCACCTTTTTTCTTCCTTTGTTTTGTCATGCTTCAAATAATGAGGTATTATCATTAGGGCTTGGGGTGTACTATCATTATCCAATTGTTAGCGTGCATTGATTTGTTAATTGTTTGAATTTTTAATTTATGAATGAACCTCTTATTATTTTCTTATTAGTTTTATCACCTGATTTTGATGCCAATGTATCCTATATTTAGAAATTTGAGACCTAGGGTTAGAACACCGATTTGATTTTAGTCAACCCACTACCATGAATTATTGGAGGGAAACTTTTGAGGTGATGAATAGGTGACCCATAGGTAATGCAATGGACAACATTTGGTAATGTTTGTCCAAGAAATTTCCTCATTCTAGAAGGATTTAAAGTTGTAGGGCACCAATTTAAAGCTCAGATGCATGGTAAAGTGGTGTAAGTGTGTGAGAGTGGGCTGAAGAGGTGAACCCTAATTCACCCCAATCTTTCCCATTAATTGATAAATTCTCTTTTCAATTTAATTTGTCTTCAATTGCAACTAGTTTAGTTAAAAATTGCAATATTTTTTAAGTATTAGTATTCACAAGAATTTTACAAAAAATATTAGGGTTCTTAAAAAGGTTCTCCATCGAGATTTGACCTCAGAATTATTATATGATTTAGATCTATGTACTTGCATATAGGAGAAATTTTACACATGTTTTTCAATCTAATGTGTTTTAAATTGTAAAAAGAGGGTGTTTTGCTACATTTTTTCATTTTTAATTCCATTAATGAACAAAATATAAAATACATACATCATATTGTGTGCAATAGTTATTTTATGCATTAAATATATGTGTATCTTTATAGTATGCATATATATACATATATATGCATACATAGAGAGATATTATTAGTTATGGGAAATCCCCCCTTAAAATACCACATGTTCGAACCTACACAAGGCTAAACATGCACATAAAAAAGATTGTGTTTCTGATTATTACACAAGTTAGACATGTACCATGAATGGGCACAACTTTGTTAGATTCGGAAATATGTAGTCATAAAAATGTTTTGGAGCATTGCTAAAACTAGATATGGCATATGAAAATTTGATAGCTACATTCTAATATACCATCAATATCAAAATGTCTCTAAATAGACGTATGTCTCTTACAAGCATGATCATGCGTCATCTACATTATAAAGCTATCATTTTGATTAATACCATAAAATTCCATTGGTCATACACAACTTAATATTTATACAGAGGAAATATCTCATACACAAGTTTTGTACCAAGTATTCAAAAATGTTTCATAAAATAAAATTTTAGTGAACTCCACTTTGCTAATAAGATTACACAAGACAAACATCATCCCAAAAAGATCCCAAACAACACATATGGTTCTACTAATAATCATCTCAATTACCTTTATCAAATATTTGCCTACACCAAATGGTAATTTCAAACAATGCTACAACATTATGTGGATTCATTTTATGTTCAAAAAAAATCAAAAATTTTGTCTAATCATCCTTTTCATTTGCATATTAATTTTCCCAAAAGAAATCATGGGTAAATTAAATTTCAAATAAATATGGTAGTTTTAAGAAAGCATTAAATTTTATTTATATTTCTCTTGAAAGCTCGCCTTAAGTGGCCTTTGATAGAATCTTCTCAGTTAACTATACTGATAAGCCTAGTCACTTTGTTAGGCTAAGTTTGCAGGTTTGATACCTAGTTGGAGCACCCAAACGAGATGGTTTACAACAACAACTAAAGGTTCTCTTTCACAATTTTGTGATAGGGATGGACCTCTCATTTTCTGTAATGGAACAAAATAGATTGTAAAAATATTTTAACATTTAATATAAAAAATGTCTTTATATTGAATATATTTATTTTATTTTCTATAAATTTTGACAAATGATGCACATCATATTAGAGATATCCTCAATATATAATACTTTTATATGTCATGCAAAATGTATTTCAATATTAGCAATCACCTTTTAACTTCCATCCCAACATTATTAGATTACAACCAACAAAATTTTGGAAGTTTGGGCTTACAATCATACCATGTTCAAAAACCATAAAAGATAATTTAGTTTGCATATTTTGACAATATAGACATCACTAGATCTGAATCCTTTACCAAAAATTGTTTACATTTACTAAACATCAATTGAAACCCACCATAATATTGTTAACTTAGTATACAAAAACATCTCTTAGTATATCATAGTTTCATAAGGTAAATTTTCATTTTACTTATATTTAGACATTAGGATCAAAATAGTTTCAATTTGAGCCTAGGAACCACCAAAACAATCCAGTTTATTCATTAAGACCCACTTAGGATATTGTCATCATTAATATATTTTAATCATTCAGTCTAACATAATTCGGGTGTTACAACACTCAAAATTTTTAACTTTAATCTTAAAACTTTTCACGTCACCATCCACCTTAGGATTTTCCTTATTCCTAGTTTATATTGAATGTCCATGTAATATTCCTACCTCCTAAATCTTATAAAGATTTATAGTCATACATTTTGAATGCCTAATATGCAAACATATTTTAGTCAACCTCACTTGTTCGACATATTTTTAGGTACCATCTACATGTATAAGTAAAATAGAACTAGCCTTAGGTTTTTATTATAACTATGTCATACCTTCGTTATTACATTCACCATCTTCTACAACCATTTTGAAAATCCTTTCTAGTATCTTATCTTTGGGTTAGACAAGGGCTACATTCTCACTATTTCTCAAGAAAGCATAGTGTTGTCCCATTAAAATGGCCCTCATCAATCTTGTCCTATCTCTTCCCTGTCCCCCTTACAATTATTTATTCCTTTTTCAAACATACCTTGAATCCCAACAATATATGCATGTTCCTACCTACTCCCTCTTTCCTTCCTCACTTCTTTCATCTTTTTCTACTTCCTTATATTTTTCTATAAACAATCACATATCTTTGGTGTACATGTACAAAGTACTTCTTCTAGAGGATCTTCATGGATCATATGAATTAGAAACTAAATGTGTTTGCATACCCATTTATGCAAATATATATCCAATACACATGTACATGTAACTCTTGAGCCCACTACCCAATGCTCTACTAGAGTTTCAGGAATGTCAACTGGCCCCAAAGACAACCACTAGCCTCAACTACCTATCTTGTCCTCACTCATGCACAACCCAAAATCAACTTTCAAATTGGTCACCCATCCTAGTACTACTTGTGATTGAACACGCTTAATGCACAAAGTTCTTAGTGATGAATTCCTTAAAAAGAAGGAGCACCTTGATGATATGGAGAGTCCATTCATTCCATTTCATATCATTTTAGATTAGGCCTCAAGACCTGGGACATTACAATGTCCCCCATGTAGACTCATGGAGCCTCGTCAAGGCTCAAGTATAAGGCCTCATGATCAATCCCCATTTCAGTTTAGGCCCAAATTGACCAATGTGTGCATAGCTCCCAATCACATCTACAAGCACAAGGGTGGCAACATCACTATGGATAGCTCTTTTTGACATGCATGAAACATACAACTAAAGACTAACATGTCACATGCCCATATGGGTCCCACCTACTGGATGGGTTTTGGGCTCTAATAACATTTGTAATGCATGGTCCCACTGCCCAAGGTCATAGTATAATGTCAGGAATGATGACTGGCCCTACAGACCACCACTAGCCTCGACTGCGCACTTTGTCCTCGCACATGCACAACTTGGGATCAACTTCCTAATAGATCACCCATCCTAGTACTACACTAAGTTGGGTACGCTTAGCCGTAGAGTTCTTAGTGATGGACTCCCTTATAGGTAGGTGCATCTTGGTGATATGGGTAGTCAAATAATTACTTTTAATATCATTGTAATGCTTGGGCCCACTATCCAAGGATCTAATAGAGTTTTAAGAATGGCGATGTCACACCCAAATTTTTGGGATCTAGGTAGTATATGATTAAGTTATTAATGAAATCAATAGACGGTTGATTTATGTTACAATAAGGTTCAATCCAATTTTCATGATATATGGATTTAAAGTGAAAAGAATGTAGAGAGGTCTTTTATGCAATCAGAACTATTTTGTAGTATCCTGGAAGTCTGGGTGTCACGACCATCACCAAAGCTGACAAACAAATTGTCATTTATTACGTGGAAGAAAACATTAGCAGCGGATTAACAAAAATCACTAAAAATTAAAACCATTTGCAAAGAGATCCATTTCTAGGAAACTCTTATAACAAGAACCAAACGATTATATATAAATCCTGGTCCACAAAGTACATACCATGTACCTTCTCTTCTCAAGGATTACATACAACAGTTGCTCTGTTAAATCTACACATAAGAAACATAAAACCTCGAGGCATTCAATGCCAAAATCTCACATCGATCATAAAATCACTAACTACTGACTCCAAGAACCTGAGAGTATAGAGACGACACATAGGACTCATATCTACAGACACGGCAGTCAATATCTCCACCTGAGATGTTACTCCTATCCCTGATGCTACTGTCCTTCCCCTGTTGTATGATTTCTATGTCCTCATCCTTGTCCACCTAAAAAGGTTGGATCCCACGGGGGTGAGACAATTGAAATTGTCCTAGCAAGAGATATAACTCTCCGCCAGAAACATTATAATTGCAGATAAACAGTAATAAACTGAGCAGAGGATTCTCTATTGAAAAGTAGGATTTAATAAATATTGAGAAGAGTAGAGCAATATCTGCTTTAAAAGAATTACAACTATAAATGATAAAACAGTAGATCATCTATTCATTTTAATAAGGAATATGAAGAACATGTATAAATATTAATCCATTTAGGATATAATAAGCAATGTAACATCAATCAATGATTTTTTTATTTCATCCTTAAGAAAATATGCTACATGGCTGATTACATTTTACATTCATACTTATGCCCTGAGGAAGTCAGCCGTACTGCTCAAATCCAACCTTCAGTTCCAAAACCCAAAGCCGGTTCCATACAAGATCAAAGGACGAGCCAGACTCCTTGACCTCATCCATCTCGGTCAGTGCGAGACCACAAGTAGGACCACAGTCTCTTGCTTAAGTGACCTCAGTCACAAAGTTAGCTCTCATAGGATACCCATCCTCTAGCCCACCTTGGTATAGGTCCCGACACTAGTAAATTTGAGCCACGATCCAGTTCACCATTCTCTCTGAGCCATGAACGCATTCATGCTCTATCACACTGAGGCATGGGCCTGTTCACCATGCTCTTAAACATATCTTGAGTCTACAACTGAAGTTACACTCTAATCCTCCTATTTTCGGCTAGGAGAAACCCCACATATTCAACAATATACGCTCCAAATTAACCAACAAGAGAATCCATTTCACCATCACCAGATACTGACGATGATGGATCTATGGCCAGGGCACTACATGATAATATTTCACTTGATTAGTTAAGTGCATTACCATATTCTTTTAGCATCAACCAAGTTTTCAAACAAGAATTGTTATGAAAAATGCTACAAAGAAATATGTAATACTTCTATCAAGTACTCTTCAAAACCTTATAATCATTGGGATCTAAGTCCCTTATCTCATTACTGGGAATTCACATATCTCAACAATACCATCAACATGTTTACTGGATCTGGGTATTCAAACCCTTAGTTCATCACTGAACATGGTTACCACTTATCGGGTAACTATTACCTCCAGGTCATCTGACCAAGGTATTCATGATACTTGTTACACAAGCATCTCACATAACTCACCAGGCATATTCATCTTCTTATCACCTCTCAATAGGCAACAAAATAAAATAATGGCTCACAATGCCCATTAACATCATTGCTCATACCTGGTTATGCTCATCATCTCATGATACCTGCATGGTTAGTATGCTTGATAATAACCATATTAATTGCATATCAACGTTATGTAATACAAAGATAACATCACTATTCCCTCATTAGGATTAGGGTTTTCCATCTTTATCAATTAGGGTTTCACATAACATCACCCTACATTAGGGTTTCACATAAGATCATCCTATATTAGGGTTTCACATAACATCACTCTATATTAGGGTTTCAGATATCATCACCCCATATTAGGGTTTCACATAGCATCACCCTATATTAGGGTTTCCTATTTCATTTCAATTAGGGTTTCTCAACCCATTACCCAAAATTAGGGTTAGGGTTTCTATTCTCCATTGATTAGGGTTTTATGATTACCTTGTTAATCCAAACCTTAAGTCGGTGCTTCGACATATCTTGGAGCACATACCATCATTTAAGTATTAAATCATACTTATCATTGTTCCATGTATTAGAAACACACATCACCATCATACCTTATTCAGTTGTCTTAACCTTTTATTAAGTACATGCACCTATGCTTATCATAGTGCATTGCATTTATTACTTTCATGGGCATCAAGGGATAATCACTTTAAATGTATTAATCACATAAATACTTTAGAGGTACTTCCATTGAAATCAACCTTGAGATACTCTACAACCACTTTTGGGATTATTAATGCTTGTATAGTTTGAATCAATTGAAACTTCAAATAGTTTGGACCAATTGGACCTGCAAACGGTTTTGACCCTAAACCTCCAAACGGTTTGAGACTGTTTAGACCTTCAAACGGTCTTGGTCTACACCTTCAAACGGTTTGAGACCATTTAGACCTTCAAACAGTCTTGTCTAATTCCTTCAAACGGTTTGAGACCATTTAGACCTTCAAACGATCTTGGTCTACACCTTCAAATGGTTTGAGACCGTTTAGACCTTCAAACGGTCTTGGTCTACACCTTCAAATGGTTTGAGACTATTTAGACCTTCAAACAGTCTTGGACCAAACCTCCAAATGGTTTGTGATCGTTTAGACCTTCAAACGGTCTTGTCCAATTCCATCAAATGGTTTGAGACCATTTATACCTTCAAATGTTCTTGAGGTCACTTGACCCCCAAACAGTCTTGAAGACCATTAGACCTTAAACGGTCTTGACCCCTTTGATCTTCAATCAGTTTTGAAACTGTTTGATCTTATTAGGGTTTGAAACTGATTGACCCTTGAATGGTTTGAAACTGTTTGATCAAGTAAATTTTAAAATAATTTTAACCCTAAACGGTTTGAGACTGATTGGTCCTCAAACGGTTTGAGATCGTTTGGTCAAAATAGATTTGAAACCGTTTAAAACAAAATTAGGGTTTTGACATCAATTGATCTAGGGTTTTGAAGCCAATTGAGGTCTAATGTTCTGAGATCGTTTGTCCATCCAAGGTTGAGACCATGTGAACTAAATTAAGTTGAAACCATTAGACCTTTACACATTCTTGAAACCGTTTAGCCTCTAACGGTTTTCAAACTGTTTGGTCACCAAATGGTTTTGAAACCGTTTGGTCTCTAAACGGTTTTGAAACCGTTTGACCCCAAAATTGAAACTGTTTGTTCTTTATGTTCTTGAGTTGTGTGCTAAGATGATGTCATCGTCATCAATATTCATACCTGTGAATTCTACTACCATATATATGATGGATTCATCAATTATTCAAGAAGAAATAAAAGATCAACATATGATGAGGAATTGAAATCAATAATAACATTGATGGGTTCAAGTTATATAACCCGCCTTCAAAGTAGATTCAAATCTTCAAGCTTCACATCTCTAATGGTGAAAGAAGCTCCTTCAACTATCCAAGGTTTGTTTCCAACTCTTTGGATGCAAAAGATAGCCAAGGTTGAGCATTGGATGGAGGAGAGAAGAAAATGAGTGTTGAAATCCAATTTCAACCATCAATTCAAGGTTAAAGATGATCATGGAACTTACCTTCAGCTTTAGAAATGTTCTCCTCCTATTCCTAAGCTCCTTGGTCATCGGCCAAAGCAAGGGAAGAAAGTGGTTTGCAAAATAGTCTTTCAAGTAAGGAGAAAATCGAGTATATGTAATTGATTTTCTAGGAGAGAGAAAGTAGAAGAAAATTCATCCACTTTCTTGCCACATACCCCCTCCCTTCCTTTACTTCGAAGCCATCTTCTTTTATCCTCAAATTCCTCTCAATTATCCTTGAATTAAAAGCAACCACTTTAAGCACCTTAATCATATAATACTATTATCCATTTTTAGTGGACATTACTTTTTAATTAACAAATGTAGGTGGATTTCTTCACCTATTTTGGATATTTCAGTGCCACTCAAGGCATTTGGACGTCCTCCCACTATAGGATTTCAACCACAGACTTTTTAGTTGATGGGCACTTCAATTAATATATTTATTTTTTGCTACAAAATAAATTAGGGCTTCATTTATGCTTAGATCTTGATTATTTTATTATCAAGATTAGCTCTCCTCAAATGTGGTTCAAACAAGATGCCCCTTTATTTTGCTTTTCTCTAAATGATACCAAGAAATAGTAGGGACATAATAGAGGTGGTATTTTACATATCCAACCCTAGGTTTTAGGTAATTTTGCAAATTTCACCAAAACTAGTCATTTAATACACAAGCATTATTCAAACAAGCTCCTTCTTGGAACTTAGGCTTATGGAAGCCATACCTCAGAATCATTATCATTCTTATGATGCTATAAAACTTGAGGAACATTTATCATGTAACATTTGCACGGTAACCCCCTTAAATTGGGTAAATTTCACTTTAGTCCAAAATAGGTAAAATATTGTTTCAACATTATTCAAATAGGACCAAAATTGAAATATAAGCTCTCCTTTAGTCTTAATTAGTTTTCAAAGGATAAAGAGAAGAATCTAAATGACTTACTTAAGCAAAACTCCCAGGGTTAAGGCATAACCCAGGTCAGGGATGTTACAATTATCCACCCCTAATAGGGATTTCATCCCCAAAATCATCAAGAGAAAAGAGAAGGGTACTTCCTCCTCATATCTTCCTCCATCTCCCACGTAGACTCTTCAATGCCACGATGATGCCAGAGAACTTTCACAAGTGTTATGTCTTTCTTTTTCAACTTTTTGATTCTTCTGTCAAGAATCAACACTGGCCCCTCTTCATAGGATATATCTTCATTTAATTCTACCTCCACAAGTTGTAAAACTAACCCCGTGTCAGGGTGACACTTTCTCAGCATGGATATATGGAATACTGGATGCAATCTATGTAATTCAGGTGGTAACTCCAACTTATAGGCCACCTTTCCAATCTATTCAATTATTAGATAAGGCCCCATAAATCTAGGATCTAACTTACCCTTTTTCCCAAATCTAAGAACACCTTTCCAAGGTGAGACTTTGAGATATACTTTGTCTCCAACTTGGAATTCTAAAGGACTTTGCCATTTATCAGCGTATGATTTTTGTCTATCCTGTGCAACCTTTAATTGTTGTTGTATTACTTTAATCTTTTCAGTTGTCTGTTGTACTAACTTAGGATCCAAAAGTTGATATTTTTCTATTTCATTCCAGCACAATGGAGATCTACAACGTCTACCGTATAATGCTTCATATGGTTCCATATCAATACTTTGTTGATAACTATTGTTATAAGTGAATTCTATTAAGCTCAAGTGTACATCCCAACTTCTTACAAACTGAAGGACACATGCCCTAAGCAAATCCTCCAAAGTTTGTATAGTTCTCTCAGATTTTCCATCCGTCTGGGGTGAAAGGCAGTACTAAACCTTAACTGCGTACCTAAAGCTTTATGTAGTCATTCCCAAAAATGACTCATAAACTGGAGACCTCTATCAGAAACAATTGTAGCTGGAACCCCGTGTAAACACACTATCTCATCTATATAGATTTGTGCAAGTTTCTCAGCAGTATAAGTTGTTTTGACAGGAAGAAAATATGCAAACTTAGTCAATCTATCAATTATCACCCAAATTGAATCATGAATTTTGGTTGTTCTAGGCAAACCAATCACAAAGTCTATGTTTACGTGATCCCATTTCCACTGTGGTATAGGTAAAGTTTGCATTGTTCCTACGGGCTTCTGATGTTCAACTTTAACCTGGCTCTGATACCAACCTAAACTGTCACGATTGTCACCAAAATTGACAAACAAATTGTCATTTATTACGCGGAAGAAAACATTAGTAGCAGATTAACAAAAATCACTAAAAATTAAAACCATTTGCAAAGAGATCCATTTCCAAGAAACTCTTATAACAAGAACCAAAAGATTATATATACATCCTGGTCCACAAAGTACATGTCGTGTACCTTCTCTTCTCTAGGTGTACATACAACATTTTCTCTATTAGATATACACATAAGCAACATAAAACCTCGAGGCATTCAATGTGAAAATCTCAGATCGATCATAAAAGCACTAACTACTGACTCCAAGGACCTGAGAGTACAAAGATGACACATATGACTCATATCTACAAACACGACATTCAATATCTCCACCTGAGATGTTACTGTTGTCCCTGATGTTGCTGTCCTTCCTGTGCTGTATGGTTTCTACCTCCTCGTCCTCGTCCACCTAAAAAGTTTGGATCCCACGGGGGTGAGACAACTGAAATTGTCCCAGCGAGAGATATAACTCTCCGCCAGAAACATTATTATTGCAGATAAACAGTAATAAACTGAGCAGAGGATTCTCTATTGAAAAGCAGGATTTAATCAATATTGAGAAGAGTAGAGGAATATCATCTTTAAAAGCATTACAACTATAAATGATAAAGCAGTACATCATCTATTCATTTTAATAAGGAATATGAAGAACATGTATAAATATTTATCCATTTAGGATATAATAAGCAATGTAACATCAATCAATGACAAATATGCTACCCGGATGATTATATTTTACATTCATACTTATGCGCTGAGGAAGTGAGCTGTACCGCTGAAATCCAACCTTCAGTTGCGAAACCCAAAGCCAGTGTCATACAAGATCATAGAAAGAGCCAGAATCTTTGACCTCATCTATCTCGATCAGTGCAAGACCACAAGCAGGACTGCAGTCTCTTGCTTAAGTGACCTCATTCATAGGGTTAGCACTCATAGGCTACCCATCCTCTAGCCCGCCTTGGTACATGTCCCAACGCTAGTAAATTTGAGCCACGAGCCAGTTCACCGTGCTCTCTGAGCCATGAACGCATTCATTCTCTATCACACTGAGTCATGGGCCTGTTCACCATTCTCTTAAACATATCTTGAGTCTACAACCGAAGTTGCACTCTAATCCTCCTATTTTCGGCTAGGAGAAACCCCGCATATTCAACAATATACACTCCGGATTAACCAACAAGAGAATCCATTTCACCATCACCAGCTACTGATGATGATGGATCTATGGCTAGGGCATTACATGATAATATTTCACTGGATTAATTAAGTGCAATACCATATTCTTTTAGCATCAACCAAGTTTTCAAATAGGAATTATTATGACAAATGCTACAAAGAAATATGTAATACTTCTATCAATTACTCTTCAAAACTTTATAATCATTGGGATCTCAGTCCCTTATCTCATAACTGGGAATTTACATCCCTCAACAATACCATCAACATGTTTACTAGATGAGGGTATTCAAACCCTTAGTTCATCACTGAACATGGTTACCACTTATCAAGTTACTATTACCTCCAAGTCATCTAACCAAGGTAGTCATGATACTTGTTACACAAGCATCTCACATAACTCACCAGGCATATTCAGCTTCTTGTCACCTCTCACTAGACAACAAAATAAAATAATGGCTCACAATGCCCATTAACATTATTGCTCATACTTGGTTATGCTCATCATTTCATGATACATGCATGGTTAGTATGCTTGATAATAACCATATCAATTGCATATCAACATTATATAATACAAAGATAACATCACTATTCCCTCATTAGGATTAGGGTTTTCCATCTTTATCAATTAGGGTTTCTCATAACATCACCCTACATTAGGGTTTCACATAACATCATCCTATATTAGGGTTTCACATAGCATCACTCTATATTAGGGTTTCACATAGCATCACCCTATATTAGGGTTTCACATAGCATCACCCTATATTAGGGTTTCCTATTTCATTTCAATTAGGGTTTCTCAACCAATTACCCATAATTAGGGTTAGGGTTTCTATTCTCCATTGATTAGGGTTTTATGATTACCTTGTTAATCCAAACCCTAAGTCAGTGCTTCCACATATCTTGGAGCACATAACATCATTTAAGTATTAAATCATACTTATCATTGTTCCATGTATTAGAAACACACATCACCATCATACCTTATTCATTTGTCTCAACCTTTTATTAAGTACATGCACCTATGCTTATCATAGTGCATTGCATTTATTACTTTCATGGGCATCAAGGGATAATCACTTCAAATGTATTAATCACCTAAATACTTTACAGGTACTTCCATTGAAATCAACCTTAAGATACTCTTCAACCACTTTTGGGATTATTAATACTTGTATAGTTTGAATCAATTGAACCTTCAAACAGTTTGGACCAATTGAACCTTCAAACAGTTTTGACCCTAAACCTCCAAACGGTTTGAGACCGTTTAAAAATTCAAACAGTCTTGGTCTACACCTTCAAATGGTTTGAGACTTTTTAGACCTTCAAACGGTCTTATCCAATTCCTTCAAACGGTCTTGTCCAATTCCTTCAAACGGTTTGAGACCGTTTAGACCTTCAAACGGTCTTGGTCTACACCTTCAAATGGTTTGAGACCGTTTAGACCTTCAAATGGTCTTAGACCAAACCTCCAAATGGTTTGAGACCGTTTAGACCTTCAAACGGTCTTATCCAATTCCTTCAAATAGTTTGAGACCATTTAGACCTTCAAATGGTCTTGAGGTCACTTGACCTCCAAACGGTCTTGAAGACCATTAGACCTTAAATTGTCTTGACCCCTTTGATCTTCAATCGGTTTTGAAACGGTTTGATCTTATTAGGGTTTGAAACCGATTGACCCTTGAACGGTTTGAAACTATTTGATCAAGTAAATTTTAAAATCATTTTAACCATAAATGGTTTGAGACCATTTGGTCCTCAAACGGTTTGAGACCGATTGGTCCTCAAATGGTTTGAGACCGTTTGGTCAAAACAAATTTGAAACCATTTAAAACTAAATTAGGGTTTTGACATCAATTGATCTTGGGTTTTGAAGCCAATTGAGTTCTAATGTTCTAAGATCATTTGGCCATCCAAGGTTGAAACCATGTGAACTAAATTAATTTGAAACCATTAGACCTATACACATTCTTGAAACCATTTAGCCTCTAACGATTTTGAAATCGTTTGGTCACCAAACAGTTTTGAAACTGTTTGGTCTCTAAACGGTTTTGAAACCGTTTGACCTCAAAATTGAAACTGTTTGTTCTTTATGTTCTTGAGGTGTGTGATAAGATGATGTCATCATCATCAAGCTTTAGACCTGCAAATTCTTCTACCATATATATGATGGATTCTTCAATTATTCAAGAAGAAATAAAAGATCAACATATGATGAAGAATTGAAATCAATAATAACATTGATGGGTTCAAGTTATATAATCCACCTTCAAAGTAGCTTCAAATCTACAAGCTTCACATCTCTAATGGTGAAATAAGCTCCTTCAACTATCCAAGGTTTGTTTCCAACTCTTTGGATGCAAAAGATAGCCAAGGTTGAGCATTGGATGGAGAAGAGAAGAAAATGAGTGTTGAAATCTGATTTCAACCATCAATTCAAGGTTAAAGATGATCATGGAACTTACCTTCAGCTTGGGAAACATTCTCCTCCTGTTCCTAAGCTCCTTGTTCATTGGCCAAAGCAAGGGAAGAAAGTGGTTTGCAAAATAGCCTTTCAAGTAAGGAGAAAATTGAGTATATGTAATTGATTTTCTAGGAGAGAGAAAGTAGAAGAAAATTCATCCACTTTCTTGCCACATGCCCCCTCTCTTCCTTGCCTTCGAATCCATCTTTTTTTATCCTCAAATTCCTCTCAATTATCCTTGAATTAAAAGCAACCACTTTAAGCACCTTAATCATATAATACTATTATCCATTTTTAGTGGACATTACTTTTTAATTAACAAATGCAAGTGGATTTCTTCACCTACTTAGGATATTTCGGTGCCACTCAAGGCATTTGGACGTCCTCACACTATAGGATTTCAACCACAACATTTTTAATTGATGGGCACTTCAATTAATATATTTACTTTTTGCTACAAAATAAATTAGGGTTTCATTTATGCTTAAATCTTGATTATTTTATTATCAAGATTATCTCTCCTCGAATGTGGTTCAAACAAGACGCCCCTTTCTTTTTCTTTTCTATAAATGATACCAAGAAAAAGTAGGGACATAATAGAGGTGGTATTTTACATATCCAACCCTAGGTTTTGGGTAATTTTGCACATTTCACCAAAACAAGTCATTTAATACACAAGCATTATTCAAACAAGCTCCTTCTTGGAACTTAGGCTTATGGAAGCCATACCTCAGCATCATTCTCATTCTTATGATGCTATAACACTTGAGGAACATTTATCATTTAACATTTGCAAGGTAACCCCCTTAAATTGGGTAAATTGCAATTTAGTCCAAAATAGGTAAAATATTGTTTCAACATTATTCAAATAGGACAAAAATTGAAACATAAGCTCTCCTTTAGTCTTAATTACTTTTTAAACGATAAAGACAAGAATATAAATGACTTACTTACGCAAAACTCCCAGGGTTAAGGCATACCCAGGTCAGGGATGTTACACTGAGCGTCTAATATTTAATTTGATAATATGAGATAAAAATAAAAAGGTTGAACTATGAAGGAAATATGATGACTATAGTTGATGGTTTGAGCCCTATACCTAGTTTAGGTCTCCATATCAAGTAAGTAAAGTCAAAATGATCAAATGAATCATAAGAAAGATTCAATCAAGGAATTATATCGAGTCAAGATTTAGTTTCATATCAAGGATATGATCAAGCTTATTGGCCCTTTTGAAGACCTAGGAATGGGCCATGTTCCCTAGTGCCCTATTCAAGCCCAATTGGGCCAATAGAGGTTTACATATAGGTCATTGGGATACAAGATTGAGAATTTAGTATTTTGTACTCATGATAAATACTAAAAATATGTTTAGTCAATGGATAATTGGAATATAAGACTGCATGAGGGATTTCATATAATTTTGATTTATCCATTAGCCGACGTAATTAAGTTTGTGATATCCAATATTTAATTAAAAGATAAATTTGGAGTGTCTATCTAATTAATTTTTACCTAATATAATTCCCATGAAAATATAACGACAATATATTCTTGGTCTCAAAATTTGGGATCAAATGGAGTTATGATGTGGGCTATATAAATATTTCCTTAAATTGAACTTTTATCTAAAAGGATAAAAATAAAAATAAAAAATAAAAAATAGTGGGGAAACGATGCTCATATGGATCAGGCACTCGAACGGAGTCCCATGAATAAAGGAGTCCTTGTCCGAGATTCATTGGGTAAGAGGCTATAAAAGCCTCAATTTCTTGAAGAACATGGGCTACCAACTTCGATTCTAGGATTTTATTTAAAAACTAAGATAGTGTCAGCGAACAACAGCTAGATATGAGCCACAGAGGTGCAAGGGGTAGTCGATTTGGGGTTTCGTGACCCTGACGGCCTGAGGCACAATCAAGGTGCTAGTTGTGGTAGGGAGAATAGGCTGCACTTGGAGAAACACTCCGATCATGCTCTAGTTGGCCAGCTGGCTGAGTGTTTCTCACTGGAAGTCCTTCTCATAGTGGCCGGGAATGTATCCAAATAGTGTTTTGGATGTTTAATTATTATATATAATTGAGTACTACACGATATGAGATTTCTATATTTTGAAAACTAAAAATAGTAAACAACTATAGAAATTTAAAAATATTTTATAGTAAGTGTATGTTGATATGTTTAACATGATTCTAAAGCCTGATTATTTTAGTTTTAATTTTTATTATGGTTTTTGGTGCTAACCCTAATAAGATAATTACGGGTATATTACCCATTCTTTGACAAGTAAAAAATATGGTATTGTTACCAAAACTCTAGTGTACAGTGTTATTACTGTTTTCAAGGTTTAGGTGGAGTTTCATGTACAATTATATTAGTATATAGTTTTGGGACTAAGTGGTCATTAGGAAACATAATTGATGATTAATTATGAGGAAATATGGGTCATGTATGCATATTTGGTTTGAAAAAGGATCGGTAATCATATGTTCTCTGATGTCATAGTTGGGATTGTATATGTGATTATGTTGAAGATATATTCTCATTCTATGATGTATATGCTCATATTAGGGCATAAGATGATTTCGAATTATTTGAGTATAATTATTAATATAGTTATTTCATGTAAGTTTTGACGTACGTTCTGTACTAATTTTTCATCATGGTTTTAGACTCGACTCATATTTAGTCTAAACAAGAACCCTAGTTTTGTTTAGGAGGTTAGAGTGATGGGGTTTGAGATTTAGAAATAGAAAGAGGGAACATATACATGGACTTATAGATTTTTGTTGATGTCCAACCAAATATGTTTTGAACTAAGGAATCCAGACTACGCTAGGGATCTTCTCAAACAAGGTAAGTGGGATGTGTCCACTGAGTTCCATCATTATTATGATTCATCCTACACCTTCTAAATAACTTAGAAATAAAGTTACTTTTAGACATTCAGTTATTAATGTTTTTCTCATATCCAATAATGCTTTTAGTAATAAGACTTTGTTCAAATACAGTCATGTTGTGAAGATATCAGATTTTAGATATTTGAGCTACTTCTAGATAGTTCTTATTTGTATATTCAGTTCAGTTTATTTTTCACAAGTCCTTAGATTTAGATGCCATATCTTTTATCTCACAATTCAATTAAAACATTCTATTAAATAATAGCTTCAGAATAGGATCTATCTAGATAATAAGGACATCATATTTTAGAATTTAGATCTTAGATTACTCCTTATATTAGTAGTCAGATATTGGATAAATATACATAATAAGAGTTTCAGACCCGATCTCAATTATTTAGTAATTAAGATAGATATTCAAATTTAGATTCAAAGTTAAATTTAGATTTAACTCAAAATTTAGGAATAGAGATTCAAATTCATATTTAGAATTCAGTTAATGTTTAGTTATTGGTATTCGGTTTCAGTATAAGATAAGTTCAAATTTAGAATTCAATAAGTTTACATTTAAGATAATTAATTCAAAACCTTCATATATGATATTATATGATAAGTCTGCACTCAATTAGTCCCAGGATGATTCAGAGGCATTTGTTGCCAATTCAGAGGAGTGTATACTCTAATTTAGAGGTACTTCCGTACCAATTTAGGGCATAGTCACACTGATTCAGAGACACCTCAGTGTCATTCAGAGGCATGTAGTTCCAATTCAGAGGTACTTTGGAATCGATTCATGGCATAGATACACCAATTAAGGAGGACTTATCATATATGGTTGACACAAAAAATAAAGACATAAATAAAAGATACATTGATTCAGTATAAGTTTATAGTTTTCAAATTTTAGTTTAGTATTTAGTTATGGTATATTAATGTTCATCTTGTTAGAAATTCAATGTCACTTACTCTAACGTAGGTTTCCCTTTGTGTATGGCTGGGGACGAGATATCTTCAAGTACTAATTTTTAGGAAGATAGGTCAACATAGAGGATTCATCTAAATTTTTTATGAGGTATGCTTGGTTGGGCACCATCTACACGATCAGAGACATTAAGATAGAGTACAAGTTTTAACATAATGTTCTAGACTTTATTATTAAGTTTGATGTAATTAATTTTTTTGCTGAGAATATGATGAGGATTTATTTCATGCATAGTTTATAATGGTTCTTATATATCATTATTGTAATTCCATATCCTGTTAGTAACAATCACCAATTGAAAGAAGAATTTTCTTCCACATATGTGATAATAAAATCCGGGTGTTACAATATAGTATCTTAGCAATAATGTAGATGGCCATCATAGAAATTCTCGGATTTTTAATCTAGACCACCCATTAGATCTTAGATGGACTAGAATATATAGACAGGTTGACTACCAATGACCTTTATTATAGAAGAAATTTGACAAAGACAACATGAGCTAGAGGTCTAATTAGATATGCATTACATTAAGTTACAACCAAGGTTTAAAAACTCATGCATATAGCATGACTTCTCTATCCCCAATGGTGCGAGGCCTGGAACACATATCATATGGTATTGTAGAGGGAATGTTATGAGAATTTAAAATCCTCGTAATGTTTGTCTCACCCTTTTAAGTGCATGTGGTATGGGACATGTGCGTTGGTGAGAAGTTGAGATAAACATAATAAGATAGACCATATTTAGGTATATATGTGGTCGGTATATATCAAAAGGTTCCACAAGACATAAATAAATTATAAGCACCCAAGATGTATAGTTACTTAGTGATGTATAAATAAATAGTGACATCACTACATACTATAGTTAGATGTTGTATTAGTATCATTATATTGATTAGTTTTGTAGATTTGTTCCAAAATGCGATGTGAGTAGGGACTAGGTCAACAAGTGTTTCTTTAGAAGTACATACCTTACATCTAGAATGATTGCAATGAGAAATCCTCGAATGCCCTAATATCAAGGAAAGAAGCTAGGAATGCAACTAATTTGGATTATGGTAGGGTTATACAAAAATCTTACAACCTTATATGATAACACATATTTAGAAACCCTAAAGGTTACAATCAAACCAATGTCATTCAATAGAACTATTCCCTTTATTTTCATGGACTAATGATTGGAGGGAGGTGAGGTCTTTTTTCTATTTTTTGGATAATAATTAGAGAGCTCTTGATGTTCTTAGGACCTTCATCCCAAGGAGGAATTGTAGTCACAACTCGAATCAAGATGTTTGTTGAGGAAGATACTTTACGATAATAGAATTTATGGTATTAATGAGTTTAAGTTGAAGGTATGATGATTGCTAGAGGTAACTAAAAATCTTAAAGGTCACACATGGGGATGTTTTAAGCATATGGTGATAGAATACATGTGATAGTATATATCAATGAGTTAGGATCACCATAATATTGGGTTATAGATGAGATTCGTCCTATAGAAGTTAATTGACTAAGACTTGATTCAGTGTTCGTGGGGATAAGGATAGTTTTATGAGAGTGTAGTGACAATTAGTACATTGGGTCAATCCAGCCTAGAGCACCATGATAAGATAAAGAATGCCATTAAGAATAATATTAAGATAGGATATACAAGTAAGATTTTTGTACTTTCATTACTATATCCTTACTATACCTAAGATCTCAAGTAGAGACATGTTAATAAGATTTCTTAGAAAGACTAAAATATAAGAAAAAATACACAAGAAGATCATAAGATTTGAATGCATTAAGCCATGATTATGTTTCCAAGATAGGATCCATGTATTGAGATTTAAGATCAAGATAAGACCATGAGGTCATAATGCATTAAGATTCATACAAGATCAGATTTAATAACATGAAATGAAATTATGGAGTTAGACCCAATCCTTAGTTAAAGATAATTTAGATATGTAACTCATGCCTTAGTGCATGTCATGAGACCCAAATACTAGAGTACATGTCTCCAGAGGAAGATACATAAAAGTAAGAATTAAGAGTAAAGAAATAATAGTTGTTTATGTTTAAGATTTTCCTACAGATTTCCATGTTAGTTATACCTAATAGTTTGATAAGGTTATTAGACATATTTAGTTGTCCATAAGAATTTCATACTTTAAAGGCTCCTATGAGGCTTTATGCCAATCGTCAAGAGTTAGTAATGTCTATGAAACCCTAAGGTGGGTAGCCTCCTATAGTTTAATATAATCTCGGGGACAAAATTCTCAAAAAGGTGGGTAGTATTGTCACATCCTAATTTTTGGACCTAGAAGTACATGATTATGTTATTGATTTCATAGAGGGTTGATTTATGTTACAATAAGGTTCCATCCAATTTTCATGATATTTGGATTTTAGGAAAAACAATGTAGAGAGGTTTTTATGGAATCCGGACTAGTTTTTCATATCCTAAAAGTCTGGGAATTTGATAATTAATTAGATAATATGAGATAAAAATAAAAAATTAACTATGAAGGAATTATGACGAGTATAGTTGATGGTTTGAGCCCTAGACCTAGTTTAGGTCTTCATATTAAGTAAGTAAAGTCATAGTCATCAAATGTATCATAAGAAAGATTTAATCAATGAATTATATTAATTCAAGAATTAGTTTCATAATCGAGGATATGATCAATCTTATCATCCCTTTTGAAGACAAAGGAATGGGTCATTTGCTTTAGAACCCTATTCAAGCCCAATTGGGCCAATTGAGGTTTACATCTAGATACTTATGATGCAAGATTGTTAATTTAGTATTTCTTGCTCATGATATATAATCAAAAAATGATTCATCGAGCAATACTTAGAATATAAGACTACATGAGGAATTTCATTTAATTTTGAATTATCTAGTGGCCTGCATAATTAAGTTTGTGATTACCCAATATTTACTTAAAAGATAAATTTAGGTTGTCTATCTTATTAAATTTGATCTAATATATTGCCAACAAAAAGATAATATCAAAATAGTCTTGGTCCCAAAATTTGGGATCAAATAGAGTCATGATGTGGGCTATATAAATATTTTCTTAGAATGAACATTTTTTCTAAAAGGATCAAAATAAGAAAATAAAATAAAAATGGGGAAATGATGTTCACCTGAATAAGGGACTCGAATGGAGTCCCATGAATAAAGGGGTCCTTTCTCAAGATTCTTTGGGTAAGAGGCTATAAAAGCCTCAATTTCTTGAAGAACATGGACTACAAGATTTAATTCTAGGGTTTCATTTAAAAATTGAGACTAAAACAATAGACAACAGCTAGATATGAGCCATGGAGGCACAAGGGTTGACCTATTTGGGGTATCATGACCCTAATGGCCTAAGGCACAATCAAGGTGTTGGTTGCAGAGGGAAGGACAGTCCACACTTAGAGACACACTCCAATCATGGTGTATATGGCCAGCTGGGCGAGCATTACTTGCATGAAATCCTTCACGCGGTGGTCAGGAAGCATAGCCGCACAGACATAGAGGAGGCTTGCCATTTTAGGTTAACGAGAGAGGAAGGAGGTGGATCCCTAGGTTGATCTATGACCAAAAAAAGGAACTGAAGAGGAAAGGCTCCACTGAATATCGACCTTCAATCTCAAGTGAACGGCTGATGTTCATCCAAATTAAGGTAAATTCATAAATTTATAGCTTGAGATAGCAAAATCAATTTTTGGAAAACAAAGTCTCCATGGAAGGCTAATGATGTTTACTATCTCATAAAAATATATACAGATTGGTTTTGGGATGTTATATTATCATAATTAATTGAATAATAAAATATACAATATTTTATATTTTGAATATTAAAATAGTAAATAGCTTTAGAAGTTTATAAATGTTTTATAGTAAGTGTATGTTGATATGTTTAACATGATTCTAAATCTTGATTATTTTGGTTTGAAGTTTTATTAAGGTTTTTTATGCTAAACCTAAAAAGGGCATTATGGGTATGTTACCCATTGTTTGATAAGAAAACAATCTGAAATTGTTACCTAAACTCTATTGTACAATGTTATTGTTGTTTTCAATGTTTTGGTGGAGTTTTATGTATAATTGTATTAGTATCTAGTTTTTGGGCATAAATGTCTGTTAGGAAAGATAATTATATGATTACTAATGAGGAAATATGGGTTATGTATGCATATTTGGTTTGAAAAAAGATCAGTAATTGTATGTTCTCTGTTGTCATAGTTGGGATCGATATATGTGATTATGTTCAAGATATATTCTCATTCTATGATGTATATGCTCATATTAGGGAATAAGATGATTTTTTCTTATTTGAGTATAATTATTAATATATTTATTTCATAGAAGTTTTTATGAACGTTTAGTACTAAGTTTTCATCATGGTTTTAGACTCGACTCGTATTTACTCTAAACAAGAACCCTAGTTTTGTTTAGGAGGTTAGAGTGATGGGGTTTGAGATTTAGAAATAGAAATAGGGAGCATATACGTGGACATATAGATTTTTGTTGATGTCCAGGAAATGTGCTGTCAACCAAGGAATCTAGACTATGTTAAGGATCTTCTCAAACAAGGTAAGTGGGATGTGTCCATTGAATTTCATCATTTTTATGATTCAACCTACACCTTAAAAGTAACTTAGAGATCAAGTTACTTTCATACATTCACTTATTAATGTTTTTCTCATATCCAAAAATTCTTTTAGTATCAATATTTGTTTGAATAGAGATATGTTGTGAAGATGTCATATTATACTTAGTATTTGTATATTTAGTTTAGCTTATTTTTCTCAAGTCCTTAGACTAAGATTCCATATCGTTTATCTCAAAAATCAATTAAGACATTCTATTAAATAATAGCTTCAGACTAATATTTATCTAGACAATAAGGACATTGGATTTTAGAATTTAGATCTTAGATTACTCATTATGTGTGTAGTCAAATATTGGATAAATATACATAATAAGAGTTTCAGACCCATCTCAGTTATTTAGTAATTAAGATAGATATTCGATGTGATTTATCAACATCGTTCGGGACCGGTCTGGCGATCGTGAGAGTGTGCTAAGGCTTAGGAGAGGTTTCTTTCCGCTCAGAAGGGAAGGGAGGTGGCTGGTAGCCAGTGGGTGACACCCTTCCGGTCTTCCCTTGGGCATGCACTTCCTCGATCCAACTCAAGTTGTGTGTCTGTGAGAAGGGGCGTCACCTATGAAAGCAGCTGATCTTGAAACAAGATCTAGTCTTCTAGACGGCCTCCTTTCCTGCTCTCTAGCTAGAACTGAGACCGTTAGAGGCGACGATCTCTGAGCTGGGTTGGCAGCCTACTACATGTGACAGGGTGTTGCTCCTATCTCCCTGTGAGTTAGGAACTGTCCTTCCCCCTTTCCTGGTGCTATACCTACCGGATCGGGTCATGTCCCCTCTTCTCCTCTATTCTTTGCTTAAGTTTTCTTTTTTGTGTTATTTCTTGGTGTTTCTTTCTGGCGGGATGCTAACTTTTCCTGCCATCTTATTGTAGAGTCTTTCCCCATCCTTGTTGATGATTTCCTCCCTTGTGGAGGCCAATAGGATCCTGGGTTCACCTAGATCCATGGTCGGTGTCAGGGCTTTCACACAGCATCCTATTTTGCATACAGATTGGTGGAGTGTTTATCAAAGTTGGTCTTTGAAAGGTGTGCTGTGTCTATTTAGAGATTTGTTGTTCCAACTTATATACTCGTTGTTAGGGTCTTTTCAATATGGTTGATGATCAATATTGAGGAGGGATTCTGTCAATAAGATGTTGTTTTGTGTGAAAGTTAGGAATTGGAGTTGAAGCTTGCTCTTTGTAATGCTTTGCACCCTTGTTCCCAATCTGGGGTCACTGTAGATCTCTTTGTGGATGTTGTATGGATTTCATGATATATTACAATCTATTTTATAAAAAAAAGATAGATATTCAGATTTTGATTTAACTCAAAATTTTGGAATAGAGATTCAGATTCATATTAAGAATTTAGTTAATGTTCAGTTATCAACATTCAGTTTAAATATAAGATAGGTTCAAATTTAGAAAGCAATAAGTTTAGATTTGAGATAATTAAGTCAAAAATTTCACATAAGGTATTATATGATAAGTCCTCATTTAGTTAGTCCTGGGACAATTCATAGGCATCTAGTGCCAATTCAGAGGAGTTTTTTACTCCAATTTAGATGTACTTCTGCACCAATTCAGGGCATAGTCACGTTAATTCAAAGACACCTCAGTGTCATGTAGTTCCAATTCATTAGTACTTCAGTACCAATGTAGGACGTAGTTACACCAATTTAGGAGGACTTATTGTACAATCTTGGTCACAAGAAGATCAAAGACATAAATAAAAGACACACGATTCTGTATAATTTTACAACCTTCAGATATTACTTCATTATCGGTTATGGTATATTCTTATTTATCTTATTATAAATTCAGTGTCACTTACTCTAGCCTGGGTTTATCTTGGTGCATGGATGGGAATGAGAAGTCCGTAGGTATGAATTTTCAGAAAGAGAGGTCAAGATAAAGGATTCATCTAAAATTTTTATAAGGTTTTCTTGGTGGGGTGCCATCTATACGATCTCAGACATTAAGACAGAGTACAAGTTTTATCATAATGCATACAGAGTTTATTATCCAGTTTGATGTAACTAAGTTTTTAATGAGAATATGATGAGTATTTATTTCATGCATAGTCTGTAATGGTTCTTATCTATCATTATTGTATTTGCATATCATGCTAGTAATACTCTCTAGTTTTTTTAAAAATTCCGCTCATGTGATAAGAAAATTGGGATTTTATAGGCGACTAGATCCACAAACCATCACTATTGTCTATTGTGTGCTTTCTCCTCACTCATGCACAACCCAAGATTGACTTTCTAATAGGTCACCCATCCTAGTACTACTTGGAGCTAAGCATGCTTTATTGCAGAATTCTTACTGATGGACTCCTTGAAAAGGAGGTGTACCTTTGTTTTATGGGTAGTCTGACCATTAGTTTTAAGATCATTTTATGTGAGGCCTCAAGAACTGGGATGTTACAATCTCCCCCACTTATATTCTTGATGTAGTCATCAAGGCTTAACTTTAAGGCATCATAATCATTCCAAATTTCAAAGTAGACACAAAATGACCCATGTCCACATAGCCCGTGATCATGACTACCAATACTAGGGTGGCTAAATCACCATGGAAACCTTTTCTGACATGCCTTAACTACATAATGCCACATGCCCATGTGAGCCCCATTTACTAGAGGATTTTTTAATCTTATACCATTTGTAATGCATGTTCCCACTACCCAAGGTTCTAGTAGAGTTTCAAGAATGACAAATGGCCTCAAACCACCACTAGCCTTGACTTTGCATTTGTCCTCACCTCGGTGATATGGATTGTTCAATCATTACTTTTAAGATCATTTCATACGAGGACTCAAGACTTGGGACATAACAATCTCCCCACTTATATTCTTGATGTCGTCATCAAAGCTCCACAATAAGCCTTCATAAAAACATTTCAAATTTCATATTAGACCTAGGATGACCCATGTGCACCTAGATCCCAATCACAACTACCAATGCTAGGGTGGCTACATCACCATGGAAGCCCTTTCCAACATGCCTTGACCACTAAATGCCACATGCCCATGTGGCCCCCACCTATTGGAGGAGTTTTGGATCTTATACCATTTGTAACGCATGTTCCTACTACCCAAGGTTCTAGTAGTGTTTCAGGAATGACAAGTGGTCACACAAACCACCACTAGGCTCAACTGTGCATTTTGTCCTCGATTAAGAACAACCCAAGATCAACTTCCTAATAGGTCACCCATCCTAGTACTACTCTAGGTTAAGTATACTAAACTGCAAAGTTCTTATTGATGGACTCTCTAAAAATCAAGTGCACCTTAGTGATATGGGTAGTCTTATCATTCCTTTTAAGATAATTTTAACTGAGGCCTCAAGACCTAGGATGTTACAATTATTATATCTGAGGTCTCAAGATAGGACTTTAGATTAGCAGTCTTATAAAATTTCCAACAATAAATAGAGTCCATTTATGTAACGAACCCACCTCACGGTAACCCCCAATTAAGGGAGACCAAGAGGTCATGGCCGTTATCCCAATTTCCCAGATCAAAGGTTCGAAAAATAATCAATAATAATTATAAAATTCTACCAAACTATACTGAAAGCTAGAATAAAATAAAACTTTGCATACCTTTTTCAAAAGCTTGGATATCTAACTTCTATCCACAACTTCAATCTATTCTAACTAATCCTCCTTGCACTTTAATTCTTATTTTCACAATATGCCACTTTACTGTTTGTCCTTTTCAATATTGTACCTAAAATGCCGAAAAACAAAACGTCAGTCAGCATAAATGAATATGTCAGTATGTGGGGACAACCAAAATTTCACATATATGGCTAACAATCTAAATATCACAATCAAGTTAATTAACAAGTCAATTTACGCTTTCAATGTGACATTCTCCACTGCTTTTGCCAAAACCCTAGAATACCCCCCCCCTTTAGGGTTTCTCTTTTGTCATTGACTTAAGGCCACCTTCTCCATCCTGAGCTTGGTGCCTGGGGTCACCTCTCATGGTGCCCATTAGTCATGCAATATCATAAGGCCACCTTCTCTATCCTGAGCTTGGTGTATGGGGTCACCTCTCATGGTGCCCATGGGTCTTCCCTCTTAGGCTTGACCCCATTGCATCTTACATCAGGGTGTCATGTAGGTGTGAGAATACACACTTATATCTTAATTGTGATAATCATATTGACTTTATGATTTGCATATATGAACATCCAAACAGATAGGTTGCATTCAATTCAATTAAACATTCGATAAATCTCTGTGAAAATAAAGTGGTTAACCATAAATAACCACATACCTCATCCAGAGCATCTTGATGTCCAAGAAATAATGATAAAGAACAATCAAACAAGCAATCAATAATATCTTGAAATTAATGCATAACATCCAAGTGTTATAGTTTATCCAAAACACTCTCAAGATTGACTTGGATTCCACCTTAGGGTTTCTAGGCCAACTTTAGTGTTTTATCCTCCATAATGCATTTATCACGTTTAATTCTCTTTTAGTTCACAAAACCTAATTTCAACATCATAAGCATACTTGAAAGTCAATTAAGTTTATTATGTCTCTTTTACACTAGAACTACCATCTTTATCCTTTTAAGTCATGTCAAGGTCATTAAACCCAAGTATCTCCTTTAGTTCTTTTGAATTGACAACTCATATTTCATTATGGTCTAATTCACATATGAACTCTATTTATCACTAATTCCACATTTATCCACTAGAAAAACCCGAATTACCAAATTAAGGGTATTCATCCACAATTAGGAACTTTTATACTCAAAATAGCTTAGATTCATCATATCTTAGTTTTATTCATGGATTCAAACAATTAAAGCCATTAAGAGTCAAAATTACCAAGATCAGGGATTCAAGGCCCATTAAAGCATATATATGTACATGGAACCCTAAATTAATCAAATTATGGATAAAGATTATCCTTTTGGATCAAATGTATCCTTTTTATAATGAACCGGTTAACATCAACTTTAAACATCCAAATCACCCTTTTCAATTCATTAATCATCATAGATTAGGGTTTCTTAATCATTAATGCACTAAAGTAGATAACTTCAACTACTTTTCGATTTACAAGAGGAATTAGTTTCTGAATATATTTTTAATGGATTCCTTGAATTTTTCTGAGCAAAATTCATAGATTATATGCATCCATCCGAGCTACCATTAATTAGATATGATTTTTATAAGAAATACTTACTTGGACCAATGGCAGCCTGCCACGTCATCTTTTCCCATGCAACACGTAGCCGGCCCAGAACATAACCAAAAGACAATGTTGCCCTCACTTAAGCGGCATGTTCTTCTATACGCGGAGGGGCAGAACTGTCCAATGACCATTAGGTCATCTTCCACCTTCGACGCCCACTGTTGCCGCCGACTGTAGTCTATTCACAGGTAGGCCCCCTCTTCCTAGGGCCTGAGGACCGTCGCCAATGGCTGCCCTAGCTCTGCCGCCCTTCGCCGCACCTGGGGCGCCACCCAGCTCACGACCTAGATGGCTATCTTGGGCTGGACAAGCGTACGACCTTCAACCATGGCGTCAGCCTTCTACAGGCGCTGCTCGATGATCGTGGGCATGGAGGCGATGGTTGATCATCCTAGAATGTCATGGGAGCTTCGTGCCTCTGACGAGACTTCAACACAGCTCCTCGGTGCCCTCGAGATTGATCTACTCTCTTAGCTAGGGTTTGAACAAATAGAAGAAGGAGAAGAGAGAGAGAGGGATGCATGGAACTCTCTTGGGCTCAAGCCAAGAGTTCTACCTTTATATAGGGGAAGGTAGCAAAGCCCTAGGATGCCCATCCACGAGATCCAAGGCCCTTTCCCAAAAGGAAACCAAGTTCCTTCATTAAGAAGCAATCTTCTCTCTCTTAATTATCTTCTTAATAAACCATATTCCTTGGATATTTAGGAATTCAAAAATCATCTCTCTTATTATCTTTTGACTTTTAATCCATTGGCCACAAAATTATACTTCCTAATATTCTAAAGTACCTCTTTTTGATAATACCAAAAATTCATTAATTATGTATCACATTATCCTCTTATTTTGTATTATATGCATTTTCTCTTTCTTCTTATTCATTGGGACTCCTTGGACCCCAAGAAATCTTAAGATTTCAAAATTCCTTTTTAAGGATACTTATTATCCTTCTAGATGCATTCTACATTCTTCATTTCTCATTATCTTACTTATTTCTTTATTAAGATATTTGTTTTCAATGATTTTCTCTTTGTCTTTGATTTCCTTTCCTCTTTTCCTATTTCCTTCATTAGAAAGCACATATAAACAAAATTTATTCAATTGTGGCCATTAATGCCACTTTCTAGAGATTTCCATGTATTTCTCATAAATACTTTGCTTAATATTCATTATCTTGTATCTTTTTCTAATATTTGGATTTTTCTTCTTTCCTTCTCTTTTATATCCATGATTGGATTAACATAATAATAGGAATCACGAAATTACTATCCAAAGGGATATTTGCAAATAAATCCATCCTTTGAAGCAAAGAATACAACCTTTTAAATTAAGCCCAAATTCATAAAATCATTATATTTCAATTATGAAAACATATGCAAAATCGAGGTTGTAATAATTTCCTTGGTTATAAGAGGTCATATGTGTATGTTAGGTAACGTGGATCTCTTGGAATGTATGGATTGTTTTTGGTGTTCCAATTTCAAATTTTTTGTCTATCTTTTTTAATTTGATATGGATGTGGTTTTAGTATATGATGATGACTTCTTTAAGAACCTCATTTTTCTTATATCTTATAGGATGTAGGTTTTGATGAAGACACAATAGTTAGTGAGGCATTAAACATGACTCTACATTCAAGGGATAAGGATATTATTTTTCAACACTCAACTCTTGATTCCCTACTTCTTTTGAAATTCTAGTTGGAGATGATAATATTGAGATGGGAGACAACATGACCCAAATTTCCAATTGGGATGGTTTAGGGTGGGCAACCTAGGACTTACTTGTAGACAACTACTTGTTCATTGAGTGTTTAGTAGTGGAGAATAGAAAACTTGAAGATTCTTTTCAAGAAGATAATAGAAATTAAAAAAAACCTTGTTTGTGTTATTAACATTATAATAGATACCAACTCATTTTAAAGGATAAAGGATATCATAGCCCCATATAATTTTTCTTGTTCGAAAATGAATCACAATAACAGACGTCAACAAGGATGTATAATTATATAAGGTGTTGTAATCCTTTATTCAAGACAAGGTTGTTCATCTAGAAAAACTAAGTCCTCAATGAAATCAAAAAAGAAGTCAAACATGATTTTGGGAGATTTTCCAAAACCCTATGTTGATAATAAGAATTGGTAGCATGGGTTTGTGGAATACCCTGATAGTCTAACGTTTAACAATATAAAAGTGGCGTATATTCTTGATGAATGTCATATATTTGAGGGTATTATGTAGTCCAAGTGAGGTTCCACTCTAGGTTGAGGTCTTTGGTAATGATTTTATGATTAACCTACCTCAAATTTTAAACACTTCACTGAAAGATACACAAATATTCTTAGAAAAAAGATTGATGTGCGTGGAGTTGCATACTAGACTGGGGCTCCCATTTCAAAATGTTACTCAAAATATCCAAATTCCCTTATATCATGGGCATATTTATGTTCACATATGAAATGAAGATTTAAGGAGTGGGAACCCATAGGGGATCCACTACTTACTTAATTTGAGGAATAAACCATCTATTCCGAACACCCTTAAAAGGTATGCTAGAAAATGTGTATTTTTCTCAAATTAAAATAACGGTATTCAAAAATTGTAACACTCGATTCCACTGCCCAAGGCTCTAGTAGAGTTTCAAGAATGAAGATTGTCCCCACAGACCACCACTAGCCTTAACTACGTGCTTTGTCCTTAGTCACACACAGGCTAGGATAAATTTCCTGACTGGTCACCCATCCTAGTACTACTCTAGGTTGAGCATGTTTGAACATTGAGTCTTGTAGTGTTGGACTCCCTGAAAAGGAGGTACAACTTGGTGATATGGGTAGTCCAATCATTCCTTTTAAGATTATGTTATCTGAGACCTCAAATCCTGGGACGTTACAATCTCCCCCACTTAGACTATTAGCGTCCTTGTGAAGGCTCAACTATACGACCTCATAATCACTTTTCCATTTCAGTGCAAACCTAGAATGGCCCATGGACACCCATCTCCCATCCACGGCTACCAGTGCACGGGCGGCTCCATCTCATCTCAGTGGATAGTCCTTTCCAATTTTCCTAGACCGCACGCTTAAGACTAGCATGCCACATGTTCATGTAGGCCCCGCCTACTAGAGAGGTTATGGCTCTGATACCATTTGTAACACTTGGGTCCACTACCCAAGGCTCTATAGAGTTTCAAGAATGATGATTGTCCCCACATACCACCACTAGCCTTAACTGCGTGCTTTGTCCTCCCTCACGTATAAGCCAGGATAAATTTCAAAACTGGTTACCCATCCTAGTACTACTTTGGGCTGAGCATGCTTATCCACAAAGTTCTTTAGTGATGGGCTCCCTGAAAAGGAAGTGAACCTTGGTGATATCAGTAGTCCAATCATTCCTTTTAATATTATGTTATTTGAGGTATCAAATCCTGAGATGTTACAAAAACAAACTAAAGTATATTAGCAGAATAAAGTTTCATGACTATATTGAATTTAAACATGATCACAAAAGTACATCATCTTATCCCATAAAGGATTTACATGAAAAATAACTACATCAGGATCTAAGTAGAGGGATGTCTAATCTATCTCAACTTTGTCTCTCGTTAAGAGTCTTCTCCATTATCTAGATCTAACATCTCCATGCAATGTACTCCATGGTGTGTACCTTGGGTTTTGCTACCTCTGGGTGGGTTGAAAAACAACACACAGAAATAGAAAAACTAAAGGAAAGGAAGTTAGTGAACACTGAATACGTGTTGTAAATAACAACTAGGAACTACTTTAGAAAGTTTAAAGTATGAGCATCAAAATAAGGTATGACCAAAAGAATTAAGTCTCAAAAGAAATATCAGGTCAAGATATGAAACATGTCTAACTAAAAAGTATCAAGTAGGGAGTCTTGCCTTTAAAATTTTCCAGTAACAATATCAAAACATAAATTTTTCATGTAATAAACTAAGACAAAAATTATTTCAGGCTGGGCTAATATATCATTATATCTCAATCTAAAAATAAATATTGGGTGAGATAACACACCCTTTACAGAGATAGCATGTCCCTGTAAATAATGGGTGGAAATAACACACCCTAGGAGGAGATAGCGTTCCCCTGTATATGTAGTTGTACGTATGTACAACTACAAGAAATAAAGATAGTCTAAGAATGTGCATAAATAAGGAACAACAAGTATAAGTTCATTCAATATGAAATAACAGGATGAGAGCATCCAAAACATATCATGTAGGGTCAGAAGGCCCACAAATATTGTCCAAGAAAATAAGAATATCATAATGATGAAAAAGAGAATATCAACTAATGCCTAGCACACCTAGATAATAGTAAAGATGCTCATACCTCAGCTAGAGTTTACATAAGTCCAAAGTCAGCCCTAGGTTCAAGTCTAAGTCTCTAAAGCACCTATTAAACAAATATATAGATTAGAATTAGGTTCACATTATTTATATACATCCTAAAATAAACCATTTATTATAGTGAATTAGGTCTTCAACACCATATTAAGTTGTGGATCATATTTTACTGAGATCATAACCTATTTTTCCTTATTTTTCTTATCTTCTAGATTTATCTTATAAATTTTGAGGAAGTCCAACCAATTAGATAAATCCATAAAGAATTACATATTTGTTAGATTGGTGTTACGTGATTAAATCCATATGATTGGATATATTAAAATTGTATAATTCTAAAACATATTTGGCTTTGATTATAGATTAATATATATGGATATTAAAAATTCCAACCAACTAGAAAATTCTTTTCAAATTTTATATGAAATTTAAGTATGAAACCAATACCATTGGGTGGAGGAAAATTCCATGATGCTAAATATTTATTATCTTTATTTTCTAAGAAATATATTAATTATAATGAATATCTAACATCTTAAACTTCATTTCTTAAATAAAAAAATGCTTTAAGAAATTTCTCGTATGCCTTCGCAAATGATTTATAATCATATCATATGTCATGGGCATATCATTAAATTGCTTGCGTCAGATTCACATGTTTAAATCATAATGACAAGGAAAGAAGATAGAGAATCCCGCACATAGTGTGTACATAGTCAAAATAAAAATTGGATAAAATGAGGGAAACTATTAAAACATAATTATTTCCTTAGATCATTTATGCATAAAAGAAGATGCATGCACCAGGTTTGATGGAGGAAATTGGATTCTTCACCTCACATACAATGCTCTAGAAAACATGAATAATGTACTTTGCAGATCCTTCTGGTCCCAGAGAACCAGGATGGGTACAGACACAACAAGAAACTCTCAGGAAATCTTTGGTCAATACAACTAGGAAGGAAAATAGCAACTACATCATGGAAACTACTACAATGAAAATCAAAACTAAAAATACAAGCGACTGAGTGTATAAAAATATCTTATGATCTAGAAGTCTAGTAAACAAATCAACTAGATAAAATTTAGGATAGAAAACCAGAACAAGGAATGATTTAAAGAAGCACGTCGATAAATAAAAAGAGTCCAATACCACATGGGAAAGGTAGATTACATGTCATGTGATTAGGAAATATGGTATAAGAATAGAATCAAGGGCCTCTTCTGGAGCCTACCATGATGTCCTTGTGGGATGAGAGGGTTCGAGATTTTTTGTTGTGAAGAGTTGATGTCTAATGATAACCAGGTATTGATAGGTGCACTAGATATAAAGTATGTGATCAAACAAGTCCTTGGATGGATATTATACAGGTTAACTTGCATGAGTTTCCTTGGGGAGCGGCATGACGGTGGCAGATAATTACTCTCTATGCTCTACAGAGTGCATATTTTGGGGTATATATATTACTATCATCAACTAGTCAAATAGATGAATGTAAATGCAAACATATATGGCAGAAAAATAAATAAACCAAATATAAATATCATTAGAGGGATGTGGGAGAAAGCAAGGAAAGGTTAATAAAGGAAAAGAGGAAGGGAGAGAGAGACTAAGAATCAAATGAAAAGAGAGTACCACACAGAAAAGGAAAAGGAAAATAAAACTTGGAAGAAAAAAGGAAACCAAATTAGACAGAGTGTTTTAACTTCAACAATTAACAAGTAATGTTTCCAATTGTATATTCTCTTTCTAAATTTATTTGAGGGTCAAAAAAAGTTCAAACAAAATAAAATGTGACACATAGGTTAATTAAGACATGCAGAATTTGATATTTATACTAGTTTTAATTTTTTAAAAGTTCCATATCTCATTTTTATTATTTGAATCCTTTTAGAATTATATTTTAATTTATTTTATAATTTTTTATTAGTACTGGTATTATCCAACTAAAATGAAATCCGGCAATTGGACCAATTAATGAGAAATAAATTTGTCATTACTTTATTGTTTAATATATTGACCTATTTCATATACATGAACATTTTAGCAATGTTAAAATGAATATTTATATATAGTATATTGAGTTACAATATTGGGTATCTGTGATACTTTCGAAATTATCCACTCACAAGATAAGTAAATAATATCTTATATTTACTTAAATTCCTCAATCTCTCTTTAATTATCCTCAACTATGTTTATTTCTAATTTCTTTTGAATAATAGTAGCTTAGTTTCCCAATTTATGTTAATTGCTTCCATAATATTACTAACATCCTCTAAAGATAATATATAAAATGTGTATTCCCTTGCTACTTTTTACTAATTACATTTTCAATCTAATTATTTAGTACATATGAGTGCTATGCTATTATTTACATATGTATTAATTAATGTGTTTCTAAAATAATTTTTGGATTTTATTTCTTTCATGAAAATATTTTCATAGATTTAACATACAGTACAACATTGTTTCCCTTTATGTTACACCACAATTTTATTTATTATAATTTTAGATATATACATATAATCCATACAAGTTGGTTTATATTACTCATTTAATATATTAGATGTTTTTAATAACAAATTTAATATTTTTCACCTTATCTTTCATTTTCTTTTCTTAAGGAATTTGAGGCATAGAAGAACACTGGAAAGATGTGAAACTTGTCCTACAACCAAACTAAAATGTGAGGAGTGTGATTTTATCATTAGTTTTATATTTTGGGAATGTTTGATATTTTATTTAATATTTTGGACTTTAAGTTATATTATCTCTCCTAAATAAAACTACGATGAATAAGATTATTCAATTAATGTGGAAATTTACACATATGCTAATTTTGGTGTGGGGAATTTGAATTCAGGATTGATTTCTACTTTTAATGTCGCTAAACATAGGATCAAACTCATATTTTCTTTTATAAATAAAATTAGGATAATCATTATTTTTCAAATATGTAAAACTTGACACCTAAGATAATTGGGTCCAATGAACACATTTTTACCATTATATTTAATTTTTTAGATTTTCTTTTGTGAGTTATATCACCATTATGATATAGGCAAATTATCTACATATTTTTTGACAAATCTTAAATTAGAGTTCCTATCAATTCACAATGTCACCAAAAAGTTATATATTTTTATTATGCATAGAATTCTACATTTTACAAATTTGGAATATTTAATCCATTAGTTTGATATTTATTTAAATAATAGAAAATTATGAATATTTATGGATTTGGAATTACCGACTGTTACTCCAAAGCATATTATACCTTTTTACTTAGCCTTATGTGAGTATTAGTTATCAAAGAAAATGCATGCAACATATTAGCACATATTTAATTTATAATGTAAATGTGTGAAGTTGTTTAATTTTATCCATGTTTGGTCAAATCTAGGAAACCGATCTTACAATCTTTCTAGTTATGGAATAGGGTAAGATTGTATGTTTCGGTACGTTGCATAATAGGTCCATACGAAGGCTTGTAAGTCCCATGCGATTCTTTTTTAATTTGGTTTTGATTCACCCTTTAAACTTCAAGTGGAAGGGTTTGTAGATGAGGGTGGAAGAACGCTCGATCTTAGAGGGATAAGAAGTATCCCAACTAATGATGAAGGGTTTTTTGTGTTGAAGTTATTGAAGTGGTTTCAGTGATATGGTTGATAAAAACATCAAATTATTTCTATACAAAGAAGCATTGTTTAAGGGGAGACTTCTATTAGTGAACACGTCATGGTAACATTTTCTTTAATATAATCTTATTGTCATCCTCTCAAAGATATTGAAACTTGGTTGATTGTTTTAATAAAGTTGCATTTGCAAGAGGTTGGCTTTTTAAATTGAAAGTTAATTGATTCTTTAGTTACCATGGGTGCATTAAAGTGAGAATTTTGAAGAGCGAGGTCATTTGTATCCATGTATTGTTCTATTTCACTAAACATGGTGTATGATTATCATATTGTCTCCTCAAATTTTATAAGGAAAAGATATCAAGATAACATATGAAATCAGATTACTAGAATGTTCAATCATCTATGAAGTTGGGGTGTAAGGTCCAAAAACTATAAATTCAAACAATCCCTATTTACAAGGGGAGAGATAAGTTGGAGAAATCTTCATAGTTTAATGTACATAGAGAGGAGGCTGTGCTACTTGTCTTGATGTAGAAAAGGATGTAAACAGTCAGTTATAACACATCATGGGTAAGGTATTTTGTTAGACAAGGTGAGGTTGTGTTTAAACATGAAGAGATCAATCAACAGTGCATAATAAAATGAAGAGTTTAAAATTGATATATGTTATATTTAAGAGCAAAATAAGATGCAAAGAAGAATATATCAGGCAATGAATCATAAATAGTTACAAAGCCTTGATAGCATGTAAATAATCTTATTATGAGACATAGTTGATTGTACATGATATATTGATGGTAAGGTACTAGTAGTTGATAATAGTTACACATCCTTGATAGATTGTGTTAGTTTTCATTTGGTGGTGGTTCTTACAACTAGCAAAGATACCTCCTTTGATTATGTGGCCAAGGATAAACACATAGATTGATTTTTTTACCCCTAATAGAGCTTAAGTGGTGACTATAAAACATCTTACAACTTCTAATTATTTCTTGACATTGGGCACATAAAAACCAAGTGCATAGAATAATGGTGAAAATGAAGGGGATAAGGTGAAAATATGTTATTTAAATTTTTTCCCTAAGTAATGCTTTTTCTCTAAGCTTTGAGAGAGAAATATGCATTAAAGTTGAAGTTGTAATAAAGAACTAGGTCTACAAAAAAGACTGTAAAGAATATATGCCTAGCCAGGTCAGAATGGAGTCTTCCTAGTATATGTTGGAGTCTGAAAAGAGGAGGGAGACAAAGAGAGATGAAAGAGAATGAAGTATGGAGGGAATTGTTATTACGTTCATTCTAAATATCACATTGAGGTGAACTATTGGAAAGTTGAAGTCTTTTTCGGGTCCTCTGAATAGAATGAGCCATGACAAAGCATTTGCGAGGGAAGCTAAACCAATGGGAAAAAGTGCAACTGATATTGATTGGACAAACCATGTCTTGGTTTAGAGAATAAGGCAATAATGTTGCAGATTTGGAGTAGTATGAAATTTGATTTTTTTTTGTAGAGTAATGTAGTCTTGGCAGAGGCCGTGATGTTTTTATTGTTGAAGAGAGTGGTTATATGCTAGTTCTATTCTAGGGTTCATGATACTCACATTGTTGGTTGTACGTTGGAAAGCTCTTGGAAGAGGGGATAGTCAACAAGAAGTGCAATGAAGCAATTGATTTGTAGGATAAACAATGTCATTTTTTAATTGGACACTAGTGAAGCCCCCACAGCTAACAGTTTTAATAAATATGACAGTGTCCCAAAAATTATAAGGAAAGCCAATAATTGATAATCAGTTAGATTATTCAATAGAAATGGAGTCGTGTCCTATGTTAGAGTTTATCTTTTTTAAAGGTTAACCAATAGATTTATTAATCAACAAAATCATTTTGTGCTATAGCAAGAAGATCATTCTCAAAATGATCTGTACAGAACTGAGGAACATCACTAAGGCATGCTTGGGTAGCTAGAAAATGTTAGGGAAGTTGTACCGTTACAATCCCGTACGTGATAAAATTTGTTGTGGAAACATTACCGACAAGCATGTAAACTCAAAGACAAAACACCCGATTTAACGAGGAAAACTGTGATACACTGTTCAAACAAAATGTCATTAACTAAGAGGAAGCAATCATTAATAGCGGATTACTGAAAATCACTAAAAATTAAAACCATTTACAAAGAGATCCAAACACAGGAAAACTCTTTTATCAAGAACCAATGTATTTTATTTACATCCTGGTTCATAAGTACATATCATGTACCATCCCTTTGCGAGGATTACAAGCATCAACTGCTCTGTTAAAACTATACGCATGCAGCATAAGAACCTCGAGGCATCAAGCCAAAATCTCAGATCGATTCATTAAAAGTACTAACTACTAACTCTGAGGACCTGAGAGTACAGAGACGACACATAGGACTCTCTATACAAAATATGACATTCAGTGCCTCCACCTAGAATATCACTACTGTCCCTATTACTGTTGTTGTTGCTCTTCCCCTACTACAGGGTTTCTGCCTCTTCTTCCGTGTCTACCTAAAAAGTGTTGGTAACCAATAGAGTGAGACTCAGTCCCAGCGAGAGATATAACTCTCCACCAAAAACATTATTATTCCAGATAAACAGTAATAAAACTAAGCAAAGGAATCATATATATTCAACAGTAGATAAATCAATGTCTAAACAAACTAGAGTAATATTCTTATTCAAATCACTTCAGCTATAACTTGATAAAGCAGTATGTCACTTATCCAATAAGGAATTGAAGAACATTTATAACATTTATCCATCTAGGATAGGTTAAGCAAGGTAACATCAACTAATGATTCTCATATTTCAACCTTAAGGAAATACGCTATATGGATAATTACATTTTACAATCATACTTAAGCCCTGAGGAGATGAGGTATACCGCTCATACTCCAACCGACCATTGCGAAGTCGAAATCGGTACCATACATAGGTCAAGGAAGAGCCGGATTTCCATGACCTCATCCTCCTCAGTCAGTGTGAGTACAAAATGTAGGACATCTTATGTCTCTATTAAATAGCTTTCCAGGGTATATTGGCAACTTCGCTATAGAGTTACAGTTGCGGCTGTACTCTCTTTGCAATCGAGAGATTTCATGTTTATCTCACATCGATTCAGCATTAACATTATCAGGAGATTCGTGATACATCCATCCTGGCACATATAATGAAGGATTGAGAGATTTAATGTTTATCTCACATCAATCCCACGTTAGGGAGTAAGGATATTCGTGCCCATAACCCCCACATACTCAACAGTATGCCCTCTAGGAGATCCCGTGGGAAAACCTACTTCACCATCACCAACTACTGACGATGATGGATCTATGACCAGGGCTCTACATGATAAGATTTCACTTGATTAATTAAGTACATTACCATATTCTTTTAGCATCAGTCAGGTTTTCAAACATAAACTATTATAATAAATTCTACAAAGAATGTGTAACACTTCTATCAAGTACTTTTTGAAGCTTTATAAAACATTGGGATCTCAATACCTTGTCACATCATGGGCATTCTCATCCCTTAACATCTCATCATCATGATTATGGAATATGGGTATTCAAACCCTCAGTTCATCAAAGAATAGTTGTTACCACTTATCAGGTAACTAGTACCTTCAGGTCATCTGACCAAGGTAAACACGATACTTGCTACACAAGCATCTCACATGGCTCTCAAGGCCCATTTAATCTCTTGTTACCTCTTACTAGGCAACAAATCATATTATGGCTCACAAGGCCCATAAAATAATTTCAATAATAAAACATCATAGCTCATACTTGGCTATGCCCAACATCTCACACTACTACAGAAACAACATTCAGTGTCGCTTTTCTGGGCGTCGGTTATTTAGGAAAACCGACGCCTATAACATTCAACGTCGGTCATCTAGGTCATCCGACGTCTGTAGCCAAGACACGGGTACCGCTTGTATTAAGCATCGGTTTTTTTGGTAAAAAACCGACGCCTAAAACTGCCGCGAAATCCAATTTTCGAGCAAAAAAATATGTCACATACGGCATCGGTTATTTACCTAAAGCCCGACGCCTATATAAGATGAAAATTTGCGCGAAAATTTACAGCTTAGGTGTCGGTTATCCTTAGATAACCGACGCCTATAGTGGTTCCCGCCAATTTATTTGGGGCAAATTTTATCTAATTGGACGTCGGTTTTGTAATAGGAACCGACGCTGAAGACCTTAGGCGTCGGCTTTGTTAGATACCCGACGCCCTTTACGAACTTATTAGACGCATGATCGATCGACTTTAGGTCCCCTTTCCTGTTTCATCGTCTTCATCGCCCGACCCTCCGCTGCTCACCGACGCCGCTGCCCGCCACCCTCCGCTACCGTCGCCCGACCCTCCGCTGCTGCTGTTGCTTGTGCGCCGCCGCCGCTTCCTGCTCCTTCTGCTGCCGGTGTCGCCACCGCCTGCCTGCTCCTTCTCCGCCGCCTTCCTGCCCGCCGCCGCCTGCCGCTCCCTGCTGCCGTTGTCGCCTTCCTGCTCCTTCTCCGCCTGACGACCCCCGCGTCTCCGCCGCTGCTGCCACTGCCCTACGCCGCTGCCGCCTCCACTGCCTACATCGCCGCCTCCACTGCTCATCGTCGCCGCCTCCACTGCTCTTCTTCCTTAACGGAGCTCGCTACCGACAGAGCTACTCCTCTTCTTCCTCCACGAGCTCGCTACTTACAGGTACGATTTTATACCTAGTTACACAGCTCATTTTTGCTTCAATCATATTCATCATGTTGTTGTTTTTTATTGCAATTTTATGTAGATATTCTCCTTTAAATCCTAAGAAAATTATACACCCTTTAATTACAAACCCTAATTCACCTCTAGTCACTCACTTCTATCGATTATCCAAATGTAAATTGCCCCTTACTATGTCACCATTCATTCCAATGCAAAACTGGACCTTCCTACGCCACCATTTACTCAAAAGGTAGTTTTCATTTGATATCTAATTATTACATTAAGGATACTGAAAAAACTATATGAGTTACACCTTCATAGGAATGCATACAACTTCTATCTGAAAGAGATCTAAACATGATAAAAAATAATCTAAGATACAACTTTCTTCATTTAGGACTAGTCCAAGTATCTACAAAATCCTTAACTAGAAAAGGTATAAATTATTCCTTACTTCTATCCCTTAGAGACTGTAAGCATCTAAAATTCTCAGATTCCCTTCTTAGACTTCTAGAATCAACACTACATGAAGAATATGTTTCCTTCGATAATATGTTATAACATAGTATGATCTTAATCTGATCTGGATGTTCATAATAATGTAGTATGTTAAATATGATGATTAGGGATACATATAATGTCTAGTAAAGATTCCTAGACCTTTTGTTTGAAACTATTGATTTCTTGATTTATTATTTAATAATGCTCTGTTGATTAGGATTAACCATGTTGCATGTAGTTTATAGACAATTATTATATATAAGAATGCAACACATGTATTTGTTGGCCTAGAAACCCGTCCAAGATTTACTCATTAGGAGTAAATCTTGGATAGTCCCCGGTTTGGGACTGTTCTTGAACACCTAATCTCACTTAGGATGTAAGTGTATAATGTGTATTGGGTTTTTGAGAAACTTTCAGTAGCATTTCCCTGTTTGTTCTCTAAGTACATATGTACTTAGAGAACAGCGGGGAAATGCTGCCGAAATTTTCTTGAAAACCAATTACGCATTATACACTTACTAGTGAGATTAGGTGTTCAAGGATGGGATAGGTGGTACACATTTATTATATATAAGAATGACATCAAATGTGTTTGTTGGCCTAGAAATCCGTCCAAGATTGACTCATTAGGAGTAAATCTTGGATAGTCCCCGGTTTGGGACTGTTCTTGAACACCTAATCTCACTTAGGATGTAAGTGTATAATGTGTATTGGGTTTTCGAGAAAATTTTGGTAGCATTTCCCCGTTTGTTCTCTAAGTACATATGTACTTAGAGAACAGCGGGGAAATGCTGCCGAAATTTTCTCGAAAACCCAATACACATTATACACTTACTAGTGAGATTAGGTGTTCAAGGATGGGATAGGTGGTACACATTTATTATATATAAGAATGACATCACATGTGTTTGTTGGCCTAGAATGTGAACAATCATTGTTTTTTATATTACTTGTACATTGGTATAAATTAGAATGAACAATCACTAAATTATATACTGTTTGTATGGAATCCGGCTTCATTGTAGATATCTATTATTGTTGGCCTAGAAACCCATCCAAGATTGACTCATGATACCTGCATGGTTAGTACACATGATAACAGTTATATCAATTACATATCAGCACTATGCAATGTAAGGCTAGCATCACTATTTCCTCATTAAGGTTAGGGTTTCCCAATTCATGTCAATTAGAGATACTCATCCCAGTACCCAAAATTAGGGTTAAGGTTTATCATCATATTGCCCAATATTAGGGTTTCATGCACTATAACCCAAAATTAGGGTTTCACATACCTTCACCCTATATTAGGGTTAGGGTTTCATATTAGGGTTTCATATAACATTACATCATCACCCTGGATTACAGTTTCACATCACATCACTGCATTAGGGTTTCACATGGCATCACCCTAGATTAGGGTTTCACACATCATTATCTTGAATTAAGGTTTCTTATAACTTTTCCCCAAATTAGGGTTTCATGTAACTTTACCCAAAATTAGGTTTTCATGAAGCATCCTCTTAAATTAGGATTTTTCATTATATTACCCTAAATTGGGATTTCTTGTATCATCACCCTATATTAGGGTTACACCATTACCCTAGATTAGGGTTTCACCTAGCATTGCCCTAAATTAGGGTTAGGACTCATCAACATTCTCGATCAGGGTTTTATGATCTCTTTATCAAGGATCATACCCTAGTTACATATTTTATTCATGTTGAAAGTGTTGAGGCTTAACAACTACATGATTATTATACATGTATGAATTCCTCTCTCTCTCTTCCTCTCTCAAATGTTTATTACTTCAAGCTTTATTAGATTAGGTCAACCCTTCATTCAAGTACATACATTTAGGGTTAGCATAGTGTATTGAGATATTGCTTCCATAAGCATAAAAGTTTAGCCCCTCTAAGGGACCCTAGTACCTTAAAGGTACAACCATTGTAATTATCTTTGATATACATCATTAACAATCTTGGGGTTAATTAATCTTTCATCACATTAGGCCTTCAAATGGTTTTGGTTGCATTGAACCTCCAAACGGTTTTTACCCCTCAACCTCCAAACGATTTTGAGACTGTTTTCCCTCCAAACGGTTTTGAAACCGTTTAGGCATCTAGGGTTGAGACCATTTGCCCTCCAAACGGTTTTGAAACCATTTGGGCACTCAACCCTTGAAACTGTTTGATCACATGTACATTGAAACTGATTGGACCCATCAACATTTAAAACTGATTGGATAAATCAACCTTGAAACTGATTGGACCTCCAAACGGTTTGAGACCATTTGATCTCAAATGGTTTGAATACCATTTGGTCCAAACTACCTTGAAACTAAAAGGATCATCTAGGGTTTCCTTCAACCAATCAATTAGGGTTTGCTTCATTGAATCATTCATCAATTGGACCAATGAGAGTACATCAAATTATAACCCTTGGATCTCCAACCATCCATCACAGACCTTGACCTCAAAATGGTCTTGATACCATTTGGACTCAAACGGTCTTGACACCATTTGGCCTCCAAACGGTCTTGAGACCGTTTGGACCACCAACCATGAAATTGATTCAATTCAATTAGGGTTTCAACACTTCAACCCGATTAGAGTTTGTAATTAGTGGATTCTCCATCACTGAACCTATTATGAGTAAATCAATTAGAACCATTAGATCTACATCCAACTACATCAGAAAGTATCTCCAAATGTTCTTGAGACCATTTAATCCCAAACGGTCTTGAGACCGTTTGCACCCATATGGTCTTGAGACCGTTTGGTTTCAATCGGTCTTGAGACCGATTGGTCTCAAGTTGAAACCGTTTGGACCTGATATTTCATGAGATGTGTGCTAAGATGACATCATCATCTTAAAGCTTTAAACCTTCGAAATTTTCTATGATCTTTGTGGTGATTTCAACAATTAATCAAAAGGAAATTTGGGAAAGAAAAAGGAATCAACAAGAAATGAAATCAATAATGATATTTAAGGGTTCAAGTTATATAACCCACCTTCAAATTTGAATACAAGCTTCAAGCTTCATGTATTTAATGGTGAATGATGCTTTCTCAACTTCCCAAGGTCCGTCCTAAAGTCTTTGAGTAAAAAGAATGGCTAAAGTTGAAGATTGAATGGAGAAAAGAAGAAAATAAGCATTGAATTTCGATTTCCACCATGAAATCAAGGTTGAAGATAATTAAGGAGCTCACCTACAGGTTGGGGTATGTCCTCCTATTGCTCCTAAGATCCCGTGTTCTTGGCCAGAGCAAGGAAAGAAAGAAGAGTTGAAAAAAACCTTTCATGTGGGTGAAAGAATGGAGTGTATATAAGGGAAATTCAAGAGAGAGAAAGTGTTATAAAAATCCTTCAATTCCCTAAATTGGTGCCACTTATCCCCCTCACTTACTTTCATACGAAGACATCATCATCCCCTTCGAAATCCTCTTCTTTATCCATGAATTAAAAGAAAACAATTAAGCACCTTAATCAATTTAATAATAATATCCAAAAATTAGTGGATATTACTTTTTCTTTAACTAATGTGAGTGGGCTCTCCACTCACTTTAGATATTTCGGTTCCATTGCAAGGCACAAGGACGTAAATACTTATATAAATTCAACCATTACATTTTGGGTTGAAGGGCACTTCCATTAATATATTTATTATTGCATTAAATTGAATTAGGGTTTCAATTATGCTTAAATCTTGATTATTTTAATATCAAGATTCTCTCTCCCCCAAAGAGATTCAAATGAGATGCCCCTCTAATTTTATTGTCTCTAATTGATACCAAGAAACATTAGGGACTCTCTAGAAGTGGTATTTTGCATATTGAACACTAGGTTTTGGGTAAATTGCATATTACACCAAAACTAGGTTTTAATGCACAAACATTGCTTAACAAGCTCTTTCTTGGTGCTCAGACTTCCACAAGCCATACCTCTGCATAATTTTCATTCTTATGATACTTCAATACTTGAGGAACATTTTATCATGTAACATTTGTAAGTTAACCCCTCAACTTGGGTAATTTGCACTTTAGTCCAAAACAGGCAAAACATTGTTTTCAACATTATTCAAAAAGGACTAAAATTGAAACATAAGTTCCTCTTGAGCCTTAATTAATTTTCAAAAGATAAGAGCAAGCATATAATTATCTTTCTTAAATAAAACATCTAGGGTTAAAGAATAACCCAAGTCAGGGATGTTACAAATTATCCACCCCTAATAGGAATTTCGTCCCCAAAATCATCAAGAGAAAAGAGAAGGATACTTCCTCCTCATATCTTCCTCTAGCTCCCACATAGCTTCTTCAATGCCACGGTGATGCCAGAGAACTTTCACAAGACATATGTCTTTCTTTTTCAGCTTTTTAATTCTTTTATCATGGATCATCACAGGTCCTTCAATATATGATATATCATCATTAAATTCTACCTCCACAGGTTGTAAAACTAACTCTGTGTCAGTATGACACTTTCTCAGCATGGAGATATGGAACACTGGATGCAACTTATGCAGCTCAGGTGGCAACTCTAGCATATAGGCTACCTTTCCAATCCGTTCAATGATTGGATAAGTCCCCATAAATCTAGGAGCTAACTTTCTCTTCTTTCCAAATCTAAGGACAACTTTCCAAGGTGAGACCTTGAGATATACTCTGTCTCCAACTTGGAATTGTAAAGGTCTTCATCGTTTGTTGGTGTACGACTTTTGTCTATCATGTGCAGTCTTTAATTGTTGTTGTATTACTTTAATCTTCTCAGTTGTCTGTTATACTAGCTCAGGACCCAAAAGTTGATATTCTCCTTTTTCATACCAACATAAAGGAGATCTACAACGTCTACCATATAATGCTTCATATGGTGCCATATCAATATTGTGCTGATAGCTATTATTGTAAGCAAATTCTATCAAGCTCAAGTGTAGATCCCAACTTCCTACAAACTGAAGGATACATGCCCTAAGAAAATCCTCCAAGGTTTGTATGGTCCTCTCAGATTGTCCATATGTATGTGGGTGAAAGGCAGTACTAAACCTTAACTGCGTACCCAAAGATTTATGGATTCACTCTCAAACATGACTCGTGAACTGGGGACCTCTATCAGAAACAATAGTAGTTGGAACCCCGTGCAATCGCACTATCTCATCTATATATATATATATATATATATATATATATATATATATATATATATATATATATATATATATATATATATATATATATATATATATATATATATATCTGTGCAAGCTTCTCAGCAATGTAGGTTGTTTTGACAGGAAGGAAATGTACTGTCTTAGTCAACCCATCAATTATCACCCTTATGGAATCATGACCTTTGGTTGTTCTAGGCAAACCAACCACAAAGTCCATGGTCACATGATACCATTTCCACTGTGGAATAGGCAAAGGTTGCATTGTTCTTGCAAGCTTTTGATGTTCAGCTTTAACCTACTAACACACCAGACACCACATAACAAACTCAGCTACATCCTTCTTCAATCCTGTCCACCAATACATATCCTTCAAGTTATGATACATTTTGGTTCTCCCTGGATGCATTTCATACATCGAAGAATGAGCTTCCTCCAAGACTAACTTCTTTAAGTCATTGGCGTCAGGTAATACCATCCTACCATGGTAACAGACTACCTGATCCTCTGACTCATGAAAGCCATCCCGTTTCTCACTACCATACTCTGACCTGATCTGCAGAACCACAGCATCAACTTGTTGTGCTTTTTTAATCTGCTGTCTCAGAGTAGGTTTCACTTGCATCTCAGCTAACAGCCCGGCTAACAATGATACCTTAAGTTGTATGTTCTTTTTCCTAAAGGAGATAAGCATATCTCTTTTAAATCACATTAAGGAGTTCAATTGTGCTTTATCTAAGGTTGGTGATGATGATTTCCTACTTAGTGCATCAGCCACTACATTAGCCTTCCCTGGATGATAATCAATTGTACAATCATAGTCCTTGATTAACTCCATCCAGTGGCGTTGTCTCATGTTCAACTCATGTTGTGAGAAGATATATTTTAGATTCTTATGGTCTTTGAAAATCTAATATGTTTCTCCATAGAGATAATTCTCCAGATCTTCAAAGCATGGACCACAATAGCTAGCTCTAGATCATGTGTCAAATAATTCTCCTCGTGTTTCTTAAGTTGTCGAGAGGCAAAAGAAATCACTTGATTATCCTGCATCAACACACATCCTAGACCATTCTTAGATGCATCATAGAAAACTATGTACCCCTTCCCTTGCTCAGGTAACACCAGCACATGTGCACTTGTTAACCTTTCTTTCAACAGCGGGAAAGAATGTTGACACTTGTCATTCCAGATAAAAGGAACCTCCTTCCTGGTCAACTTGGTTAGGGGTAAAGCTGTAGAACTGAAGTTCTTAATGAACCTCCTGTAATAGCCCGCCAGTCCTAGGAAACTGCGTATCTCCCTCTGTGTCTTTGGTTGTTCCCATTGCAAGACAAATTATACCTTCTTAGGATCAACACGGATACCTGAGGCAGATATTACGTGTCCTAGAAAAGAAACTTTTGGTAACCAGAACTCGCATTTGCTAAACTTAGCATACAACTTATGCTCTATTAGCAAAGTTAAAGCCTGACGGAGGTGCTGCTCATGCTGTTGAGCATCTATACTGTATATCAAGTTATCATCTATAAAGACTACTATGAACTGATCAAGAAAAGTCCGGAAGATTCTATTCATGAGTTCCATGAATGCATCTGGTGCATTAGTTAGTCCAAATGACATAACTATGAACTCATAGTGACCATACCTTGTCCTAAAGGTATACTTAGGTATGTCACACTCCTTGATATGCAACTGATGATATCCCAACCTCAGATCTATCTTAGAGAAGATAGTTGCACCACACAACTGATCAAATAGGTCATTGATCCTTGGTAGAGGATACTTATTCTTTATGGTTACTTTATTCAATTGTATGTAATCAATGCATAACCGCATAGATCCATCCTTCTTCTTAACAAAGAGAACCGGAGCACCCCATGGTGAAGTACTTGGTTGGATAAAACCTTTCTCAAGCAACTCCTGCCGCTGTTTCTTGAGCTCTTCCATCTCAGCAGGTTCCATTCTATACGGTGTTTGTGCTATTGGTTTCGTGCCCGGGATTGATTAATCTCAAAATCAATCTCTTAGGGCGGAGGAACACCTGGAAGTTCCTCAGGGAACATATCTTCAAACTCCCTAACTATCGCAACTTTAGAAAGATTAGGGCTCTCCATTGTGGTGTCTACTACGTGTGCCAAGAATGCAAAGCATCCTTGTCTCATCAGCTTCTCAACTACCATAGTTGACACAAGATAGGTTGGAAGAATCTTTCTATCTCCCTGAAAGATCCATGTATCATCGTCATCTGCGAACACAGCTTGCTTGGAATCACAATCCAAAACAACCTTATACTTTTCTAGGGTGTCCATCCCAAGAATTATATCGAACCCATGCATCTCAAGTGGTATAAGATCCACCTAGATGCGATGTTCAGAAAAGGAAAGAATGCAGGGAGAACACACCTCCCGCAGTACTGCAGATCCCAGCAAAGGGGTTTCTAACAACACACTATCTGCCCTATGAGCAACTGTCATATTGCAGTCAAGGATCAATTCTCTAGTGACAAAGGAATGTGTAGCACCTAGATCAATCAAAACAGATACGAAGTAGATGAAGACATATCAGAAAGAAATAGTTCCATATGACCTGACACAACTCAAGGGTTGACTACTGCTTCGGGTTGATTCATCACATAGAATCTCGTTGTTGCTTGTTGTTGACCATGTGCTCAGTTGTTGGGTGTCGACAAACCAGCTTGGGATGCTTGTCCACGTCCTCTAGCGCCACTCGAAAAATGTCACCTCTAAAAGCCTTGTTGACTCTGCCTCAGAGGTTGAGTCACACTTACATCTCTAGCTCGACAATCCTTCATCAAATGCCCCATCTTTCCGCATATAAAATAGCCTCTGCTCTCCCTTTGTGGCCTAGGTGGGCCTGTTACTCTTACGGATGCTGAGCTGTGGGCTCCCTATGGTGGTAAACTACGGCATCTACCCCTACTCGACATCCATTGCATCTGGGTATTGAATCTTGGTGGTGCTATTGGTGCAAAAAATCTCAGTTTCTTGAAACTTTCAGACCTCTATCCTTGAAACTGAGTATACACCTTCTTACTCTTAGTCTGACACTTCTCAATGACCGACCTTTCTATCCGTCTCACAGACTCCAAAAAGGTGCGAACCTCTCCCTGTTCTGTAAGGCAGACACAGGAGTGGTCAATCAGCATTCAACCCCTTCTCAAAATGTTGAATTCTCTCTTCATCAGTAGTTTCCATATGCGGACAGAACCGCAAAAGCTCCATGAACTTAGCTTCATACTCGCTAGTGTTCATTGGTCCTTGCCTTAACCTCTCAAACTGAGAGATCTTCTCATCTTGATATGTCTTGGGGAAGTATCTACTGACGAATTCTCGTCGGAATTCTTCCCATCTGATTTCAACACCTGGCCGCTTGCCCTCTTCTATTGTCCACCAATGGCCAACACTCTCTTTTAGAAGGTACACTGCATGCCTCACCTTCTCTGCTTCAGGGATATTGAGGATTCTAAAGGCCTTCTCCAACTCAATCAACCACAAGTCAACATCTTTTGGGTCAGTTGTACCAGCATAATCCGTGGCTCCAACCCGGCGAAGTCGTTCGAAAGTCTTCTCGGCTCCCTGTCCTTCATTATGGGATGGTGCCCTCGATGCAGCTGGTGGCATCCTATCTGCCATATGCGTCATGGTTGCCATGAACTGCTCAAACAAAGCATCGAAAGTTGGGCTCTCTATCTCTACTAGGTTAAACTGAGGATGTTCAGGTACTGGTTCCTCCCTAGTCTTATCCCTTGCACCTCTTCTTGGTGCAGCAATGCTACTTTCAGCAGCATGTTCTTCGTGTGATCTAGACATCTTTAAGTTCTTCTTCGCCTATATGAGCAGAAGACCCTATCAGATAAACTGGAAGACACTAGAACATACTCAACAACCTTAATCATATGTCTCTGTAGACTTAATGAACCTAGAGATCTGATAACACTAAATTGTGATACACCGTTCGAACAAAATGTCATTAACTAAGCAGAAGCGATCATTAACAGCGGATTACTGAAAATCACTAAAAATTAAAACTATTTACAAAGAGATCCAAACACAAGAAAACTCTTTTATCAAGAACCAATGTATTTTATTTACATCTTGGTTCATAAGTACATATCATGTACCATCCCTTCTCGAGGATTACAAGCATCAACTGCTCTTTTAAAACTATACACAGACAGCATAAGAACCTCAAGGCATCAAGCCAAAATCTCAAACCGATTCATTAAAAGTACTAACTACTAACTCTGAGGACCTGAGAGTATAGAGATGACACATAGGACACTCTATTCAAAATATGACAGCTAGTGCCTCCACCTAGAATATCACTGCTGTCCCTGTTGTTGTTGTTGTTGCTCTTCCCCTGCTATAGGGTTTTTGCCACTTCTTCCGCGTCTACCTAAAAAGTGTTGGTAACCAACAGAGTGAGACTCAGTCCCAACGAGAGATATAACTCTCCACTGAAAACATTATTATTGTAGATAAACAGTAATAAAACTAAGCAGAGGAATCATATATATTCAACAGCAGATAAATCAATGTCTAAATATACTAGAGAAATATTCTTGTTCAAATCACTTCAACAATAAATTGATAAAGCAGTATGTCACTTATCCAATAAGGAATTGCAGAACATGTATAACATTTATCCATCTAGGATATGCTAAGCAAGGTAACATCAACCAATGATTCTCATATTTCAACCTTAAGAAAATATGCTACATGACTAATTACATTTTACAATCATACTTAAGCCCTGAGGAGATGAGGTATACCGCTCATACTCCAACTGACCATTGCGAAGTCGAAATCGATACCATACATACGTCAAGGAAGAGTCGAATTTCCATGACCTCATCCTCCTCCGTCAGTGTGAGTACAAAATGTAGGACATCTTGTGTCTCTGTTAAATAGCTTTCCAGGGTATACTGGCAACTTCGCTATAGAGTTACAGTGGAGGTTGTACTCTCTTCGCAATCGAGAGATTTCATGTTTATCTCACATCAATTTGGCATTAATATTATCGGGAGATTCGTGATACATCCATCCTGACACATATAATGAAGGATTGAGAGATTTAATGTTTATCTCACATTAATCCCACATTAGGGTGTAATGATATTCACACCCATAACCCCCACATACTCAATAGTATGCACTCCAGGAGATCTCATGGGAAAACCTGTTTCACCATCATCAACTACTAACGATGATAGATCTATGGCCAGGGCTCTACATGATAAGATTTCACTTGATTAATTAAGTACATTACCATATTCGTTTAGCATCAGTCAGGTTTTCAAACATAAATTATTATAACAAATGCTACAAAGAATGTGTAACACTTCTATCAAGTACTTTTCAAAGCTTTATAAAACATTGGGATCTCAATCCCTTGTCACATCATGGGCATTCTAATCCCTTAACATATCATCATCATGATTATGGAATATGGGTATTCAAACCCTCAGTTCATCAAAGAACACTTGTTACCACTTATCAGGTAACTAGTACCTTCAGGTCATCTTACCAAGGTAAACACGATACTTGCTACACAAGCATCTCACATGGCTCTCAAGGCCCATTTAATCTCTTGTTACCTCTTACTAGACAACAAAGCATATTATGGCTCACAAGTCCCATAAAACAATTTCAATAATAAGACATCATAGCTCATACCTGGCTATGCCCAACATCTCATGATACCTGCATGGTTAGTACACATGATAACAGTTATATCAATTACATATCAGCACTATGCAATGTAAGGGTAGCATCACTATTCCCTCATTAGGGTTAGGGTTTCCCAATTCATGTCAATTGGGGATACTCATCCCAGTACCCAAAATTAGGGTTATGGTTTATCATCATATTGCCCAAGATTAGGGTTTCTTGCACTATAACCCAAAATTAGGGTTTCACATACCTTCACCCTATATTAGGGTTAGGGTTTCATATTAGGGTTTCATATAGCATTACATAGCATCACCCTGGATTAGAGTTTCACATCACATCACTGCATTAGGGTTTCACATGGAATCACCCTAGATTAGGGATTCACACATCATTATCTTGAATTAAGGTTTCTTATAACTTTTCCCCAAATTAGGGTTTCATGTAACTATACCCGAAATTAGGTTTTCATGAAGCATCCTCTTAAATTAGGGTTTTTCATTATATTACCCTGAATTGGGATTTTTCAAATCATCACCCTAGATTAGGGTTACACCATTACCCAATATTAGGGTTTCACCTAGCATTGCCCTAAATTAGGGTTAGGACTCATCAACCTTCTCGATTAGGGTTTTATGATCTCTTTATCAAGGATCATACCCTAATTACATATTTTATTCATGTTGAAAGTGTTGAGGCTTAACCACTACATGATTATTATACATGTATGAATTCCTCTCTCTCTCATCCTCTCTAGAATGTTGATTACTTCAAGCTTGATTAGATTTGGTCAACCCTTCATTCAAGTACATACATTTAGGGTTAGCATAGTGTATTGAGATATTGCTTCCATAAGCATCAAAGGTTAGCCCCTCTAAGGGTAATAATCACCCTAGTACCTTAAAGGTACAACCATTGTAATTATCTTTGATATACATCATTAACAATCATGGGGTTAATTGATCTTTCATCACATTAGGTCTTCAAACGGTTTTGGTTGCATTGAACCTCCAAACGGTTTGAACCCTCAACCTCCAAATGGTTTTGAGACCATTTGCCCTCCAAACAGTTTTGAAACCGTTTAGGCATCTAGGGTTGAGACCGTTTGCCCTCCAAACAGTTTTGAAATCGTTTGGGCACTCAACCCTTGAAACTGTTTGATCACGTGTACATTGAAACCGATTGAACCCATCAACATTTAAAACCGATTGGATAAATCAACCTTGAAACTGATTGGACCTCCAAACGGTTTGAGACCGTTTGATCTCAGACAGTTTGAAGAACCATTTGGAATCAAATGGTCTCAAGACTGTTTGGTCCAAACTACCTTCAAACTGAAAGGATCATCTAGGGTATCCTTCAACCAATCAATTAGGGTTTGCTTCATTGGATCATTCATCAATTGGACTATTGAGAGTACATCAAATTATAACCCTTGGATCTCCAACCACCCATCTCCAACCACCCATAAGCATTGAATTTCGATTTCCACCATGAAATCAAGGTTGAAGATGATTAAGGAGCTCACCTATAGGTTTGGGTACGTCCTCCTATTGCTCCGAAGATCCCTTGTGCTCGGCCAAAGCAAGTAAAGAAAGAAGAGTCGAAAAAAACCTTTCATGTGGGTGAAAGAATGGAGTGTATACAAGGGAGATTCAAGAGAGAGAAAGTGTTATAAAAATCCATCAATTCACTAAATTGGTGCCACTTATCCTCCTCACTTACTTGCATACGAATCCATAATCCTCCCCTTAGAAATCCTCTTCTTTATCCATGAGTTAAAAGAAAACAATTAAGCACCTTAATCAATTTAATAATAATATCCAAAAATTAGTGGATATTACTTTTTCTTTAACTAATGTGAGTGGGCTCTCCACTAACTTTAGATATTTCGGTGCCATTGAAATGCACGAGGACGTCCATACTTATATAAATTCAACCATCACATTTTTGATTGAAGGGCACTTCCATTAATATATTTATTATTGCATTAAATTGAATTAGGGTTTCAATTATGCTTAAATCTTGATTATTTTAAAATCAAGATTCTCTCTCCCCCAAGGAGATTCAAATGAGATGCCCCTCTGATTTTCTTGTCTCTAATTGATACCAAGAAACATTAGGGACTCTCTAGAAGTGGTATTTTGCATATTGAGCCCTAGATTTTGGGTAAATTGCATATTACACCAAAACTAGGTTTTAATGCACAAACATTGCTTAATAAGCTCTTTCTTGGTGCTCAGGCTTCCACAAGCCATACCTCTGCATCATTTTCATTCTTATTATGCTTCAACACTTGAGGAACATTTTATCATGTAACATTTGCAAGTTAACTCCTCAACTTGGGTAATTTGCACTTTAGTCCAAAACGGGCAAAACATTGTTTTCAACATTATTCAAAAAGGACTAAAATTGAAACATAAGTTCCTCTTGAGCCTTAATTACTTTTCAAAAGATAAGAGCAAGCATATAATTATCTTTCTTAAATAAAACATCTAGGGTTAAAGCATAACCCAGGTCAGGGATGTTACAAAAACTCTCCTCAAGACGAGAAGAGAAAAATCACGGGACAATATTGGCCGTCAAGAACTATGTAATATAGATTACAACTCATACCGTCCGAATTTAATTATTCCTAAATCTGGTTGCCCCCTCATGAGAACAAAGATGGGGAAGAAGAGAATCACACCCAATGTGTACAAAAAACCTCTATCTTTACTTAATCTCCTCACGACACTGTTGTCGTTGTTGGGGACCACTTGATTCCGTTGCGACTGTTGAATGGGTCAGACTGTTATCTCTATGGCAACAATGTGTATGTAACCGCCAATTGCTACTTTCCTTCAAGGTAAAGTCATTGGCCCTCTCTTATCAACTAAGAGAGCTTCTATATCAATTCACCTAATGTGCCACTAATAGTCAGTCACAACTTTACTTCAAGGAAAAGTCATTGACTATCTCTTATTCAATTAAGAGAGTTCCTCCAATTGTTCTTGTTCTCTAGCACTTCTACCACAGAAGGCACCAACAAGCAACTGGAGGGCAATCAGAGGGTTCACACACCAAAATGTGGTATGTCACAATGGCCTCTCCTAGGGCCTCTATTTATAGGCCTCTATAGCATGTCATTGCAACTAGAAATCATACTCCACCTAATCCAATTCCATGTTTCACATAGAGAGTCATCTTCTTTCCATTTCATATTTGACTCCTATTGGGATTGGTAGCACAATCCAACTCCCATTCATGTTTAAATTCAACTGGGATATGGGCCAGAATCCTTTTCCTTTTCCAACAATCTCCCCACTCTAGCCCATGAGGGAGATGTGGTCTTCATCAATCATCTGTATTAGCTTGTGGACCCCATCATCATCTATGATGGATCTATTCTCTTCAAACATGTTATCATCATGTTGTTTTCACCCATCTTCTTGAAGTCCCTTCCTGACTTCCCTTTGTTTACCAAGAAACTAAGAAGAAGTATCTTGGCAGTGTCACTTCTCTCTCCATGCCCACACCTAGAACTTTGATGACTCCCTCTAACTGATCAATTGAGTCATCTTGAATGAAAACCATATTTTTGACATTCTGTACCAAGTCTCAAAAACCCTCTGATGATGCTCCCTTGGTCTTTGATCAAAGCCCTTGACAACTAGTCTAGATTTGTTTCTGATATCCTTGTTTCTTTCACTTCTCTTCATTTTGTAGACCCACTTGTTCTTTAGTGTTCTTCAAGCATGGGGAAGCATCACAAGGTCATAGGTATAATTCTTATGCAAAGAAGACATCTCCTCCATCACCTGATGCCATTTTACCTTGTCTCTATGAGTTTATGCCTCCTAAAAAGTCATTGGCTCCCCCTGATCAGTAAGGAGAATATACTGATATGTCAGATATCTAGAAGAAGGATGACAAACTCTATCATACCTCCTCAATTGTTGCTCTAAGAACTCAGTCTGGTGATGATCTTGCTCCCCAAATGTCTCTAACAGTGAGTCTGAACCACTCAACTACACATCTACAATAGCAACATTGTATGCTCTAGCACTCTAGTGCTCAGGGTGATCATACTACTCTTCTTCATCATCTAAAAATTACATATGTGAAAAGCTGAAGCATCCTCATACTCATCATCAGAAGAACTATCTCTTGATCCTCCATCCTCTACATCATAAATCTCAGACTCTATCACAGTCTGACTCTCACAAAAAATCACAACTTTGTGTCTTCTCATGGTATTTTTGACATGATCGTATAACTTGTAGCCAAAGTGTTGATCTCCATAACCAAGAAAGATACATGGAATGACTTTATCATCTGGCTTTTTCTTCTTTTCCTTTGGAACATGTGCATATTCTTTGCACCCAAATACTCTCAAATGAACATAGCATGCATCCTTTCTTGTCCATACCTTATTAGGTATAGCAAACTCTAAAGGAACTAATAAAGATCGATTAATCAGATAGCTGGTAGTACTCATTGCCTCGCCCCAGAATGTCTTTGAAAACTTTGCAGTCCTCACCATGCATTTAACTTTCTTCACTATGGTACAGTTCATCCTCTCAGTTGTAACATTGTGATGCGGTGTGTTGGGCTTTGTCCTCTCATGCCGTATGTCGTGATGTCCATAGTAGTCCTGGAACTCCCTAGAGGTGTACTGTCCTCCATTGTCCGTGCAGAAACACACTAACTTTTTTTCTTTTCTCCCACTCCACCATGGCATGAAATTTCTAGAAATACTAAAAAAGCTTGATCCTTGTCTTCAGCAAGTAGGCCCACACCTCCCTAGATGCATCATCAATCAATGTGACAAAATACCTATTCTCACCCAGTGAAGCCACCTCAAACGGACCGCAAACATCTGAATTAACCAACTATAGAAGTTGTGACTTCACCTTTGATCTTGTCTTGAAAGAAACTCGTCGATGCTTTCCTGTCTGGTAGGAATCATATGAGCTCATATAGGTGTCCTTGTCACAAGGAATCAATTATTGCTTTGATAAAAGCTTCAAGCCTTTCTCACTCATGTGTCCTAGCTTTTTGTGTCATAGATTTACTTGATGATCCTCAACTGCATGTATATTACCGCCTCTGAGTGCTTTAAGTTTGGTCTTATACAATGTCTGACACAATTTTCCCCATACAATAACCAAAGCCCCCTTGGTGATCTTGCATTTTCCACCACCAAAATCAAGATGACAACCTTCTGTATCAAAGAATGAATTAGATATCAAACCCAAAAGCAAATCTAGAACATGACAAACATCTTTCAGTATTAGTGTGCAACCAACACTTATTTGAACACATATGTATCCAATCCTGATAATTCTAGAGAAGCTATAATTTCCCATGTTCACCCTCCTAAAGTTTTATTTTCTATATGAAGTGAAGAATTCCTTACTCTGTGAAGTATGATAAGAAGCTGCAATATATACCACCCACTCAGAATCATCATCTTCAGCGTGCAAACACTGATCTTGGACTGTCAAAGCCATATCATCATCATCATCGCTATCATCTAAGATTGTCATTGTAGTATTCTTGTCATCATATTGCTTGTCTTTGGCTTAAGACCCATTTCTTTTTCAAACCTTGCAATATCTTTTAAAATGTCCTGGATTTCCATAATGGAGCACCATCTACTCTTCAACTTGGATCTACCATGAGACTTCCCGTGGTCCTGCGGCTCACTGTGACTCTTGAATCTGCCATGACCTTTCCCTCTATCAGCACCCCTACTCTCTGTGAAGTGCACCTATGATCTTCCATCGCATGAGGCTCGACATCAAGACTCTTTATTTAGTAGACTGCGCTTCCCCTGGTCAAGTGTCAACTTACCTTCCTTTGTAGAATGGTTGATTATCACAAAGATCTTCTCCCATATGTCTTATAAAGATCCCAGAAGAAGTAGAGCCTAGAGTTCATCATCCAGAACCATCTTCATGGACCCAGGTTGATTTACAAGACGTTCAATTCATTCATATGCTCGACGATGCTTGTATTGTCCCAGTACTTGAGATTCACCAACTTTATGATTAAGAAAGTTTTATTTATGACAGTCTTCAAACTCATATAATTTCTTGAGCTTCTCTTAAAAATCTTTAACATTGATCTCTTCTGAGACGTGATGGAACACAGAAATTCTAGCCACTTTCATACTATTTTGACAGTCTCCCTGTTTAATTTCTTCTAATCTGCATCATTCGTACTTTCTGGCTTTTATCCCTCTATCGGGTGGTACAGATCTTTGCAATAGATAATGTCCTCTATTTTGAGTTTCTGAATGTATCAATTTGGTCTTGTCAACTTTATCATCATCGCATCTCCATCCTTTCCCATCTGGACTAGTATCTGCAACCTATACTCTGATACCACTTGTTGGGGATGAACTGATATGGTCTCATATGTGATGAGAGCTTATTGCGGAAGAATTACCAACAAGCACATAAATCCAAAGAAGAAATACATGATTAAACGTGGAAAACTCTCCTCAATGGGAGAAGAGAAAAATCATGGGGTCATACCGGCCAACAAGCATTATGTATTCAATATAACAACTCACACTGTCCAGATTTAATCACCCCTAAATCTGGGTGCCCCCCACACGAGAATAAAGATGAGGAAGAAGAGAACCATACCCAATGTGTAAAAAGCCTCCCTCTTTACTTGATCTCCTCATTACGCCATTGTCATTGTTGGGGACGCTTGATGTTGTTGCGACCACTGACTGGATCTGATTGTTCCCTCTATGGAAACATTGTGTCTATAACCACCAACCGTTACTTTGTTTCAAGACAAAGTCGTTGGCCCTCTCTTATCAAATAAAAGATCTGCTCTTTCAATGCTCCTAATGTGTCACCGACTGTCAACCACTACTTTGATTTAAGACAAAGTCGTTGATCCTCTCTTACTCAATCATGAGAGCTCTTCTAATTGTTCTTGTTCTCTAACACTTCTACCATAAAAGATATCAACAAGCAACTGGAGGGATCACACACCAACAGGTTGAATGTCACAATGGCCTCCCGATGGACTCTATTTATAGGCATCTATAGCAAGTGGTTGCAACTAAGAATCGTACTTCATTTTCTAATTCAATTCCATGTTGAACATAAGGTGTCATCTTATTTTCCTTTAAGATTTGACTCATATTGCGATTGGTAGCACAAGTCAAATCCTACTCAAGTCTAAATCCAACTGGGACATGACCAGAATCCTTTTCCTTTTCAACTCGTAAGCTGACCTAGTAGTGAACTCTCCATGGTCATCAAGATCGTGTGGCCTAACGGATGTCGGAGTTTATCTCTGAGCCAGGGAAACAATATTTTCACTCAAATGAGCAACAATGTGTTTTTTTAGAGGTACACAACGCAGATTAAAAAAAAGATTGTTTGGATTGTGAAATTGAGCAAAAGCGCAGAAGTTACTGGAGGCAACTGGGGACATTTAGGCCTTGGTTCGACTGCCTACGTTTTCAATCCCGGTAGTTGATACATAGCATGTGTTTGGCACATGACTAGGATTCTAGAATCTAGACTGGGTTAGTCGGGGTTAGTCTGGATTTCGGTGTTGGGGCAGTCAGGATGCAGTCTGATTTTGTTTGGAAACACAGTGTATTTCTAGCCAGCTGGTCTGATTTGAGTCTGTGTGCAGTCTGAATCTATTTGGCTACAAGTCGGATTATGTTTGGCAGCATAGTCAGTATATGCTTATTCTGTCAAGTTTTTGCAGCACTATTTGAACAAGTACATAGAATGTGTATTTGTGATGCCACTTCAACCTAAGTTTGGAATATATTAACAAATTATTTTATTTGTATTGTGTGGGTGTTATTTTGTATATTTAGAATAGTGCAAATAAGATATGATAATGCAAATTTTTATGTGGTGATTAAAAATTAATGAAACGTTATTGTCGTCTGTAATGACATTTGCATGTGGTATATATGTAATGTTGAACATAGTTAATTGTCGTCATTAGTGTAAAAAATTACATTATCGTCGGTAACAGTCAAGCTACATGAAATATGAAATTGGCCTAATATATTTTGTTCATAACATAAACAAATTACATTATCGTCAGTAAAAGCAACTGATAATAATCATATTATCATCATTAGTTAAACACAAATGATCACTGATAATAAAATAATTGTTTACGGGTGATTTTCGTCACGGGATAAGGACAAAAAATGGGAGCAATAAACAACCAAACAAAAGCTAAGATTTTGACAAGGCACTTTGGTGGGACATGGTTGGATGTGGATCTTGATTAAAATTGGCCAACATTATGGCCTCATCATACTCGTCCCATGACACTGGGCATGGTTCCTGCACCGACTACTTGTTTTGTTGTTTGATGTCATCTTTTGGCCAATCAAACAACAATGGCAAATGAGGAACATGCTAACTGACTCGGCCCTTGACTTGATCATCGGTCCCAATTTTGCCCTCCTCCTCCTTTCTGTGATTGCAACATGGTTTTGTGCATAAAAGGTTATCTTCAACATATTTTTGAATTTTTTTCGGTGACATCAACAATTTTTCAAATTTTGCCCTTGACCTTGCCTTTGCACGCGATGTCGACATCTAAAATTAATAAAAACAAAGGTATGAAAAAATAACAGAATTCGTAAAGTAATTGTGGCAATAACATAATAATGAAATAGGAAATTTGATCACATTATGGTAGCAACATATAATATTGTAACACATAAGTAGAGCATGTAAAATGTTGTGACGTAAAAACACAACTACAACATTTAGCACATATGTTACAAGTTCATTTGTTTATTTCAATCGTGAGTGCCAAAAAAATCCCTGGTGGGTAAGTGTGACACGTCGTTAAAAAGTTGCGTTCAATGCCTTGTTGCGCGGCCAATGTGGGGGGAGACAATAAATCTCCCAATATGAACATATTGTCTCTTACAAACTCTCTCTTAATGTATTGCCATCGCATTTGCAACTCAGCCAATGAAATGTAAGGGCCTCCTGTTATGTATAGGAACTGGTGCCATGCCTCCATCTAAGCATGTATAGAGTATACTCCATTTACACATCTACCCACGTGATATTGGGTTCTCATCAAACCCCTGAGAACCATATCAAGCTCGGTAGACCAGATAAAAGACGGTGTCGGCGGTTGGCCAGCCATATAACAGATTATGTAAGTAGTATATTTTTTCAAAAGTAATGGTGTATATCACAATTAATTGTATTATTTGGTTTGACCTAACGTTAAGCAAAATTTCGATTAATAACATACATCATTAACAAAACATTCACCAACATGAAGAAAAATTTCATAACACTTATAATGTAATACGACGTTTATAAAAGTGCCTAAATTAAACAAGTGTATGATGTTCATAATATCCATTGATAGTCATTTTAAGCAGAGAAGACAATTTAAATGTATTTGCCATTTAACGTTATGGAGTCATTTGAGGTGAAGGGATGTCCAGAAGCAGACGACAATCTTCCTCCAGACTGGCAACGTTGCATTCTAAAACCTCATACTCATACTTTTTGTTAGTGTATAATTCATCGTAGTTGTGATGAATTTCAACGAAGTCCTTCATGTTCATCGCCTGACCCCACACTGACTTGAACTCAATAGTTAGTAACATAATCTCTACTTTCAATGAATCAATTGTTGGGGGGAGATCAACTGCCCAATGGAAGTATCTGCATCGGTCTTTTCCCTAAAATGCAGTACCAAGTTCAAGTTATTGGCAAAGAATGCGGAGCCTTGACAAGTATTGATGTACTATCACACCTCACGAGTAGGGCATATATAATACATTTTGCCTGGCCTTTGACTCAGAATGGTAAAGTCATATAACCCTCCATCCTCTGTGTTAAGCCGTAAGGCTGCATTTATCCCACAATCACACCTCGGAACCTCAGATGGAGTCATCGACATTTAATAAAACAAAATTGATGATTAATAGAAAAATGTCGGGTTCATGACATAGTTTTCAAAGATAATATGAAGACCATTTGTTCAGGAGTAGCTAATTATTGCAACAAACAAGTGCAGTTCATTTGGACGTATCATAATATAGTATATCTATGATGTATTGTATCCATCTTCTTCTGTTGAAGAGTCATTATCGCTCGTTATTTGAAGTCGGTGGTGAAGATATCGGCACCTCTCTTGCATACTTGAAATTTCTTCTTGTAACCTATCGGTGTCTGCTCTTGTTGAACAGACAAAGGCATAATGTTCTGACCAGAACTTGCGTTCGCTACGTGCATATGTGAGCTGTGATACCATTGCATCCCTAATTGCAGTCAGTGTAGTGACTGTAGGTTGTACTTGCTGCGCGGGCAACCTCATATGGCATCCGCTTGGTACAAGACCCCTACCACATGTAAAATATGGGCTATGGGGATTGTTGTCTTCAAATCGTCCATTTTCCGCATCTGTGGCATCCATGTACACTCGTACGATGCACTGCAGACCACATGGGCACGACGGCATGTCATTGTCCATTTCTAGAAAGAAAACCTAATGAGACATAATTTCACATTGTTTATAAGTAGGCAAAATTGTAGTCAACAATAGAGTTTGAGAACAAAAGTTGGCCGTTAAGTTACAAAAATAAATTGGAAAAGGGAGTAAGTGAAACATGTTGTAGAACATGTTTCAATGTTTGCAAGTTAGAAAACAAATGTATAAATCACTGATTTGCCCACATAGAATTGGCAAAAGTTGTGCGCAAAACATCTCCCTCTCTAGCATCGGCCTGGCTTATTTGTTGGAGATAACTCAATTCATTCAAGATGTCAGTGGTAGTATGAGGCTCTTCCAAGTTTTCTTCCATCATAGGATCACCATCATTTTGGCGCCGGATAAAATTGTGAACGATACAACAAGCCATTACAATCTGAGACTGAGACTGCATGGGAAAAGTTGCTCCTTTATGAAAGTAGGAAAACCTCTTCTTCAACACACCAAAGGCTCGCTCAACAACGTTACGTAGTTGAGCATGTCGGTGGTTGAACATTTCCTTTTTGCTTGTGTATGAACCTTTGTTACCCCGATACTCTGCTATATGGTAAGCAATGTTTCGATATCGTACAAGAAATTGGTTGGTGTTGGCGTACCCTGCATCAACAAGATAGTACTTCCCAGCGGGTACTTTGAACCCACCTGTGGTTGTAGCTGCGTGAAGTACCCTTTGGTCAGCAGCAGATCCCTCCCAACCAGTCATGATATATGTAAACTCCATTGAGAAGTCAACTACAGCCATGACATTCATGGAAACATTCCCTTTTCTATTCCTATATCGGTTCTACTTATCGCGCTTCACCAAAATGGGGATGTGTGTGTCCCATCAATTGCCCCAATGGCATCCTAAGACAAGTATATAAGAAATACACAAGTAAATACCAAACTCAACGATGACGATAGTGGTTATATTAACAATGGAATGGACAATGGTCAACTAAGTGATGGTCATACCTTGAAGTAAGGGTAAAATCTTGAACTCTCGGTGATGCGGCAGTGTGGAGTTGTGGACGCAGTTGGCATGACAATATATTCGTTGCAAAAAGCACACACTGCATCCAACACCTCGTTAAACTTTCTACTTATGGTCTCACCGCTGTGAATGTAGTCCTCAACCAGAACACGGTTGGTATGGCCATGGCCAACCATTTGAAGGAAGTAGCAAACTGCCTCCACTGATGACACACCTCTGGTACTTTTCAACAAACCTCGCTCCTCAAGTTTGTCAACAAAGGCTAAAACCATGTTGAGTAGCATACAGTACAGATCGTACGCCCTCCTTTCATGGCCAGTTATTATTTCTAAAACCTTTTGATGGCTGCTCCTAATACTAACTGATCTCGGTATTGGTTGCTGTGTGGTTGCGGCGTCTGAATTTTGCATGATATTGTGGGATATTTGGTCAGCTATTTGGTAGGATATTGTGTTAGCAATGTCATTAGCCAGACCAGACATAAGATCCAGTAGTTGTAGAATGTCATCAGTTGTTTCATATGGATGAATACCGGCCATCACGTCTAGAATTAAAAGTGATTATCTGCATCAGAAAAATATTGAGATATTGCAGAAATGAAATTAGGGCTATAACGACAAAATAGCAAATACTGACCAAATAGCAAATAACAAGATAAACCATTACATAGTACCATAGTTCAGAGATTGTTCCCAACAGAATAAAATAGTACAACAATAACTTTTGATAAAGTTCATCAAATAAAAGGCAGGATACTCATATAGTTCTTAAATTAGACCACCTCAAAAGTACGGAGGAGATTGTGGCATGAAGGGTGATTGTGATGCAGAAGTTGTATTCTTCATTTCTCACAAGTCTTGCAACCAAATCGTAATTTTTTGTGGGGTGTCCATAAGGCTTAGGTAAATGTTACGGTTAGTTGGATCTTTTATGGAGTGCACAAGAGTGGTAAAAATTGGGACAGGGACGTCAGGGTAGCTTGCATGAAAGTGGTGCAAAATGGTTTGGTATTCATCTTTATCATTAGACCTAGTAGCAATTCCACTACCCATCTCATGTACCTTGGAAAACACCTTTGTGAATTCAGACATGACATCATTAGACAGGACACAACTGTCCTATGAGCTTGACGCTCGCTTCCTACGTCTGATCGTGGTGGGAGTCCTTGCACCAACACCTTGGTTGTGTGATCCGTTGTTGGTGTCCTCACTTTACGTCCCAAAATTAACCATGTCTTCAGTGAAACCAGTTGGATTGGTCGGTTCTGGGCTGACAAATGAACCAGATGCATCTAGATCAACAACAACATCATCTTTAGATGCAACATCAGAAGGAGGTTGTCTATCGGTTGAGGACATTGCATGATGGCCCCTAGCTATGTTCCTCCCCCCCATCAGATTGACATCGTGGTAGTGGTAGAATGGTCTGTTGATCAATCTTGCTAGTTCCCTGTTTGCCTAAAATAGGGGACAACTACTGATTAGGTCATTATTAACAAGTTTAATTTAATATATAATAGTCAGGGGAGTGTATATTATTCGACATACCGCAAGTGCCACCCTCCACTCCGGGGTGTCAGGCAATATTGGCTTGTACCTGCTATCATTCCATCCAACACCACTTTTGTTGGTCACCAATTTTATCTTTGCATAGTCTCTCCTGAGGTTCTTCCACTGAGTTTTTAACTAATCCAATGTACCACGTTCCTCCCCATCCTGATATGCCAATCGCACATGCATCCCTAGTAAATATTCCATCGACGCACCTACCCATGTCATATTGTCTCCTCAATGATGCAACCAAAGCCTCATCCAATTCTTTCGACCATACAATACGGAACCTCGGGTCGGGTGCATCCATAGTAGCAATGACACTGTGATATATCACTTTAGTATGGGTGTTTAAACGAAACCTTTATATGAACCTAGTATGAGACTACGCAGTTGAAAGCAATAACTTGTATTGAAGTAGGCTAAGACAAGATCCATTATCCGGACCAGACATAAGATCCAAAATGTGTACAACAAATTTGAAATTGTTGTTAAATTTGAAATGGTTGTAGCAAACGCATCATCCAATATGTTCATTACAGAAAAACTACATAAATAGCAAGCATTCAGCATGGCATTCACATTAAACGTGTTCGTATTGCTCATGAGATATACCTGGTAAGCCGAATTGAAGGTTGAAGAGAGTTGCACGGCCAGCGACAGGGTCAGGGACGGTACATACAAGAAATTCAGATGGAATACATATTAGCCGAAATAGTTGGATTACTTTGCAATATAATCAGCAGAATACTAATGGGTGTACATTTTGGGCATACATGAAAAATAAAATCATTCATTCAAGCTAACATTAAAAGCATTCATTGAAGCTAACATATATCACAAAGCATAATTGTTTCACAACAGAACTGGCATTTGAAGTATATATCCCTATACTAACATATATCACAAAATTCCTATACTAACTGGTAAAAAATTCCTAACCTCACAACACAGCTGGCATTTGAAGTATATATCCCTATAATAACTATATATCCCTATACTAACATATATCCCTACACTAACATATATCACAAAATTACCCATACTAACTATAATTTCAGTTGTATATATATTTTTATTATAAAGATGATCATGATTTTTTCTTGGAAATAGAGATCATACGATTCATGACATAACCTCATAAATTTGACCCCAACCTGGTTGACAGAGACTCGACTAAATTTTCACATGTCTTTCAGTATGTGGTAATGACCACATTTCAACAAGTTGTGTATGTGCTTATTGGTTCGAATTGTATGTTTGTTCCACCAGTCTGTCTATGTCCCAGCTGGCGGGATGAATGAAGTCTGTGCAATTGACCACAAGTCCATCTTACACAAATTAAAATATTTACAGGTACAGTTACATGTAAGAATTAGAAAATATTGATATATGTCTGCTATATCAATAGTGTGTACAATAGTAACATTGTAAAAATATTGATATATGTCTACTATATCAATCACGTAAAAATATTTGAGCTTAAGAGGATGTGTGTACAATAGTAACATTGTTCATAGTTAGAAAAGGGCTATAATATGTGGGTAAGCTGAACAAAAAGTAAAATAACAAAAACCACCTCATAAAGTCCATCTTTCACAAATTAAACATTTTTTCTTTTGTCTCTTTTTTGGATTGGATATGAACATTATCATCAGATATCTTCAGAAACATCACCTCATAAACAGGGAAAAAATCCTTGACACAAACATCATATTTGTATTACAAATATTGTTGCTGAAAACACAACGGTAGTTTGTCATTTGTTATGAAAAGCCCTTCTACATTCGCAATATTGCTCTTCCTCACAAGCCTTGTTGTACCAAGTAACCATAATTCATGTACGTATAATGCAGACAGCAGTGCAATTTTTTTCTATATGTGCTACTCATATTTAGAGAAATGAAAGGACATGTTGATGTCATTTGTTTCTCGTGATGAAAACTGAGTTCACTGAACAATTTGTATAGGAGGGAGGGTAAGGATTTATGTGGAGTGGCATTTTAGAATAAATCAACCAAGTTTTCTTACCATCATTTCGTTATGCACAACTACATTGAATGTTGCAAAAAAAATTGCTTAAATGTGAGCCACATGTATGAGTTGTGCCAGATGACATTCACAAGAATTTTTACAATTCAGGAAGGATATGAATTAAATCTAGTGAATATGTGACATGGATAAGACATGGATTTTCTACTTAACATAGTGAATGATTATTTTCCAAATACGGAGATTCTAGTGGATAATTGCAAATACAACACTGCAGACCTTGGCCAATCATGTAGACGGATTAATAATGGCACACACATGGATCAGATTGGAATGCACACATCATTTTGCAGACTCCAACCCCAGTTCTTATTCTTCTTTGATTGAAACTAAAAAGATGTGTACTCCCTTAACTCCCTAACTAATAAAACATGTGACAAGGCCACCTTTGAAATTATGTTCTGTAGGTTGTGAATACTTGAGCTTTGAGGAAGATATGTTGAAGTGCATATGGAATGAAGAAGATCATTATAAATATAGTATATGATAAAATTAACGAGACTATGCCATAGTCATTGGAATGGACTTTATGATTGAAATAAGTGAAAATAACACATCCACCATTGTAGTGTTTGAGGTATCTTCAAACACAAATATAATGAGGTCATTATGTCTATCATTCTAGAGCCAAATTAAGTGTGACTCTTGGGGGGGTTGATGGAAGTGAAAGAAACCACATCAAGGATAGCCCAAGTAGATGACTAGAAGAACCATCTTTCCATCTCAGAAACAAAATAGGCATCATTGAGAATACATGAAATAAATGTGTTATGAATCATCAACCTTGCAAGTGTAGTATATGTAGACTACATATTGATGAATTTGTTAAAAGTAACCATTCATCTCATGACATGCAGCGATATTGTGACAAGGTCAACAACAATAGGAACAAGATGCTAGAATAAGCACAAAAAGATATGGCCTAGTATGTTACAATGTGGTAGAATAAGCACACAAAAAACTCCCTTACAAAATTAGACCTAGACAATGCATACAAATTTGTGTTGAGAATATTATTGACAACCCCCATTTATTAGATGCTTGCCTCTTGTAATGTTGTTTATTGGTGACACATAAAAAAGAATCAATAAATATATCAATGGTTGGAGTAAAGTGCTTTTTGCTAATGAACATGTATTGCAAAAAACAAGACTAGTATTTTCCTTGTGGACAATGGTAAATTTTTTAATTACAGTTGTTCTTTAGTATGTTATCAATAATATTTAACATTAGGCCAATAGAAGAAAAGAGCACGATGGTCTCCTGTGCAGTACTTGGAGTGTCGACAATGTTACAAGAATAGAGAGTTCAAATACAAGGGGCATACAGACAATAATTCGTATTTTCCTGGTAACTGACCAGCAAAACTGAGCCCTACTTGTTACTCGTGCACAATACAACAACAATATCATGGCGATAATACAATAGCCAACAACCATGTGATTATACAACATCTCAATGATCCCTGTTACTCGTGGACATAATACAACAACAATATTGTCTGAATCAAGCAAGCAGGCAACCAAAATAGGAGAAAACGTGTGTTGTTGTTTGATAAGAACAAATACCTGCTCAGCCGACATGACAAAAATAGGAGCACGACCAGACATTGCCAGGGATGAAACATGTGACAAGAAATTGAGAGAGAAATACACATTAGTTTACTGATTAAATCATCTATCGTTACAAGAGTAAAGATAGGAGGCTATCAAACAGAAAGAAAGAAAAGGGTCGGCGGTGACAAACCTTACAAGCAGGTCGGCGACTTCCCAGTAAAGGGGCTCGGCAGCTGCGGCGGAACAGAAGACTGTGTGGAGGGTTCGAAGGTGAAAAGTGAGGAGATCGCTGATGAAGAACGGAACTATATAGCAGCCGCAACAGTGCTTTCCCTTACTAGGGTTTACTGCACGGCTTGTACACGGTAAAATGGGGCGCTTTGATGGGAGATGACAACTCAGGGAGGGTTCCTTGTCCGCGTGTAGACTGTCGGTGTAGCTCGGCGCTTGCAGACGAGCCACCACACCCATACATCTGCTTGATTGACCTGGTATTCTGCCTACTCCACTGGGCAGGGTTTGCCGTACGCCAGTCGCATGCCATGGCTTTGCCGCTGGAAACGATGGGTCAGCTTTAACTCACGGATAATAGTAATGGCGAGGTCGTCTCGAGGTCTCGGGAGAGGAGGTCTCGGGAGAGAAGAGAGCACAGACCACAGAGCAGAAGATAGAGCAGGTAGAGGGGAAATGTGAAGAATGTCGGGATGGGTCGGTTTGTGAACCCGAAACTCGTCTCTCGTGGGACTGGGAGAACCCGGGTTAGGGGGGTCCGTTATCCCATAACGGAGGTTTTTTAGGGTTGCGAACCAAACACAAATCAGCCTCAAACCGGCACTTGTTTGGCAGGATTTGCACTAAAAGACAACACCAAACCGACTTTTCGGTCCTCACAAACGCAGGCATAGAGTCCGTATTTCTCCGTAGCTTCCGGAGGTGAGCTCACACTGGTTGCGGACTACACTGTTATTTCACGGAAGGAAAGATGCAACAGGCTAGCGGATCGGGCGAAATGACGGCATTTCCAGTACCACCGATTCCGGCGTGATTGAAAAGGCCGTGTTGCCGCTGCCGCAAGTACAGCGACGGTGGTTACAAGTGCCACTTACAACGTAACGAGCTACCAATTATTATGGTAATTACCAGGATTTCTGAAAGTAGCGGCCAAACTAGGCCTTGTTTTTCTATCGCCAGTTTTGAGGGTTTATATAGCACATTAATAATGCCCCATTTGTCAAAGATTGTAGAAATAGCACATTAACAATGTCCCGTCTCAAGGACCTTAATAACTATAGGCGTAAGACGAGACGATCACCTGATACGGGGACGAAGGATGGTCCAAGATGCGATCCGCAGCAGTACTTGGTCTAGTCTCCATTTTTTCTCGAGGCTACGGGATAGTATAGGACAACAGGCTATAAACTATACAACAGCGTAGTTGATTAGCGATGGTTATTCGTCCTGCGCGCTGATGTCTGAAGCTGCCTTTGAAGTCATGACGTCAGTAAGCGCGCGACAAACAAGATGCGAATTCAGAAATGTTGCTTTGTCCAACCACAAACACGCTGTTGGGCCTGGAGTCCACATGACGTTAATTCGCTAGAGCTAGTTTGATAAGTAGTAGCTAATACATGTTTATGTATTGTATATAACGAGGGATCACCCGTCAGAAGAGCCAAAAATCCGTTGGATGTACACTGTGTCGTTCGTCTCTCTAACTGGACGGAACAATATGTCCTCGTCGTTTAAGCAAAGAATTTTGTCGCCAGGTTAGGAGGATGGTAGGTAAAGCGTAGAACGCAACTAGAATTCCGCATAAGGTCGAAACGGGCTGGTACCTAGAGGTAGCTTCTTCTGTCGCCATTGTCATCGGGTGATGAAACCTTCAAGATATCCGATCTAACAGCGGGTCTTTTTTTAGTGAACCGGAGATTGTGGGTTCAAAATCATGATATCCATTGATTATTAGAATATTGGGGTTAGTAGAATTTCCAGATTTCCGAAATACCAAAATCCAACAATAAAGTACACACTGAAACGTCAAGTCACCACTCCATATCTATCCCACCTGATTTCATAGATCAAACATTGTGATGTGGGAGCCCATATGGTGAGTAAATATCAACCACATGAAATTATGACATTGTGCGGTAAAGGTGCTGCCACTGTCACGAGAAGGGAAGATGGTACCATGGTAAATTCTATTAATGGATATGAAGAGACATTTGCTATGTAAGAAAACCAGCCAACTTTTAAGCTAGGTTGTTGACTCGAACAATTTGAGTAGATACACTAATGCAAATAGAGGTACCAGTTGCAGGACGTGGAAGTGGTATACAAAAGAATCACACACACGTGAGAAACAGCAAATGAGCTCAAGAGGGAAAAAGAATTGGACGCACATTTTATGGTAGATGCGGATGGACCTTTATGGGTCGGGGCTCATGCATAAGATGACGGTCAGATGGAGAATGAAGCACAACTTCAAGCAGGTGAATATTTGAGATAATTGTTTCACGATTCCAACTAAAATGAAGTTTTTTATTTATAAACAGACTAATTTCATTACGGAGGGGTCATATGGAATCTACATGAACATGAAGACAAACTTACAGCACACGCAATGATCAAGAACAGATACAACCGACCACAAAAACTCATATCGTAATCTGATAAGAACAATGATGCACAGACCCCTCTTCCATTTCACTGGATAAAGCAGCTTTTCATGAGGGATACCTTCAAATTAAGCATGTATATGTGGTAGAGTAACTGCACCAAATCGGTGTTCTGAAAGAATATCATCTCTGCACTTGCTGTCATACAACTATGCAACAAAATTAACTGAGAAAAAGTAACCTACTATGACGAGAGAAAGAAGCGTTGATTAACAACGAGAGAGGCAAAATAAGACAAAAAAAACATAATCTAAAAGAACAAGTAAAGGAGAAAGGGGATAAGAAACTCATAGTTGATGGGCTCAACAATTGAAAGGAAGAAGACCGCTGCCTCCAAAGGCACCACGGGCCATCAAGCAATATTAACAACTAGAAGGTGTCCCAAGAGTCAAAAAGCCTACGAGACGTCGAAGATCTAGACCCAAAAGTCTACAACAAAATGCCTCCACCGGCAATGCCCAGAATCCAGAAGAGAAAAACGACCACACCTCCCGAAGAAGGGCCCCTTCCGAGTCGAGCGAGAAGAGGTTGAGGGGGAGCGGGGCACCGCTTGTAGCGGCTAGAAACCCCCTCACCCCAGTCAGCCGCCACCAAAGAGGGAAGCCTAGCCTCACTAGGGCTAGGGAAGCGGAACAGTGAGAAATCCTCTTACCCTAACTAAAATGAAGTTAAGCACAATATAACTTGGGATTCTTGTACGCTTTTTTGAGAAATATTATAACCATTAACATGTAAAGATAAAAGTTGTGAAAAAATAGTTGAAAATCACTTCAAGAGGTAGAAATATTAACATGAAAGAAATTTTGGGTATGAAATTTTACAAGAGGTAGAAAAGGATCCAACATATTACAAAATTCCAGATTGAAATATTTTTGGTTGCATGAAAGTGAAAGTAAAACTTCAAAACAACAACATAGAGCTTCATGTGTCGGTGCAGTTGTATGTCACAGTGTGATACATAATCCTAACCATGGCCTCTTTTATATAAGTAATGTAATTTATGAGCCATATGGTTATATGTTAGTAAACTATTACAATACGGTAAAACTAATGACGAGTGTGATCGGGATGTATTTATTAAGATATGTCTGTTGATTTGTGACACTAATATTGCTAAAAGTCCAGTACCATCTTGTTAAACTATCCACCTTGTTAGTCATATATAACATATAATGGTTGTGATAATGGGACCATAGTCAACTAATGTTTATTTTGATTAGTACTATCAGTGTATTGCGTTATGCTAAATTAATTAATTAAGGACATAAACTTAAACAAAAAATACACTTAGGATGATGTTAATTATTAGGGATAGTTCCTTTTATCAAAGGTTTAATGTAGTATTTTACTAATATTGTACACGTTATATAGATTCTACATTAAAATCAAAGCAAATTTGGATTTGATTGGAGTAGGAGATGGAATTAGAGAGAGAATCAGGCAAGTTATCTATTTTTAGTGGGGAAATTGAACAAAATAGCATACTAGCTTATTTTAACCCACATATGATCCCAATGAAAGTTAATAACACCTTGAAGTGAGCTACATATGAAAATTTATGTGGTCTCTGGAATACATGGACCAAGATAGTTTTAATTTGGCGCCAATAGATTATTATTTTCCTTGATTTTTGGATGTTGGATAAATCTATACTATTTCCCTTACTCGTATTTGATTTTCATCACAAACTTTTTTTATATCAACCAATTCCGTACCAACACGGCCTAACTTTCTGTTGTCTAAACACCTACTTGACCCTTGTGGCTAACTATATAGTTGACCAAATTTCTCTCTTATGCCTTCTCCACTACCAAAACTATGAGCTTCATCTCATTAAAAAATCTGGCTAGACAAATATAATCATAATGTTATGAGCATGGTTCCTTCACCAACAACGTACAACTCTTGACTTTTATTCCAAACCCGTGCACTTAATTGCCAATCATGTTCATTCCACAACAAGTGACATTGTTCTTCCTTATCTAATCATTGTGGCCATATTCCTTTAGTCAGAAAATGTTAATACCTTTTTCAAAGCCTTTTGAGTGGTTGATATAATTTGTCATCCACGATTCTCTAATCCTACTTCATTCATTGATGCTTCCTAAACCCACACTGTATGACATATATGGCACTCTAGCACATCTGAAATGTATATAAGAAGCTTTGCTTCAACTCCATGAGCATCATATAGCTTCCAATATCTTCTTTCATCATGTATTATCAATTATCTTAATTGATAATATGTCTATCACATCGTTGTTGTATAGGTAGGGATTCTCTATGGTTTTTGTCATTGTGAATTTGTTTGTTTATATGAGGAAAACTAGATGGATTTAAACCTTTATGACAATACCTCCATCTCTTATCATTTTGATCTAGCTAAACCTTGAGTGAGTCCAGTATGGATAAGCTAGGGTAGTCAAGTGTCATTCATGTTTTATAATCATATTCTCATCCCACTACTACAATAGAAGATAGACTTAAAAGAGAATTAGGGTGTATGGTATGCACCTAAATTTTGGTTTGAGCTTAGGTATCTAGGTGAGGAACGAGGCAGAAATTCCTCCTGCTTCGTACCTATTCATGTACTTTCTTGTTTTCTCTTTTTTTATTTGCAAATTTTAAACTTTAAAGAAAGATGTTTATCATAGATTTGTAATTTTAGAAACCTCTCATAATAATCTAAGGAGTTGTATGGTTCTCTAACGCATTGAAAAAAATATTACTCACGTGAATAATATACTTATATATTGGAAATATTATTAAAATAGGAGTAAAAAAATAAGTTCAAGAAAGTCAAGTGAGGCGCTTTATTCGTTGAAAATGTGTATTGCTTTTTTATTTATATATTTGTTACATTTCAACTATATTGTATTTCTTATAATTTTAAGGCTATATGAATTCCTATTTTATCCATTGTATAAATGTTATTGCATATTGGAATGATGATGTGCTCAATTTTCTTGAGGAGTTTATCCTCCTTAATTATAACCCATTTGATGATTCCCTAAATATCTATGATTACGTTCTAAATAAGAAAAAATTGACTATGTTTGATTGATATATTATATGTAATGTGCCATTTATAATCCATTTCATAGAATGTTGAGGCTATTTGAATTCCTCTTTATCCATTGTATAAATTTTATTGCATATTGGAATGATGATGTGCTCACTTTTTGTTAGTATTTTATCCTCCTTAATTATAACACCTTTGATGATTCCTTAAATATATATGAGAAAATGACTACCTTTGATTGATATATGTTTGTAACATTTCATCTATAATCCATTTCTTAGAATGTTGAGACTATTTGAATTCCTCTTTTATCCATTGTGCAAATGTCATTGCATATTGAAATGATGATGTGCTCACTTTTCATGAGGAGTTTATCCTCCTTAAAGTATAACTCATTTGATGACTCCTAAGATATATATCATTATGTTCTACTTTGAGAGAAGTGACTACTTTCGAGAAACCATTAGTTTCTTCGAGTAACATATACTTCTTTTAACTCATCCAAATACTAAAATTGTAACTTTGATAATAAAAATATTTATTATCTGAGAAAAAACCATTTAATATTTTTTTCATTTTCAAGCTAACAATACCAAAACTAACCAATGAATTGACAATGAAATTAGGGTTTTGTAAACCTCAAATTACCTATCAAAGGAATACTTAGGTCATATAAATTGAATTTATACTAGGTCAGCATAGAAGAAAATAGTGAAAGATTATTAACATTAGGATTTCTCTTAAGACTTTTAAATAAATTATATCATGGTATATTATATAAAAATGGAAAGAAAGTTATGATCAGAATAAGAACGTGCCTTATCCTGAATGTTAATGGAAGAGTCCCACTCTATGTGTAATTAGGATTAATTCACCAACAAAACTCTTATGCTTCCTCCAAATATGAGAGCTTGATAGTAGAATGATTGTTTGAGGTGTATAGTCTTGTACTTGATGTATATTTACATCATTAGAGTTACTTGATTAAATTGAAACTTAGTAGATACTTTATATTTTACAGACCCAACAAGTCAGTTAACTTCCTTGAAAATATTGGTAAAAAACAACTTCTAGAAACCAAATGGGGTCCTTGGCAATCCCCAACAAGTTGGTTTATAATGGCATGACCAAAAAGGTTGTCCAACTTACTCTAAGGTTGAACTAATTTTTTAGTGTCATATTGTGACCTCTCCCAATGAACCCCTTATCATTGGTGATTGGTGTTGGATCAATGATGAGCTATAGAGGGGGGGTATATAGAGCTATAAACACTTAAACCAAATTCATTAGACCTTGAAATTATATCACAAAATAAGGTTGCTTATATGAAATTTGAGTGCCACAAAACATGCATAGCAAGGGAGAGAGAGATTGAACAAGCACAAGATAACACAAGCTATGTATAATGGTTCCTACCTCCAAACTAGGAGAAGTACGTCCACTACCTACATAGGTCAACCTCTAGGATTTTCAACCATGTCTCACTCCTTATATTCTAGAAGAGTTACAACATATGACCTTCCTTTTCCAGGACAAGGATACCTAGCCTTCTCTTTGAGGACAAGGGAGCCAATAACCTTACAAAGGGCTTACCAATCCATGAAAAAGAGTCTTCTACCTTACCAAGGACATACCTACTTTTGCAAAAATTCTTCGGCCTTCTCCAAGGACATGCCCACGCCTTCAAGGATTTACCCACTCTTGACTTGGGTCTTCCACCTTTGACTTTACCTTCACCAAGGAGAAGCTTTCACCAAGGAGAAGCTTTCACCAAGGGACTCCTTTCCTTCTTCTTCACCTCTCTTACCCAAGAGAGAGAACCTTCATCTTCATGGTAGAAAGAGATATTGGGAGGTGGAGGAAGTGGTAGCATCACAAGATATACATGTAGGACTGGCTCTCTTACAAATATCCTACTCACTCTAATGGATGTAGAAAGTGATTAATCTTAAGAGTGGAAGGAGGCTCTTGGAGGCACTCAACTATAATACAGAGACTGTGAGAACCCATCATGCTAAATGGGATTACTCAAAACTAAATACGTGAGTATATCTAACAACATAAGCATATCTATCAACATAAGCATATCCATCAACATGGGTATATTTATCATCATGAGTTATCTAACAGCATAAGTATGGTTATCTTCTATATTGCATTATACAATATCTATATATAAAAGGAGCAAACAAGGGTTATCATCTAAGGTGAAGCATTGAGTAAATCCTAAAAAATATTCTACACGACTAGATTACGTATTTCATTAAGCCCAGGGGAGTTTGAGTCATACCACCCAAACTTCCAACTGACCACTTCTTGGTCACAATCAGTTCCCTACAAGATCTTTGGAAGCCTAAGATCTCACTCCCTTGGTCAGTACGAGTGAACTACAGTGACATATCAGTCAAATTTCCTACAGTGACATATAGTCAAGATGCTATCACCTAGTCATCCTTGGTATAGGAAAAAATACTAGAAAACTAGGGCATACAAAACCCTATCATCTGAGTTACGACTGCATCTATCCTCAATCACATCACAAATACAAATATCAAATACTTATCCTCAGCTGACTTCAATCCAAGGCATGATCTTAGCCATCCTCCATAACTTTGGGATCAAGATGTCAAGGACAAAGTCTCATGCAGCTAGCATACTCAATCGTATGCACTCCAAGTCTCCCTTAGGAGTACTCATTTCCCCATATAGGAAGTCCTAACACTGAATGGTTCTATGGCACAAGGCACATGATTACAGTTTCACTTAAATACTTATGCCAATCAAATGAATTGAGGCCGAATCAAACAAGTGGAAAAACAAACCCTAATTTAAAAGCTATGATAACCACTAGTTAACATTTTTGGGTAACAAAAATCATTGGAGTGAATATTCCTTCATCATATCACACAAGTAAGTTAATTATGATTAACCATCATTCCTTAATTGCATTAAGTTGAGTTCAACAAAATAGGTGGCAATCATGTTACAAATCAACACCTCAAACTAAACCATAGGTTCATACACTTACTAGGGTAAAATCACATTATTCACAGATAGCATCCCCATCCAATCATGGATGTATAGCATAAAGCATTACCATCAAATCCCATACTATCCTCAAGTATGGACTCATACATAACTCAAACTGTAGCAATCTGATGTTAGATAGGCAAATTGAGTTGTAGAAATCTGAGGGAAAAGGTAAGACTACAAATGCATGGGCTCAATATCATCAATTCTATAACATCAAATCCAAACTGTTAGATCAGATACAACAAGCACAAGTAATTAGACCATAGACCACACATAAAACTATCAGGTTCAATGAAAACAAGACCATTGAATTATGTGCATTAATTACCACCATTCGATCATGGGAAGCCATAGGATTATATACCTATAAGGACCATCGTTTGCTGACTTCAAAAAGCAACATCGGTTGTGGACATTAGCTCCACCATACAAGACCATCGAATGTTGGAAAGCAAAACCATTGGATGCAAAACAATTAGAACCTTAAACCATTCATCTAGGAAAACATCGAGTTATGACCTAAGAGTGTCATCAACCATGACCTAGTTAACCCATTGGTTGTTGACATTAGGTTCACCATCGTATGTGGGATCTAGTGCCACCATCGGTTGTGGCATCCAATGTTGTCATCAATTGTGGACCATTAGCCAAAGACTCAGAGAAATCGCAACCTAAGAGTTATAAAAGCCACTGATTTATGATATAGAAGATCCATTGGTTGATGACCTAGAGAGACCATCGAGTGTGAAACCCATTGAAACCATCATTTGTGGTCAATAGGTGGAAAATAAATCCAAAATCCCAAGTAAAACCATCATTTGAGGAGGAAGGAAACCATATCAAGAGAAACCACTACATGTGAGTGTCAAAATCATCATTTGAGGGGAAACCAAGCCATCGTTTGGGAGAGGGAACGTAACAGTCGGTTGTGTGCACAAGATAAAATCCAAAGTAGTAACTAAGTTAAGTCCATCGGTTGGCACAAGAATACTAAGCAAAATAGCACCAATAACCAAGCCATTGGGTTGTAAAACAAGAAGGAAAATCAGCTCAAAAAACCTAAGTGGTGACCATCGTTTGAGAGTAAAAGCCGTATTTTCACATGCAAGTGGCGTCTAGAGATTTGTATACCAAGGAAGGTTTGTTCATAAGTTTTAGGGTTCATCCAAGAAGATAAACTACTAAAGAATCATCACATAAACTCAAACCCTAGGCAAAGGAAACATCTTTTTATTTAGAACTTTGTTTTAGAGCAAGATCATGTACATGCAAGATAGTAGTAAGCAATAAACATGGAGAAAGTCATATAAGTCATCTCTAGGATGAAGATGAATCTTCAAAAACAAAGATTGCTCAATAAAAGAGGAAGAAACTCTAGCTCACGAACCCCACACAGCCAAGCTAGCTCCTTCTCTAAAGAGGAAGCAACCCTAGGTCAAGGAAGCAAGAAAGAGGTGCTCTTTTAAGATCTAGCTCAACTACTCCATGGATCCGTCCAGGAAGAAGAGAGAGGAAGGTCGGACAGTAAGGAAAACTAAATAAGAAAGAGAGATATCACTTACATAGGCCAAGAAACCAAGCAATGAAGCACCAAATGACCTCAACTAGGGTAGATCCAAATCGTAGGTGTACATGTAAGCAAGATCGGACACCTTCTTCTACCTAGGGGTCCTTCTCCACCATGGAACAAGAGGGATGAGCTCCAAGAAGAAATAAAGACTAAATGGGTGGTGTATGTTTGTAAATAACTCATTTGAAACTAAGGAGGGAGGTATATAAGGTCTATGGGTGAGAGAGAAAAGAAGGTTAAGTTATCTAGCCATGTTTGCCATGTGTCCATGGTCAAAGGCATCACTTCCATGCAAACTAGAAGGTCCATCGATTGTGAAAGCTAGGACGACCATAGATTCTTGATTCCAAGTTCATACATATACCTCTAACATAGGGGAAGCATCAGATCATGACCCTTAGTCACAAGGGTGAAAACCTTAGCTCCACCATCAATTTGCACCTCTACTTGGTGAATCATTGATCCAAGAAGATCCAAGAGGGTAAAACATAAACTCTCACACATAAAGGGAACACCATTGGATCCTAACATACCATAATAGCCATAGGATCCCAGATCATGAGGTGAACCATTGAGTGCTATCACTCAAGGTAGCCCATCCATGAGGGGAAACCCTAAGTTCAACCCTAGGTAGATGCCACCACTAAAACAAGGTTTAACAAGGAGCCCCGAGGTATAACTAACTCAAGCATTATAATAAAACATGTTAGGAACAACAAGAATGTGACAAATTGCAATAAAAACCTTAGGTATGGGTAAATTGAATACAATCCCTTAAAGGCACATAAATTTCATAACTTGCTCAAATAGTGTCCAAACTGGACCAAACTTGAAACTTAGCTTTGTCACATAATATAAACACACATATTAGGATTATATTAAGTTTATAAGCATCCAATTAAGGTAAGAAAGCATGTTAAACTTAAAACCAAGGTTAGGGGTCTTACAACCATAAACCCCTAATAGAGATTTTGCCCCTAAAATCCAAGGCAACAAAGACGGGTACTCCTATGCACCACATCCACTAACCTCCACATGGTCACTTCCATACCATGGTGATGTCACAACACTCCCCTATAAATCATCTTCTTCTCCCTCAACTCTTGTTACAGACTTATTGGGTCAACATGAAAACCTCCACATAAGAAAACATTCCCATCCAACTCCACCTACATTATATGTATCACTTTTCATGTACCAGGGTGACACTTCCTGGTGATGGAACATAGAAAATGGTGTGAAACAGTGCAACTCTGGTAGTATCTATGACTTGGAACTCTAGCTACCTATCCTGAACTATTCCCATCTGATGTTGAATCACCATGTCCTTTATTGTAGTCTGTTATATCAACACATCACTCAGGAGCGATACTTACTTGCTTTTACCAATCATGGAATGTCTTGTATTTCTTTCCCTATGAAACTTCATAAGGTGTCATGTCTATGCTCCTCTGGTGGTTGTTGTAGTAAGCAGCTCAATCAATCAAGTGGATATCCCCTAGTTGTCAAGAACTGTAGGACATGTATTCTTAAAAGATTCTCCAATCCTTGACATGGTTCCTTCTGACTGTCCATCTTTCTAATGGTGTTTTAAACTCCCATTGTATCCTTATCCTTGTAGGCTCCTAATGTTTCTTATTGATTGGATGACAATTGTGCACTTGACCATATTTGTGCCATACCATGTTTCGTAGGTTACTTGACTGTCATTGCACGTTCTTCACCTTACGATATACATGTGTATTTACTGAATACATCATATGTGTAGAATATGATTTTCCTCAGGTACTATCTCACTCAAACCCTTAGCATCAAGAACCTTTGTCTATTCATAGAACCATACATTGTCTTGTCACCTGACCTATGGAAACTATCATTCTTCCTGTTGTACAACTCTGATCTGATATCGTGTATCATGGTATCTTCCACCTGTACTTCTCTATCCTACTACGACAATGTTGATTTGGCTTGTAGTTGCATCCACCATCATGCTAACTGAGATACTTCCAACTGTACATCTTCCTACTAAAGTGATGTTGGTATGTCTTATTTCATGATACGTCAAAGAGCATAACTATGTTCAGTCTACATACATTGACGAAGATGACTTCCCGATTGACCATATATCATATAGGCATGTATCCCAAACCATTCCTTGGATCATTTCAAAAGGTGACGTATCCATCCCTTTGTTATGTCAACATTAACACTAAAACACTTGTAATTTCTCCTTCAGCATCTAGAAAGAATGTTGACACAAACGCTAACACCTATCATTCCATACAAGAAGGAACACCTTTCCTAGTCAACCTTGTTAGGGGTAAAGCAACGGTGCTCACATTTTGAATGGAATTTCTTGTAGTGTCTTGATAGGCTTAAGAAGATTCATATCTCAATTAGTGTATGGGGCGGATCCCACTACTACAGAAATGGCTTATAACGTCACATTTAGAGGCGTCGGTTGTATAAAATAAACCGACGCCTAAACCCTACAACGTCGGTTTAATACACAAACTGACATCTATATGTGAAGAGCGGCCATACACGGGTATCACTTTTAATTTAGCGTTGGTTCCTTAATAAACAACTAACGCCTAAAATCGACCGCCAAATCCAAATTTTTCAGTGGAAAAAAATTACCTCTAAAATTTAGCATACGGTGTCGGTTATTGACTAATTAACCGACGACTAAAGTTTTTGGTGAGACAGAAATTTGGCACATTTTTATCGTCGGTTGTCTTTCGATAACCGACGCTGATGTGTTTTCCCGTGCAGTCCATGCGAAAATTTTCACCCCCCTTTGGCCTCGGTTTTCTAATGCAACCGACGACTATGGTCAGAATTCGAGAACATTATTTTGTCGGCCTATGTAGATAGACGTCAATTTTTCAAGTAGAAACTGGCGACTATAATTGAGCATAGGTGTCAGTTTTTTATTCGTAACCGACGCCTATTTTTATTAGCGTCGAGTTTGTTGAATACCTGACGCTGATGGTTAACTTAATAGCACCCACGCGATGCCGACTCTTCCCCTTTCTCTGTTTCATTTCTTATTGAAGGTTAGGTTCTAGCTCTGGAGATTCCGCCCCCTGCTCCCTCCTCCTTATGCACCACCGCTGCCCTTATCCCTACTCGCTGCCACCGCCGACCGCCCTCTCTCTGCTCACCGCCACCCTCTCTCTATTCGCCGCCGTCGGCCGCCCTTTCTCTGCTCGTCCTAGCTGCTCGGCATGCTCCCTGCCCTCCGGCGTCCTCCTCGGTCTGTGCCTGGTCAGCACATGGTCGTCCTCTTTGGCTTGCTCCCTACCCTCCGCCGCCCAAGGTCAGCACCTGCTCATCCTCCTCTGCCTCTGCCTACTCCCTGCCCTCCGCCACCCAAGGTCAACCCCCCCACCCTCTTTTCTATATCATTGTTTTCTTCTCTTCCATCATTTTTTGGACACAGTTGAGGTGATGCTAACTAGTCCACACTACACATCACTTGCTAGCAACTTGGGCCTCCTTGCTTTTGATCATATTACTAGCATTAAGATCATAGTAAGATGTCCATGGTTTCAAAACACTAAATCATCTACTATTTGTATTTATTTATGTACTGATTTAGGAATTAATTGATCATCTACTGATTTATATTAGTTTATCAACATATTTGTATTTATTCATCTACTTATTTGTATTTTTGTCTACTATTTTTTATTTAGTTATCTACTCATTTGAATTTATTTATGTACTAGTTTTGAAATTATATAATCATCTAGTGATGTAACTTTATCACAGGCTCATTATGAACCATTAGATCTAGATCTTAGGGTATCTCTACCGTCCAAACTATGAAATTGGTAACTTGTTTCCTTGTTGAGTATATTGAGAATCCTAATCACCCTTCTTGCTTAATGATGAACTCTAATGCACACACATGACATGCTTGGAATGTAAATGATGAACTTTTCCCTAGATTGCCAATCATGCTTCTAAAGACATCAATAATCACCCTAACTTGAAGAGCTAGGATATGAATGATGAAACTAGGATTGTAGGTATAAGAATGACAACACATGTATTTGTTGGCCTAGAAACCCATCCAAGATTTACTCATTAGGAGTAAATCTTGGATAGTCCCCAGTTTGGGACTATTCTTGAACACCTAATCTCACTTAGGATGTAAGTGTATAATGTGTATTTGGTTTTCAAGAAAATTTTAGTAGCATTTTCTCGTTTGTTCTCTAAGTACATATGTACTTGGAGAATAGCAGGGAAATGTTGCCGAAATTTTCTTGAAAACCTAATACACATTATACACTTACTAGTGAGATTAGGTGTTCAAGAATGGGATAGGTGGTACACATTTATTATATATAAGAATGACAGCACATGTATTTTTTGGCCTAGAAACTCGTCCAAGATTTACTCATTCAGAGTAAATCTTGGATAGTCCCCAGTTTGGGACTGATCTTAAACACTTAATCTCACTTAGGATGTTTTAACCATTACTTATATATAAGACCTTAAACCCTAAAGTTTTAACCATGCATAAACTCTAATCTGTTAACCCTAGACTCTAATCTTGTTCTAATATATACTTGTTTTCTCTTTGATCAGAATGGATAGATCATGGATGTCCATTCCAAATCGCTGCATCCTAGAGTTTATTTTTGGTATTGATCAGTTTATTAGATTTGTTGAGGAACATAGGAAACAACCTAGAGATAGGTTCTACTGTCCATGTAGGCATTGCGGTAACAACTTGAAAGTCAGCACTGGTGACGAAATCAAAAGTCATGTCATGTGCAACGGGATTGTACAAGGCTATACAGTATGGCACTGGCATGGAGAGATTTCAAACCTGAAATCAGTGGATGTCGATAGAAGTTCATGTATGGAAGAAGAAATTGCCTCTGATGATGTAGATGTGAACGAACTAGTTCCAGTAGAAATCGCTGATGTGATGCTGGATAGTTGTGGGGTAGAGCACACCGATCCACCTCCCATGTTTAGAAACATTGTGCATGATGCTGAGATACCATTTTACACAGTTATAAGTTTTCGAATCTTAGCGCTATGTTGAGATTGTATAAACTGAAAGCTAACAATTGATGGAGTGACAAAAGCTTCACGTCATTATTGTCTTTGTTGAAAGAAATTCTTCCTGAAGGAAACGAGCTACCAATCTCAACATACCAGTTAAAGAAATTGTTGTGCCCAATGGGAATGGAGGCCAAGAAGATACACACATGCCCGAATAATTGTGTATTATTTCAAAAGGACTATGTGGATTTGAAAGATTGTCTGAGATGTGGTGCATCAAGGTATAAATTTATGACTTTGAGGGAGTCCAAAAATGGTTCTCCTGCCAAGGTGATGTGGTATCTACCTATAATACCACAGTTTCAACGCTTGTTTGACAATCCTATAGATGCGAAGAATTTGAGGTGGCATGCAGATGTTAAGAAAAATAATGATGGGATCCTACGACATGCGTCTTTATTCCCCATAGTGGAAGAAGATTGATTTATTATACCCTGAATTCGGTGAAGAAGATAGGAATCTAAGACTTGGGCTTTGTACAGATGGGATGAATCCGTACGAGACATTGAGCAGCCAACATAGCACTTGGCCAATTATGCTTGTTATATACAATCTTCTTCCCTGGTTGTGTATGAAAAATAAGTACGTTATGCTGTCGTTGTTGATATCGGGCCCTAAACAACCTAGAAATGATATCGACGTTTATCTTGAACCTATGATTGATGACTTAAAGAAGATATGGGGTGAAGGTGTGATGACCTATGATGCTTCACGAAGAGAGACATCTCGTTTGAACGCTATGTTGTTTTGCACTATGAATAGACCTGTCAAACTAGGTTAAAATCCGCGGGCACCTATGGGTCGATCCATTTAAGTTGGGTTTGGGTGGCAAAATTTACCACCCATTGAAAATCACCCAAACCCATACCCACCCGTTTATTTAGTGGGTTTCGTGGGTGATCCGCGGGCACCCGCGGGTGACCCAATTAATTGAAGCAAATATATTTATATACATAATATACACATACACCTATTAAAAGATGTTGCTTGTTTCATACAAGTTAACTCTTTACCTTTACCAACAACAATTGTATTATCTTTATTTTGTGTTTGTAAAAGGCAATAACAAGTACTTGTAATATTAGGAATGTCTAATGTTACAAGACACAATTATGTATTGTGTTATTGTGATATTTATCTATGAAAACAACATCGGTTTTCTTGATTTATATCAACATACAACAAGCATTTGTTACTTTTTCATTAAGTTCGCATAAACATATATCATGATGTCAAACAGAGTGGTTGGTTGGTTCTTTTGCACTATATTTGATAGAAAAAACAATAGTTACAACCTGTCTCAAATGTTATTTTTAGTGTTGAGGAAATTAACTAGTAACTTATTGTTGATTGTACACATTTTATATGGGCATCCGCGGGCAACCCACAACCCACTGAGTCAAGTTTGGGTGTGCTTTTGTTCTTCCCGTTTCGAAGTGTATCTTTTTGACCCACACCCTCCAGATCCGCACCCGCAACTACCCAACCCAAACCCAACCCACCCATTCGTTATGACAGGTCTAACTGTGAATGACTTTTCAGTGTATGGGAATTTTTCTGGATATAGTGTCAAATGATCTAAAGTGTGTCCTATATGTGAAGAGAACACTGATTCAATACAACTAAAACACAGCGGAAAGACTATATATCTTGGTCATCGAAGGTTTCTTCCAAAATTACATCTGTATCGTAGGTTGCACAAAGCATTCAATGGACGGAATGAGGAACAGAGTGCACCTAAACCTATATCAGGGGAAGATGTTTATGAAAGAGTAAAAGACATTGCCAATGAATTTGGTAAGAGATCACAATGTACGATAGCCACACAGAGTGACAAGTCTTTATTCAAGAAGAAGTTAATATTTTGGGATCTTCCTTATTGGAGTTCTTTGAAAGTCAAGCATTGTAACGATGTTATGTACGTTGAGAAAAATATATGTGATAGCATCATCGGTACTATGTTGAATATACCAGGTAATACTAAAGATGGGATAAAATCTAGAATGGACCTACATGAAATGGAAATAAGGACATAATTAACAGAAGTAGTTAGTAGCGATCGGAGAACATACTTACCTCCCACTTGTTACACATTGTCTAGAAAGGAGAAGAAAGCTTTTTGTGAATGCTTGGTAAATGTCAAGGTGCCACAGGGTTACTTATCCAACATTCGTACATTGGTATCAATGAAAGATCTGAAGTGGATAGGTCTTAAATCTCATGATTGTCACACTCTAATGCAACAAATATTGTCCATGGTAATTTGATTTATATTTCCGAAGCATGTACGGTTTGCAATCACCAGACTTTGTTTCTTTTTCAACAGTCTGTGCAGCAAAGTTATTGACCCTGATACTCTCGATAAATAGCAAAGAGAAGTGGTTGTTACCCTATGTCATCTTGAGATGTATTTTCCTACTTCGTTCTTTGATATCATGGTACATCTTGTTGTCCACTTGACTAGGGGAGTGAAAATGTTGGGAGCAGTTTTCTTGCATTGGATGTTTCCCTTTGAACGATACATGAGTGTTTTTAAAGGTGATGTTCGAAACTGTTATCATCCTGAAGGGAGTATTATTGAGGGTTATGTGGTGAGAGAGGTTATGGATTTTTGCAATGACTTTCTGAGTGGTAATGAGGCTCCTGTGAATGATAAGAATATTGAGAGGCATTTTGGCAAAGGAATTTTGGGATCATGGGTGAAAGTAATTAGCCGTGAGCAGTTGGAGCAAGGTCACTTGTATATTTTACACAACATCGATGGAGTGAGTGTTTATATCGAGGACCATACCAATTTCATCAAGAGACAATATCCTCGATCCAATTCAATGTGGCTTGCTAGAGAGCATAACAAGACATTTATTAAGTGGTTTGAAGATAAAGTCTTACATCAACTATCTCAAACACCAGATAATCTTATAGAAACCATCAAATGCCTCACCTTTAAACCAGAATTGAATGTTATATCTTATGAAGGGTTTGACATAAATGGATTCTCGTATTACACAAAGCATCAAGATGATAAGAGTGTCGTCCAAAATAGTGGGGTCACCCTTCAAGCGTCTTCATTGTTTTTTGCAAGTGCAAAGGATAAGAGTCCACGTGAAGCTAAAATGTCATATTCTGGTGTCATTGAAGACATATGGGAGTTTGACTATGTAGATTTCAGAATTCCTCTCTTTAAATGTAATTGGGTTCACAACAACAAAGGAGTTATAGTAGATGAATTGGGTTTCATGTTAGTGAACTTTGAAAGGATTGGCGAGAAGGGTGAACCATTCATATTGGCATCACAGGAGAAACAAGTATTTTATATTGATGATCCTACAAATGATAAATGGCCAGTTCTTCTTCATGGTAAAAGACAGTTCATTGAAGATCATATAGATGAAGAAGAGTACTATGATAAGTATGATTACTCCAATCCATTCTCAGTTGGGTTGCCAACACCACCAAACATAGAAGCTGGGGATCATAATGACTTGTATGTTTGTGGGGATCACGATGAAGGATTGTTAATTGATAAAAGATCACAATATTAGAGGCATGCATGTTTATATTTTTTATATGTTTTATTTTTCTAAATGTGAATGTGGACTTTACAATGTGAATTACTTTACAATGTGAATGTGAACTTTACAATGTGAATTACTTTACAATGTGAATGTTAACTTTACAATGTGAATTACTTTACAATGTGAAATTTATAATTTGAATGTGAACTTTCAGATGGCTGAGCATTCCCATGATGACCGTGCTGATGATCACCGTGAGGGTTAGGACGTGCCTGCGCCGCCTGACAATGTAAGTTTTAAGAATATATCCATGAGGTTTCTATCTATATGTTAATTTATAATTATATCATGTAAATGTGTTTTTTTATCAAATTTTAGGTTGGTGATGTACCCCCTGAAGAAATTACAGCACTTGATGAGAAGCAAAAGAAAATTGAGAAAGCGAGGGGCATCACAATGATGAACAAGTTACTACAGCAAAGGGGCAATGGACCCAAATTGGCTGTGGATTTTGATCATGCAGGAAATCCATATGGAGTGAACCGCAACTCATTTATTTCATATCTTGGGGTTCTTACTCGCAACCATTGTAGTCCTAACCTAGAATCCTGGCATAAAGTTCCTAAGGGGAAGAAAGACCAAATATGGAAGGAACTATGTGTGAGTTATTATTATTTGTAATTCTATTAGTGTAGATTACTAATTTTTAGGATACTAGTTAATAGCAATTCTATTTAATTTGCATAGCATATTTGATCTGGATGAAAAGTTGCATCGTAAATGTGTGATGCAACACTGTGGGAGGGTCCTAAGGAACTATAGGACCAATCTCACGCGAGATTACATACGCGATGATGAGAAGAGGTTCTTGATTGATTTCCAATTCTAGACATTGATCACTATCTGACTAACTCTACACTAATAATTTTTGTTTGTATTCTCTTTAAAAAATAAATTTAGGCTAAAGGAAGCCACATAGCAATGGAACTACCTGGACCCCAAAGACTGGGATGAGTTTGTTACCCAAAGAAAAATGGATGAATTCAAGGCATTAAGCACCACTCCCAATTAAATTAATATATGTTCTTATGTATTCACCTATTCAAGATGAACTTTTAGTGTTACTAACCAAATCAATGTGCTAACTAACCAGTTTGTGGGTGAAAAGATGTATTAATGTTAAGCTTTATACAGATAGCAACATGTAGTTTATCCAAAAATCTAGATTTAATGTGGTCCTTGATCTGACACTATTGTCAAAGGAACACCATGCATACTGGCTATTCATCTATGCAAATCTATGGTAGTCAATCTTCTGCGTAAGTAGTTTTCAATGGTATAAAATAAGATGATTTTCTCAATATGTCACCGATAACCCATAAGGAGCCAAACCCTCATGGTGTATGTGATAGTCTATCACAAAGTCCATAGTAATGTTGTATCATTTCTATTTTGAAATAGGTAAAAGGTTATAGCATCCCTATTAATTTCTAATGTTTTGCCTTAACTTGTTGACACACCACATGATGTGCTACTAACTCAGCCACATCCTTTTTCATGGTTTGCCACCGATACAAATATTTTAAATTTTTATACATCTTAGTGCTTCCCGGTTGCATAGCATACATAGAATTATGTGCCATCATATAGAACTATCTTCCTTAGTTTTTCTAAGTTCGGTACACATAAACTTTATCTTAAATAGTAGAATATTGTTATCAGAGAAGTGAAATCATTCACCCTTTTCTTCTTGCATCTCATGCTTGATCTTTTGATTCTCAGAACCTATATGTTTTTTTTTGTAGAATTGGTTTTTCTACATTTGCCTTAATTTGTAACTTTGATAAAAGCACTCATTCATGTGTTGTAGTCATATAAGTATTCATCCCTCTAAGATCTAACAACTTATCTCTTATTTTACATGCTAGATGGAACATTCGAGTTGTAGATGAAGAAGATGATTTAAGGATCAATACTTCTGCAACCACATTGGCCTTACTAGGGTGATAATCAATTGTGCATTCATAATCCTTAATCATCACAACCAATCTACTTTCTCCCAAGTTCAGATCCATGTGATCAGTAATATACTTAAGGCTCTTATGATTTGTAAATACTTGGCATGGTTATCCATAGAGATAATGTGGCCAAGTCTTTAGGGCTAACACCACTGCATCTAACTCTAAGTTGTAAGTTGGGTAATTCTCCTTATGCTTCTTCAATTTTCTAGAAGCATAGGCAATTACCTTGACATCCTACATTGACACACATCCTAAACCCTTCCTTGAAGCATCAAAGAAAACTATGTATCCTTTACCATCCTCAAATAATGACAAAATTTGGTATTGCAGTCAACCTTTCCTTAAAAATTTGGAAACTATTCTCACTGTCTTCTATCCGTACAATGTCTCTTTACTTGTTATATTTGTTAACAACATGTCTATAACACTAAGGTCATGTATAAAATGTCTACAATATTATGCTCGTTCAAAAAAATATGGATTTTAGTTGGAGTCTTGGGTTGTTTACTCTAGAACACTGACTCAACATTTTTGGGATCTACCCAAATACCATGTTTAGAAATAACATGGCCTAAAAAGAAAACTTATGAAATCCAAAACTCACATTTACTAAAATTTTCGTAAAGACCATGATGCCATAGTATTTGCTAGGAAGTTTGTAAATGATGTTCATGTTTCTCAACATTTTCATAATATATCATAATAATATCAACCAATAACTGCTGGAACACTTTGTTCATTAGATCCATGAACGCTACTGGAGCTTTGGTTAGTCCAAATGACATAACCAAAAACTCACAATATATGTATCTAGTGCAAAAATTTGTCTTTGGCACACCCTCCCGCTTAATCCTCAACTGATGATGACCCAATCTCAAGTCTATTTTGAAAACAAATTAGCTCCTTTGAGCTAATCAAATAAGTCATCAATCCTAGGAAAGGGGTACCTATTCTTGATAGTGACCTTATTCAATCAATGCAAAATCTCATATTGCCATCTTTTTTTTCACAAATAGAACTATCACTCCTCAAAGGTGATGTACTTAGCTATATAAAACCTTTATCTAATAACTTTTGTAGTTGTTTCTTAGCTATCTAAGGTCTAGTAATGCAATATGGTAAGATGGTATAGATATTGGAAATATACCATGATCAAGGTTGATCCTAAAATCAACCTTCCTAGGTGGCGGTAATCCTACTAATTCTTAAGGTAACACATTAGAAAACTCCTAAATTATGGGTAAACTTGATAAACTAAGATTCTCAACATGAGTTTCTAACACGTGCTCATTATACCTGACATCCCTTTTTCAGCATTTTCTCATAAACTATCACTAAGATCATACATGTGAGTAGGACTCTTATATCCCCAATAAGATTCCATACTCTATCTTCATCACCAAACTGCACTTCTTCTGTGAAGAAATCCAACTTGCTTTATACTATTCCAAACAACTCATACCCATGATTATATTGAGTCAATGCATTCTAAATGGCTATATATCCACTTGAATGCTTCGAGCCCTGTTAGATTAAACACACCAAAGACATATTCAACAATATACATAAGTTCTATTATGGGGATTTCAAAAGAAAAAATTAAAGATAAATGTATTGCTAATATATCATTTTTTTCTATCACGACCCTACTCACAAAAGAATGATTGGCACCATGATCAATTGGAACATATACGAGAGTAGTGACATCAGTAAATGATTGCATCTGATCTATCACTACTCATGGAGACACCACTCCTTATTCATTCATAGAATAATTTTGACTAGTCATGGGTGCCTTTCCTTTTCCTCAACTAATAGCACTCTGTGATTTAGCTCTGTGTGCACTGGATCCTGTCTAAGAAACGACAGCTCTAAGACCGCTCTATTGAGTCTTTTGGGTTAGATGATATTGACCTCTTGGCCTATCTCTTGATTGGTGTTGTTGTCCTCTTTATGAGCATTCTTTGGCATAATGACCAAGTTATCGTCACATGTAACCCTTAGAAAGCACAACATGTTCTACTCTCTGCTCTTCTAGTACATGTGCTAACTAAAAGATTTTTACCATCTCAAATAGCCATACCTTTAGTTTTATTAGGGTATGAATTGTCTATGGATTCATAAGCCCCAATATTTCTAATATTTTCATATGATTTACTAATGTGACACCTCATCACGCTAAATGAGATTACTCAATAGACAAAACATGATCAACTACTAATTAATCAAATAGTCAAAAATATGGAATAATTAAAACCAAAATTCACATCAAGAACAAGTTATGAGACATTTACATAAAGGTCCATCTTTTCCATTCTCATATATATATATATATATATATATATATATATATATATATATATATATATATATATATATATATATATATATATATAATAGGAATTTACATCTATGCTCAATAGCCTCAGCCACATCTTGTGTACAAAAGAAGAATTTACATGTTCATGTCATATATACATACACTGGCATACAGCCAAAATCTCATATCGATACAAGAATCTCATCTAGAAACACCTTACGTACCCATACCTTAGAGTACATGGACGACACTAGGACTCTACTGTTGATATCTACAGCTGACCAACCTTATAAATCTATTGATCACCAGGTTGGTTCTCTTCCATAGAACAACCTTGACCTCGATGCCCGCAACCACCTAAACAAATGTGGTGACCCACGGGTGAGACCCAGTCCCAGCGAGTGATATAAGTCTCTCCAACATATTTTGATTACAATAGATTAAATGACAATAAATAATTGGGCAATTAAAGTATGTAATAAGCAATTTGAGCAGATTGAACATTTTAGGCAACTAAGAAGTTAAGCAAATATGCTTTAACATCAAGTAGAATTATCCAAATTTCATAAGTATGCATCATGTAAGAACTATGTAGTATAAAGATAAAACATGGGTTACTCAACCAATGTGAGACGTATTTAACCCTAGAAGATATATACCACATAGATTGGATTATATATTTTATTATTCCTTGGGGAGTTTGAGTCATACCACTCAAAGTTCAACTGACAACTGTGAAGTTCTTTTCAATTTTGTATAAGATCTATGTGTGTTAGTATCCTAAGATCTCTTCCCCTCAGTTAGTACGAGTAAACTATAGTGACATACCAGTCAAACATCCAACAATGAAATACAGTCAAAATGATAACAACAAGTGTGTACTTAGTACAAGCTATGACATTAAAAACTAGGGTATACCAAACCCTTTCATCCGAGGTACAACCGCAGTTGTCCTCAATCACATCAAATATTTGAGGCATGACCATAGCCATCCTCCATTACCTACATTTGTGGATGACAAGGATATACCCTCAACTTGCCACCCCCACATACTCAACAGTATGCACTCTGAGTTTCCCTTAGGAATACTTGTTTCACCATCCAACAAGTTCTGACATTGAAGATGGCTATACAGCACAAGGCACTACATGATTAGGGTTTCCCTTGATTAGTTATTATCAATTGAATGTAGTAAGGCTTCATCATACAAGTGGACATACAAACCCTAATTCGTTTCTAGAAATAGTATATATATTGCAACTTCAAAAGATATAAAATGTTTGAGGTATAAATCTTAGTCACTTTACTACATGCTATCATTTATTGCAATTTAATGGACAACACTTATCATCATACCATTACAAGGTATCAATTTCATATCACAAGCTCTAGGGTTTCAACCCTTGTTGGAATCATGAAGAGTATTTCACCTGAATCAAGGATTCAAACATGCCCAAAGGTCATTAAAACCGTTTCATTAATCCTTATAAGATTATCATTATCATTCTAGGTCTTAAACAAGGCTTAAAAGATCATCCACACTATGTATCCCATATATTTTAACATGGCAAGGCACTATGATATTCAACTAGCACTACATTGTGATTTCAATACAATGAGAGTGTAATATATTGATAAATTAAGCATTTAAGAGGTATAATTCTAACCAATCACCATCAATTAATCATAGAGTTGGTGTGACAAGCCAAGTATCATTAAGGTTACACATCTACATGTTATGGGGATTTATCAAATATATTCATACAAGGGCAAAGGTAAGACTACTAATTAAAGGCATTGAACCATCAAATTCTTATAACTAAGACCCACATATAACACTATGAGATTCATTCTAATCTATAGGATGTTGAAGCATCCAACCTCATCCATTGGATTGGGTTCATTGTTTAAAGTCATCAATTAGGGTATAGGTCCAACCATTAAATCCATTGAACTAAGTGATCATTGGTTTAGGGCTGAATTGAAGCTACATTTAAGATCTTGACTCACCATCGGTTGTGGTGACCTGATCCACCATCAATTGTGACATCTTGGACCACCATTAATTGATAGGATCATCACTACTATCATTTCTGACCATTAGATGTTACATTATTATCACCATTGGTTAATGCCTCCATTAAGGCACTAACTATTTATCATTAAGTCTAATTCAACAAAAACTTGACCTAAGGGGTGACCATCAGTTGTAACCATTGGTTGACACCCTTGGTCACCACCATCAGTTGTCATGGTGCCACCATTGGTTGTTATGTTGTTAGAATCGATTGTTATGGTGTCACCATCGGTTGACATGGTGTCACCATCGGGTGATGTAGTAGTGAAGGAAAAAGGCTTGAAAATCCTAGTTTAATCCATTGATTATTAGGTGCTTAGCACCATTGATTGAGATACTAACCTTCCCTAGACCATCCTCTATCTTAAGAATGTCATAAACCTATTTATAGGTTCATTTTAGAATTGGAACAGAATAGGGAACACCATAAAAATCTGAAACCCTAGCAAGTATAGCTTTTATATGCAAGGATCTTCATTTTTAAGAAATAACATAAGCAAACAAGCTTGGAGTAAGCAATATAAGTCAAGAAAGTTATAAAACTCACCTCTACTGATAAGAACAAACTTGTATCAGCAAGGATCTTGGGCAAAAGAAGGCAAGGAAGCCCAAGTTTCAGATCTGAACTCAGTCAAGTAGGCACCTTTCTCCACAAGGAAGCAAAACCCTAGAAGAAGAAGCAAGAAAAGGTAGGTTCTTGAGTTCTAGAGAAACTTCTACCATGGAACTGAAAGGTTTCAAGCTAAAGAGAGGTAGGAGGAATAAGAATAGAGAAGTAAACGGAAGAAAGAAGGAACTACTTACTCTAGAAGGAAGCATATCAGAATCCTAGATGCTTCTTCCAAGAAGATCACCTTCTTCTTCTACCTTGGATAGGTTTTTCATAGTGGAATAGAGAGAGAATGAGTCTCTTAGTAGGAGGGAAGTATCAGAGAGAAAATGATTCATTTTGGAGGCTAAGTCTAAGTATATAAATCTTGGGGGATGGTTGATAAGAAGCATGAGGTCTACAAGTAGCTCTCCATGTGTCCATAGCTTAAAGCTTGCATGGACGAGCAAACAGTAGGTCCAATAGTTGTTGGGGACTGTTGGGCCATCATTTGATGGTCTCCCAGGCCATTCAACAGATGTTGTTCGAAGGTTACCTTTGTTTTATCATGGTTTAGGTCTAAAGATGGGCGAACCATCAGTTGATCATGTACATAAGTGAACCATGGGTTCAAGTGAACCAAACCAGCTTGAACCATCAACCTAGGGCCTGCTGGTGATGACCACCAGCTATTCCATTGGCTTTTGGACACTAGAGGATGCCCAAACAAGTGGAGCCATCAGTTGATAGCCTTGAAGGTGGCTCATCCATGGGGGGGTAAACCCTAATTCAACATAGAATGAAATCTCCTCGAATTCAAGGTACAATTAAGCACCCCATGGTTCAAAAATCTCAAGAATGATGAGAAGACATCTAAGGAACATAATTGATGGAACAATTTGCAAAGGAAACCCCTCAATTGGGTAAATGGAAGAGAAGTCTAAAATGTACATAAAATTGCATAACTTGCTCAAACAGTGTCCAAATTGGACCAAATTTGAAACTTAAGCTTGTCTTATGATTCCAAAGCATATCACAGGGCTTGATTAAGGTTCTAAGAATTCAATTATGGTAATTAATCTGGTTCAACCCTTAAAGAGAGTTCAGGGGCCTTACAACTAATCTCTCTAATAGGGTCTAGATATGGTGTAGGTGCCATAGAACTTGTTGCCTTAGTAATTACAACCATAAAACCTTGTGCATTGCTAACATTTTAAGTGAAAAATCTGGAACATGAGCATGGGGATGTTGTCCTTCCACTTTAGGTACATGCTCAAATTTGTGAACTAACTCTACCTAAATGATAGAGGATTTTAAGAGTGAGATTCATTTTCTACATGTCATTCTAGAGCTTCCTAAGCTCCACTCATACCAAGAGTTAAGTCTATGGTCTGATCTCCTCTTCTTGCATGCATAATTGTAAACTATACACATAATATAGCTAATGAAAAAATAAAAGTCTCAATATGTCATATGTTCATGTATTGACTTAGAACCTTAGGCTCTGATACAAAGCTTGTTGGGGCTTGATCCCAACAACCAACCAAACACTAATTTAAGACATGGCCCTGAGGTTTATGACACCTTAACCCTCAATCAGCAATCGAAGTGATAACAAATAAGCAATGTTTCCATTTAGACAGAAATTTATTAAAATTAGATCATTATATATCATTTCTCATTAATAAAAAAAGTGCAACTAGCATGAATTCATCTAGCTCTTCATAACTACATAAACAATGTTCATAGAATGATTAACTATTTATCTCATATACAAGGATTTAAATACAAAATGTCATGATAAACTAAAAAACAAAAGAAAAACCATAGGTTTGTCTGATGATCGCGGTACAGGAACAATATAGACTTCACACATTAGGTATGAGCATCACCTATCTAAGTAAGTAACTTGGTTAGAGAGGAGAGTTGGCTATGTAGTGTCTTGTCTTCAAGATCTAAATTTTTCTCATTGGTTTATTAGCCAATTTCTAAGTAAGTAGATATTAAATCATTGCATCAACTTTCTTATTCTTAACCAATTTAATAGATTAAAGGCAACCAATTATGATTCACTAATCAATCTTACAATATAAATAACATATCTGGAAAATGTCACATTTAACAAACTTCATTTTTTTGTCTTTCTTTATTAGTTTTTCCTGGATCTACCTGACATGTACCTACTGAGGTATACATCAACACGGTATGTTCATATTCACGATTGCACCATCAATACCTTAGTATATAGCCATCCACCCTAAGATAAAAGCACGTCTATGTCCGCTATTAGACAAGTAGGGACTATAGCCTCTTGACCTCTTTCCCACCTTGGTATTGCGGGGATCAATCACATATCAAACATAAACATTTGTCTCATTTCAGAAGGGCTTCACCCCTTAACATTATTTCTCAACTGAAAATAAGGTTGGGTCTCTCTTCCACCTCTACAGAACTTCCCCTAAACTGAAATGAAAAGAAGGTTGGGGTCTCGCTTCCACCTCTATGGAACTTCCCATAACTTCCCACATATTAGCTCTCATGGTCTAATCCACTTCATGTCTTCACCTTGGGTTTCACTGTAAGTGTAAATGACCTGCTTCACCATCTTAATATGGACCCGAGGATGGATCACAGTGTTTAAAGCACTTAATTAAATCAATCAAAGTTTCTCTTTCTTATTATGTCTCTTAAAATAATTCATGGATTTTATGCAAGATAACATCCAACTTGTATAGAAACACAACATAAATGAGTGATAGTTCAAGAAGCATTAGATCAGTAGCATATAGCTACATTCAAGCCTTAACATGCCGCAAACAATATTAATATGAATATTCAGCCTTCTTCCAAGACATTAAGTATTGTCTGCCATTTTCTCAAGGCTCTAACAAGCTTATTACTGCCACAAATGTCATTTAAGTATAATATAAATTCTTAGCAACTTAAAATTATTTTTTAGGCATTCACAAGCTTACTTTTCAGCTGTAACTTTTTAAGTACAAGATATTTATATCATGAATGGAAATGAGTTATTATAACAACAATTTTAAGTGGTCATTTCTATCATGTTCTTGAGCATTTTTTTGGCTGAATATTCCCCCAAAAGTCTGATTTACAAGATAAAAGATAGGAAATTCCATTCTTTGTTCATTTTAATTAAAATCGGCAGTAATCAAGTGTTCATATAGATACAACACTAGGATCTTATTCATTTTTTATAATTTCTGTAGTTAAACTAGGTAAAATAAAAAAAGAGATAGACAATGATAGGTTTGATTTGTGTATTTCATTCAACATTTTGTTCACACATGTGCATACAACAAGTAATTCTTGGTAAATAAGGAAGAAAAAGAAGGTAGAAGCACCTGCTAAATGTAAATAAATTTACTTACCTTACTTTCAGAAGAGACAAATGTGACTAGTAAGAAAAGAACAATCAAACTTTTGTTCAATAATATTTGTTCTTGAACCAACCTCCTTTTATTCAAAAAACAACCATGGAGAAGAATAAAAAGAAGGGGAGGTTTGATCAACATTTTACTCCAAAAATAAAGTGAACAGAGGTAAAGGAAAGTGAAATTAATAGGTAATCAAATATCTAGGTGGGACCAACCTTAAATCCAAAAAAAGGGTAGGAGATTAGAAGCTTTCATTTAGAAATCTTCAAGAAAATGGCTCTTTTCAACATTCTTCATCGAAGTTCTCCCTTGTTCACCACTGAAGTCACCCTACAGAGTTCCAAGTCTTCCTTTGTGGTATGGTTGGAAAGAGGATCAAAAGACAATTACAAAAAATTGAAATTCATCCTAATATATTGAGCATATGAAAAGTTATGCCATGTTTGTGATAGTTCCTAAACACCGGCACCGCTCACCACCTGTTGTTTGCGTGTTGGTTGTTTTATACGTGCATACCAAAAGTGCAATGATTTTCTTATTTTGAACTCTAATTTTATTCTTTCTTTTTGTGTTGGATTCATAATTCAATTCTTTACATGCATGCAGTATAAGTTTAAAAAATATTTGATCCTAACTTTATAATTTAGTTAATCAAGTCTTTGAATATGGAAAGTTTCTTTATATGTGTGTTCTTCTAATTTAGTCTCTATTAGGGTTGCAACATTCTAATTAAGCTTAAGATTCATCCATTCTAGTAAATTCTAGTGTTCACTCATTCACGTTATCATAATATAATTCTTAAATTAACTAGATGAGAGGAGGTTTAGATTAATCATGGCGACTAATATAAGATTTAGTAGTAACTTGAGTTTGGGTTATTACCTTATACCTGCTAAAGCAAGCTCTACAAGACTGTTGGGCAAATATAGCTAAGTAGTTCAGTCAGAATGATTACCGTTGTCACAGCCTATGCAGTTTCTATGATAGTGCAAAGTCCAATGATGGGAATGGATGAAATAGTTTATAGATTAGCATTCTATGCTTTGTATATCATAACCTTTACGATGATGATTGGACAGATGCTATACAACAACTTAGCAGATCTTTCCATATAAAAATAAATGTTCAATAGGCGAAGTTACATTGGGGTCGGTTAAAATTTAAGCTCTACTTGTATGAAGAAATTTTTACATGTCAACAATTAGTCGTGGTGAGATGGTTGTTATAGACCAGTATCGCAATCACTTCAAGTGAGACACAGTCTAGTTGAAATTTCACTAAAGTAAAGTTGACGACACATAGTAAGTGAATATATATTGTAGCAGTCCAACGAGTTACAATATAAACACCTAATTATTCCGGGTCAACCTATGTATCAATTTGTTTTAGTTACGTATATCTTTCTTTTTTAAACAATAGTTTCCTTTACAAGTAATATATCGATATGCCTCAGTCATGCGAGCTCTTTACTCGAGCGCACTAATAACCAATAATACAAGTTCCAAGTACCTCCATCGTGTAAATTGATAAAACCGTCATGCATCAACAATTATACAAATTGAATTTGTGTCACGTCTATGATTGTGTCCCAAAAAGAAAATCATAACTGAAATATATTGCACACGTAACGAACCCTCCCGGTAATCTACATCCGGACATAAGATGTTTAGAATTATGTTGCGCCCATATTGAAGTCTGATGTTCAGACCCAACGCCATACAGAATCTGACTAGAAACAGATTGCATTTAGACTGAATTCTACAGTTCAAACTGACATCCAAAGAGAACCAAACTAGAAACAAACTGCATCGCACTAAACGTTGAACTTTGATATTATCCAAACCTTATCAGATTAGAACGAGACTAAACTTAAACTGAACCATATAATTATGATTGCTATAGAAACAAAATCTAACTAAAGTTAGACTCGGCTCTCAAACAAAAATTGAGTTGAATCATAACTCCATTGTCGTTGGCTTTGGCGCTTGAACGAAATTGCTAGTCTACTGCCTTGGGTTTGAGGGGTGGTCAGGTCGTTCGTTTTGTCTTTCCATGAGAAAATGGGGTGGCTTGTGGACGACCACGCAGCTAAATGCGTTTGTCACGAGTAGCTCGCTTCCGGTGCAGGCAGCTAGCTAGCTGCTCGATCGGTTCAGCGGGACCCGGACAGTGCATGCATTGCCAATGAATGCATCAGTAAATTGAAAAAAAAAAAAGAGCTCGACCAAAACACTAAAAAAGCCCGATAAGATGGAGATGGGAAAGCAGTGGATCCAAAACGGATAAAGATACGAAGAATGTCCACAAAAAAGTAAGCATACTGCAGTGCAAGTGCTATTTAAAACGTTTCACTCACAATTCTCGCCAGAGTCCTCAGCAATTGTATGTCTTCTCTCATTCCACGCCTTATCTCAGATGAGCAAGGTGCTTATGTCAAAGGCGGATATATTGTGCATAATATTCGCCTTGTCAAGGAACTACTATATGATATTCTCAAAAGTGACCAATTCTTCTAGCTCAAATTTGACATGTTCAAGGCCTATGATTGTTGATTGGTCTTTTCTGAAAGTCATTCTTCTTAGTTTTAGAATGATTCCAGACTTGGTGGACTTGTGCATATCTTTTTATTCCAACACATGGATGAGTGTTACTCTCAACAATTATACAGCTGGCTTTTTCAGATGTTTAGGGGTCTGAACCAAGGTAATCTCCTCTCCCCTTTCTTATTCATTTTGTTTGAAGAATCCCTTCGTCACAGGATCAAGAAGGCCGTTAGCACTAATGTTATCTCTAGATACAAGACCAGGGGAAAGGCACAAGAACCTGGTATCCTCTTATATGTTGTTGATGTCATAATTTTTTTCTCAATCTGATAGAGTCTCGTTGTGCAATGTTGCGTTTATATTTAGTGAATATGAGACGTCATTGGGACATATGGTCAACAAAACAAAGTATGGTTTCTTGTGTGGCTTTAATGACCCTTATTTTATTCAAGTGATAGCAGATCAGCATGGCATTCGTCATCTGGGTGATTCCTTCTCATACCTAGACATGCCCTTTGTTGGCAGTGCTAAAATCATTCATTTTGAATTTCTCCTAGACAAAATCAAGCTTAGAGTTGCGGCCTGGAAGTGTTTACTGGTTGTATTATTCTTATTTGACATACTCTTTCTTCTATTAGTCTATATTGTTTGGCTGCCACTGATGTACCAGTCGGAGTCATCAAAATACAAATACCATGTTGTTGTCCTTTCTCTAGAGTACTAAAGACGACAATAGCAGAAGGGTGTGGATCTCATGGGATAAAGTCCACACCTGAATTGTTAGGAGGCTTCGGGATTCCTTCCCTTTCAGTCACTGCTTAGGCCTTTCGTTTTAAATTTTGATGGGAGATTATGTCTGGTAATTCCTTATGGGCTCAATTTTCCAAGAAAAAACATATCAGTTCCTACCTTAATCATGATGGTTTGCATCCTACTTATCTAAAGATGTCTTCCTTTGCTTCCCCCTATTGGAAGAAATAATGGAGAAGCTTCCCAAATATCATCGCAAGATGTATATGGATAGTTGGGAAAGGAAAATATCTTTTTGGCATGACAAGTGATGTGAGCAACATATGAGCCATTTTGCCAGTAGTTCATCTGACACTTCTTTTGATTTCCAGGGGGCTGGTTTTTGGACAGATGAGGATGAATGGGATTGGATTTCCCTTTCACATGTCATCTAAGAACAAGGCATGTTGATAACCCCTGAATGTTGGACTTCCATTTCTGATGACTTAGATTACCTCTCTTGGCAACCTATAGTAGATGGATATTTTACCCTCAGATCCGCAAAGAACATAATTCTTGGCCATGTAAGCTCAGACTTGTATTCCAAGCCTTGGTTTTGGCTTTCAGATGTTATGCCCAAAGTAAAATTGATTACTTGGAAGATCTTGAAAGGTATCATTCCAACTGATGATAATATGATTAGGTGTCATATCTTGATAGTCTCAGTCTACAATCGTTGCCATAATGCGACGATGGAGACAACTTTTCACTTGTTCTTTCACAGTGATGCCCCACTTTCTTTTGGTCCCGATTCCGAAGTATTTTCTATGCGGACATCTCATGGGAGTCTAGCAACTTGATTGACTTCTATCATTTTTGTCAGTAGGAACACTCCAGTCTCTCTTTGCACACTTGGTTGTTTCTTCCATGGTACCCCTCATGCTTTTACACATTTGGACATTCGGATGCACAATGAGGTTTGAAGGAAAAAAAAGTAATCTGCATAATCATTCAGATGCTATTATTTTCATGATCAACCACAACATTAGGAACTTATATTTTAAGAAGCTTGATCCCCTTGATTTTACTCATCCTTGCTAAAATATGGGATTTCTACCCTATCTATGAAACTCCATCATCTTGCCACTATTACTTGGCAACCTTCGGACATGGCAAACCTCAAACTTAATCTTGTTGTCAGAAAATCCCTCAATCCCAAAGGAATGCATATAAGATGGATTGTTGGATGTTTTAGAAACAACTGTGGTTACATTGGGCTTGCCTTTAAATTTTGGTTTAAAGGATGTGATGCTTTTGAGGCTAACGTGCAAGGATGCATTATCACTTTGAAACACGTTGATGACCGCAACCTTAATCTTTCTATTATTAAACTGAATAGTGATCATGTGATTGAATGCATTTGGGGACAGAGGTCTTTACCATGGATTATGTGTGCTCCCATTAAGGGCACATTTGCTTTTCTGTAAATAGTCGTATTGTATTGCATATGTAGATCCTTCACTGGAAGTTTTAAGTTTTATTAGATGGAGCTAGAAAAGTGATTGAATCCTACATCTAGAGTTGTTAAACAAGTGCTACATTCTGTTCTCTCGCTCAAAACCGTAGGACGCTGCAATCTGTATGGTGTCATGCTCATCTCCTTCCTATTATGTGTGTCCAGAATCGCCCGTCTTCCTTTGAGACCCGACACAATCAAATATTTCTTTAATCTACATGTATTATGAAACCCAACAATTTCTTAACTTTGGATTATGGAAGTGTAGGATTAATAATAATTCACCAAGATCCTTCAATAAAAATGTGTCGTAAGTTCATCAAGCAAGTGGTATAAGAATCTTCCATTATTGGTCACTCATGTGATGAAATTCTCAATTATGTGCCTTGAGAGCTTGAGGTTTGGGGTGTTGACAACGTTGAAGATGTTGTAGTGGATGAACCTAGTATTCTTCCCATGAGAGTTAGGGGTCTCAACATTTCGGAGAAGAGGGGCATGCCTTACACAGTGAAAGGTTGGACAGATACTTAGTTTTCTTTCATACGGCCATGATGTAAATTTACCATGGATTTTCTTAGGTTTTTTGGTTACTCTCTTGTTTCTTCTTAGTTGGAGGGACCTTACCGCTCTTTTTAAGAGGAAGTTATACCATTTTTATTGATTTTACCTACACAACGAGGGTACAATGAATAAAATTACCTCCTAGCTTAATTTCAAAAAGCATTTTTTTGTGATCGAGTCTGCAATAGCCAATACTAGTGCATGTCGGTTGTTGACCGCTATAATCATTTTGTGAAACCAACGAGGCATTTTTTTCTACAATATATTATATCTTATTATATATGACAGGTGTCTTGTTTAAGGTAGGTGGGTGAGAAAGACTATATAACTTGGTTTAGTGAGGTAAGGACCATAAGGTGGCTAACACACTACTGTAGTGTAGCAGTGCACAAGGAAATTTCCTTATTATTCAAGTGTCATTAAATTTGTTGAAATGGTAGGTGATCACGAGGATTAGAAAGGACAGCACGACATTACGTGATTATGTCCTACATCGAATCGCCCGAATACAGCAAAGTCATTCAATACCTTATCAATCAATTAAGAAATAGTGTTTTTTATGATGACTTTAACTTTGGAGGTGCAACGTACGTGAGGGAGGTTGGTTTCACACACCTAACTATAGCAAAAATTTCTTCCTCACTTGTTCTATTTGTCATTCTTGTTGTAATGTTGTACTTGTAACCCGTCTCTTGGATGCCTCTTGATCCCAGGGTGATGAAGATCAATATCGATGTCGTTGTTAAAGGGCGTACCTCCTGTTATGCCATTTTAGACAGAGATAATCTAGGTAGGTGGACTAGAGGCGTAGTGTTTAAATTGTATTGTAACCCATCTCTTCCTATTTTGTCTCATTTTGTGCTAGATAGAAGAAAAAAAAAGAATAGGGAAGTGATTAGTGAGAAAGGAAGTAATGTGGGAGGAGGAACGTGATGGATATAGGAGAGAATTAATGATAAAAGAGGAAGAAGTGAAGGGTGGAGGGGTAGAGGGGGAAATGAGAGCAGAAAAGAGAGGTAACTAAAAAGGATGAGGAAGGTGATAAGGAAAGAAGAAATAAGTAATGAGGAAAGTGTAAGACCCCTGACCTGTGTTTTGGGCTAACCCTATTTTATTTGGATTGTCTAAGTGCTTAGAACCTTACTCTAATCCTTTGAGATGTTTCTAGACCTTGTGTAAAATTAAGTTTCCAGTTTGAGCTTGTTTGAATGATGTTTGTGATTTTTGTGCTTATTTTGGGGAAATTCACAATTTACCCATTTGTAAGGGTTATCTTGCAAATTGTCTCCTCTAGATTGTTCTTTCTCTCTCTTAGATCCATGATAGATAGTGTGGTGCTTGGGGTGCCTTTTTTTAGGCTTGGTTGAGCGGTTCCACCCTTAGTGGTGATTAGGGTTTTCTTGGGTTTGTTGTCCATGTGCACTTTGTGGGTCGTCTCGACCTAAGTCGTGGCCATGGACATGGTTTGTGGGTGTCGCAGTTGAGACACCTATCCTAGTTGTGTCTGTCATGACCAAGAGGATTTTTGTTGGTCTTGGGTCGAGACAAGTTTCTTTATGTGGAGTGTCTTGACCTAGGGTGTGTGTGTGTTTGTGTGTGTTGATGATTGGTGCTTTGTCGTGACCATGGATGGTGTTCCATGGCAGTTCACAGCCGCGACCATGTTGGGTGATCTAGGTGGTCGAGACCCAACATAGAGTGTATCACCATCTTATGCATGTGTGTTTTAATAGGTTGCATGTTAGTTTCTTGAGTGGACAAATGTTCCTTTCGAATCCTATCTTGTTGACACCTCATCTGTTGCCATACGTCTCTCCTCCTTTGCTGTATAAACCCTCTTCTCTCCATGCAAGTGATTTTTTTTGCCATCTTCCTTCTCCTTCCTTGCTTGGTCATCCTTGAAGCTTAGTGGAGCAAGGAGGTGTTGTTCTTGGTTCCTTAAAGGAGGTTCAACCTTGCATGTGGTGCTTGTAGTGATTCTCGTTCATCCTTTACCTTGGTAAGTGTTTAGCTTTCCTTTATGGTGCTTTTCCTTGGATCTTCTACCCCATCTTCTTCACTTTTTATAGGGCCTTAGACCATGTTTTGACATGTTAGTCATTATTTAGAGTAAACTCCTCTTCACAAAGGGTCATAGACCATGTTTTCACAAGGTGACACCCAAGTGAGAGGAAGTTTCTTCTCTCCCCCCCCTCTTTCTTTTGGTTTGACCATGAGCTTTTTGCTCTCTTATCTAGAACAATATTTGACCTTGATGTCTTCTCTTTCTTGTGGTTCTTTTGTGGTTGAGAGTGAAGATCTTGGTGGAGGTTCATCCTCCCTTGGGATTGTGTGCTTGGAGTTGCCTTTCTTAGAGCAATCTTCCTTAAGGTGAGTGATATAACCTCTACTCTCTATATTATTGCACTCTTTTATACATGCATGTTACTGTTATCTCCCTCTAAATGTTTTGTTAACCTTATAGTAGATGATGCTAACTTCTGGAACTTAGTTGATGTGGGAATCATGTATGGTTGGAATGCAATCTGAGTCCCTAATTTTGTACCTGATTTTGGTGATTGTGGTGTAATGACGGTCTTTCCCCTATCTCTTGACCTAGGTTTTGGATTGCATGCATGATAAATGAGTGTCTTGATGATTCTATGAGGTTAGGGTTCTGTTTTGGTGGCATTAAACATGGTGTCTCTTTCTTTTTTGAGGCCCTTTTCATGGCGATCTCATGGTGTAAGTTTTAGGGTTTTGGTAATCGGTTTTTGGGATATGTATTCCTCCTTGAGGATAATGGTATGCCTTGTTGTACACTTCTGTTTTATCTGAGGTTTGCTTCTATTTTAACCCTGGTTAGCCTTGGTTTTATGATGGTTCTTTGTCTTCATAGTAGTTTGACCATTGGTGGTCATTACTCCTTGATCTTTTTGTCGTATCAATCAATATGATAGTTGGTCGTTTGATCGAGATACCTTCCCTGAATTAGTTAGGACCTTGCTTCTATTTTGGAAGAGTTATATGAACTTATGATGAAAGTGGCATTTACCCTTATCACAATCACAACATCACATCTGTCTCTTTCTTGGTCGCGACCCATGGATTTTTCAGTCGAGATGCCTTTGGTTGTGTGGTTGAGACTGGTGTTCTTGAGGGTGGTCGAAACTCTAACCCTAGTAGGTTGTGATAGGTTGGTTGAGGGTCGAGGTTTCCAACCTGGGTTGTGGTCACAACCATGATGTGTCATGGTCATGACACCAAGTTTGGTCATGATCGAGACATGCACATGAGGGGTGGTCATGACCCATGTATGGTTGGTGGTTGCGACCCATGTGAAGTGGATGGTTATGAACCATGTGAGATGTATGGTTATGACACATGGGTGATGTATGGTTGGGACACATGTTTATGAGTAATGAATGCACCACATATGGTGTTGTTTGGTTGGATGCCTAATCAACCTTAACCTTGTTCCTTAATCTTAATACACCCCAAGGTTGTGGGAGGTGACACAATTAGGGTATAGTGTTAGAATTGTTGTAAACCCTAATCGGCCAAGTTTGGAACCTTAATCTTAATCTAGGGATGATTGATGTGTTGATTTTCTTTCTTGGAATGACTATGAGATTATGATCTTTTCTTATCAGTGTTTATAAACCCCTAACCTTATAGGTGAGATGAATGCACGGCTTTTATATGTTGTGGTGATGATTATATGATCCAAGATGGTGCTTATGCACAATGATGAAGCATGATGTGGTGATTTATATACAGGGTTTATGTGATATGTCTTATGACCTGGTGATGGCCTAATGCCTATTGAGAGGTGGCACTCTCAAGTGATGTGATTTGGGAATTGACATCCCACAGTGACGTATGACATTGGTGATGGCCTTGTAAATGGTAGTAATATAGTGTTTGTGATGGTGATGTGACTAGATCACACCTTATATGTTTGATATCTTTTGGAGTTTTACTGTTCCCCTCATTCTTGTAGAGTTTGTTATGGCTTTATACGTTGTAACTTGATTGATGCTAACAGTCACCCAATTGGATAAATAATCAAGTGGAACCCTAATTATGTAGGTTCTATGTGCCATAGATCCTTTCCAATGTCAGATCTAATTGTTGGATTGGTGAAATGAGTATAACTCGGAGTGCATATTTTTGAATATGTGAGGGTGCAAGATAAGTATTTCCTTGCATCCACAATTACAAGTTATATGAGATGCCCATGTGTGAGCTGATCTCCTTGTGATATGGATGGCCATGCATGAGCCACTCCTTTTATGAACGGCCATGCGTGAGCCAGTTCTCCTAGCATTGTTACCTGTACCAAGGTGGGATGGGTGTTTTATATGGATGGCTATGTGTGATCTGATCATTTTGTTGACTATATGTCATTTTCTTTATAGTTGATTGATATGTATTTGTAGTGTTTTCTCTTGTGCTGACAGAGACGTGTGGAGAGGCTGTGAAATCTTGATTCTTCCATATGACCTTGTATGGCACCGATTTAGACTTCACAGTGGTTGGTTAGATTTGGGTGATACAACCCAAATCCTCAGGGAAATAATAAAAGATGTAACATACCCATGTAGAATTTCTTGCTTAGGGGCAAATACGAATAACTTTGGTTGTGCCCTTGCCTTATCTTTTTACTAATTTCTTGAATTATAAGACTGTAAGAGAAGTCAATTTTTGTACATGTTCTTTGTATTCCTTTTAAGAATATAACTTGATCTACTATTCAGTGGTAGCTATCTAATCTTGTTTAATCTGATTCATCTATTGAGTACATATCATTTAACTAAATCTGCTTAATATGCATAGTGTGTTGTTTTACCTACTTATCTTATTTGTGCTTTTATAGACATTGGCAGAGAGTTATATCTCTCATTGGGACGTTTGGTCTCACCCTGTGGGTTTCCACATCTTTTAGGTGTTTGAGTAAGAGGAAGTAGAGATCGTACCACTAATGTTGAGAAGTAAGAGGACCGGTAGTTGTTGAAAGGTTGGGTATGTTTCTTATTTATAGAAGTAGAGCCCTATGTGTCATTCTTGTACACTCAGGTCCTTGGGGAGGTTTTTACTGTATGCATCGATACGAGGTTTTGGCTTTATGCACATTGTTGTATAGAAAGGGCATATATGTACATGAACATTTTATCATGTGTGACATGATGTGGTTAGAGAGATAGTGAACAATATCTTGTATAAAGTTTGAGACGGTGATATGAAATACAGGTGGATTTTGCAGATTCATGTGTAATATGTTGCAACTCTTATGATTACATGAAATCAATTTTAATTTTATGTGTTTTACGGTGACCTAGATGTTTAGTTTAAATTCTGTAGTTTGGTTTTGAGTTATCTCGCTTGTTGTGGCAGAGGATGTCACATGTTTGGTTGGTATCAGAGCTTTAGGTTCACTAGGTATACAAGGACCTAAGACTAGGGTTTGTGTCTATTCGTGTGTCCTCTAGTTTGTCTTATAGTGACTTTTGCTTATGAAGAAGAAGAAGAAGAGTAGAAAAGATGGTTGGAGAATAAGAGGAACACACTGTAGAGAGAAGTTTTACTACACCCGGTGGTGGTGCAATGGTTCAGGGAATATAAGATTGGGTGTCTGATGCTCCCCAATTTGACCTATAAATGATAGAGAACCTTTCCTTCCGGACTCTGTTTGGACAGTTCATAGAAATAGTGACACACATGGCAGACATGATTCCTACCCCTTAGCCTAAGGCAACTATTTCCAGTGTTAAATCTCTAGGGTCTGGGAAGACTTTTGAGAGGCTGAGATGCGTTGGTTCTATGGAGTATGCTGATACAGATGATCCAGCAGTCGTTGATCTTTGGTTGATGGAACTAGAGAAGGCCTTTAAGATCCTTATCATTCCCAAGGTTGACAAGGTGAAGCACGCAATGTATCTTCTAAAAGGGAGTGTTGGCCATTGGGGGCTATTGAAGAGGAGAAACGGTCTGGTGTTGATGTTGGTTGGGAGGAGTTCTAATGGGAGTTTGTCAATAGGTACTTCCTGTGTACCTAACTAGATGAGAAGATATCTTAGTTTGAGAAGATCAGGCTAGGACCCATGTCTATCAACGAGTAGGAGGAAAGTTTATAAAGTTGCTGAGGTTTTTCCCTCACATGGCGTCAATAGATGAGGAGAGAATCTGACATTTTGAGAAGGGTCTGAACACTGAGCTAACAAAAATAGTGGTAGCGCTTGATAATCGTTAGAAGTTTGCGACATTTATGGAGTCTATTAGGAGGATCAAACGGTTTTTGGTTGAGAAGCATGAGAAAAGTGGCAAGAAGAGGTCAGCTTAGTACCAAGGACAATCATATGGAGGCTTTAAGAATCCTAGGTTTTCTACACTGTTAGCACGTCAGAGGTCCAGTGCACAAACTCAGTGGTCACCCAGTAAGGGAAGAGGACGCAGTCTTCTACCACTAGGAGTTTAGAGTGTAGCATCAGCATTGGTGACAAGGTCTTAGAGGCCATTGTATGAGAGTAGGATGTGCTACAAGTGCAGACAAGTTGGGAAAATGAACTTGTTTTTCCCTATGAAGGATGAAGAAGCAACCGAGGCAGAGCTGGTAGGGCTCATAGAGGTAGCTGTTCAGTGGCAGTGGAAGGGGACGTGGACAAGCATCCCAGAGTGGTTCTTCTTGATAGGCCAACAGAGGAAGAAGGCGACAAGCAGGTGACAACTAGATTCTATGCCATGAGTTAGCCGGAGAGAGTGGTCAACCCATGAGTAGTGATAGGTCAGATGGAGTTATTTCATTCTGGTTTGTCTTCTTCTTTCTTTGTATATATTTTGGTTGACCTGGGTGTGACAGACTTTTTTTCACCTGAGAAGTGATTAGTTGGTTTCACAGAGTTGCAGGAGGTGTGTTCTTCCTCTATTCTTTCTTTCTTCATGTGTTCTCTTTTTCATGTGATGTAGGTCAAGAATGTGATATCTTTTGTGTCACGAAAGCTGAAGAAGCATGAGGAGAACTACCATACCCATGACCTGGAGTTAGTCATAGTGGTTCATGCTTTGAAGACCTGGATACACTACCTTTATGGCAAGAAGTGTCAGATCTTCACATATCACAAAAATTTGAAGTACAACTTTTTGTAGTAGGAGCTAAACTTGTGGCAGAGGTGGGAGATGGAATTAATCAAGGACTATGATTGCACCTTTAATTACCGTTCAGACAAGGAAAATGCCATGGCAGATGTGTTGAGAAGAAAGTCTTCTTTGACACCATCAGTGGGCAGTGCATAGTTGAACTCTTTAGTGTGTCATAAGAGAGACATGTTGGTCTCCTTGTGGTAGATGAATATGAAGCTATAGGTGTATATTCTAGTAGGTTTGTTTGCATAGTTGTAGGTAAAGCTGATGTTGGGACAACAGATCCAAGAGGCACAGTAGGCTAATATCGTGATATAGTAGGTACGATCATAGTTTGCTAGTGAAAAGTATCATGGTTTCCATGAGGTAGATGATGGAAAATTTTGTTACCATGGTAGAGTTGTGGTTACTGAATCTGGTAATCTGAGGAAGATGGTTCGGGAAGAGGCTCACTCTTTGATGTATGTGATGCACCCAGGAAGCACCAAGATGTATCATAATCATAAAGATTTGTATTGGTGGCCTGTCTTGAAGCAAGATGTGATTGATTTTGTAGCCAAGTGTGTGGTGTGTTAGCAACTCAAGGTAGAGCATCAGAAGCCTATAGGGACATTGTAGTCATTACCCATACCACAGTGGAAGTGGGATCATGTTAGAATGGACTTTGTGGTTGGTCTGCCTAGAACAGCCAAAGGGCATGATTGCATTTGGTGATAGTTGACCGATTGACAAAGTCAGCGCATTTCTTGCTAGTGAAGACAACATATTCAGTAGAGAATCTCTCTCAGATCTACATGGTGAGATAGTGTGTTTGCATGGTGTCCCAGCTACTGTCATGTCAGATAGAGGTCCTTAGTTTACGAATCACTTTTGGGTGCGTTTGCACATAGCTTTGGGTACGCAGTTGAGGTTCAACACTGTGTTCCACCCACAGACAAATGGTCAGTCTGAGAGGACCATACAGACCTTGGAGGACCTATTGAGGTTTTCTGTATTGTAGTTTTTGGGGAGTTGGGACATCCATCTCAGTTTGATAGAGTTTTCCTATAATTATAGTTATCTGAGGAGAATCAACATGGCACTTTATGAGGTATTGTATGGGAGACGTTGTAGGTCTTCGTTGTATTGGTATGAGATAGTGAATATCAACTTCTTGGTCCTGAGCTGGTGCAAAAGACAACATAAAAGATTAAAGTGATTTAATAGCAATTGAAGGCAACATAAGACAGACAGAAGTCATATGTTGATAACCATTAGTGACCCTTGGAGTTCCAAGTGGGGGATAGAGTGCACCTTAAAGTCTCTCCTTAGAAGGGTGTTTTGAGATTTGGAAAGAAGGGTAAGTTGGCTCCCAGGTATAGGCGACCTTACCCTATGGCGGGACATGTGGGCAAGGTGGCATACAGGTTGGAGCTGCCACCTAGTTGCACAGGTTGCACCCAACATTTCATGTGTCCATGTTGAGGAAGTACCACCCTGATACTAAGTAGATTTTGTATCCAGTAGAGGTTGAGCCTGATGAGGATGTGTCCTATGTTGAGGTACCTATGTTTATCCTGGACAGGAGAGTGAAGAATTTGAAGAAGAAGGACATAGTTCTCATGAAGGTTCTGTGGCATCATTGTGGCATTGAAGAAGCTATGTGGGATCTTTAGGAAGAGATGTAGAGGAAGTATCTGTCTCTTTTTGCTTAGAATCTTGGGGGCTAAATCCTTGTTAGGGGTTTATCGCTTGTAAGGCCCCCGACCTATGTTTTGGGTTAACCATATTTGCTTTGGCTTGATGATGTGCTTAGAACCTTTCTCTAATCCTCTAAGATGATCTTAGAGTTGGTGGATAGCTTAAGTCTTCAGTCTGAGCTTGTTTGAATTTTTTTATGATTTATGTGCTTGTTTTGGTGCAAATTGCAACTTAACCATTTGTGGGGGTATTCTTATAATTTGCCACCTATAGAGTGTTCCTTCTCTATCTTGGATCAATGAGAGAGAGTGTGGTTATTTTGGGCAACTTGTTTGACCCTTGGTTGAGTGTTGTCACCCTCAGTGGTGATTAGGGTTTCTAGGGTTGGTGTACCTTGACCTTGTAAACCTTGTTGGTTTTTCGTGACCTAGGACACAAGCTAGGGCTTGTTGGGAGGGAGTCACAGTCGAGACACCTCCCTTAGGTGTGGTGGTCACAACCAAGATAATCTTGGGTTGAGACAATAACTTGGTGTGGAGTGTCTCTACCTAGGTTGTGTGTGGTGATCTTTGTGTCGCGACCTAGTGGTGCTTGGTTGTGATGTCGCAACCATGGGTGGTTCCCTTGGTGGGTCACGGTCGCAACATAGGCGTTGGATGGTCTAGGTGGTTGAGATCCAACCTAGAGTGTATCACCATCTCTTGCATGTGGGCTTTATGTTGTTGTGTGTTAGTTTCTTCAGTGGACAAGTCTCCCTTTGGAGCCCTATCTTGTTGACACCTCATCTCTTACCCTACCTCTCTCCTCCTTTGTTATATAGACCCTTTTTTCTCCATGCAAGTGATTTTTGTCAGCCATATTCTTCCTCCCTTCCCTTGTGCTCGTCCTTGGAGCTTGGTGGATCAAGAAGAAGTTATTCTTGGTGTTTTGGAGGTGATTAAACCTTGTATATGGAGTTTGTGGTGATCCTTGGTCATCTTCAATCTTGGTGAGTGTTTATCTTTCCTCTTTGGTGTTTTCCTTGGACGTTTCACCCACCTTATCCTCTTTTCTTGACCCTAGACCATGGTTCCTCTATGGTGGTCGTTTTGGGAGATAAACTCCTCATCACAAGGGTCATAGACCATGTTTTAACAAGATAGACCCAAGTGTGAGGTGGGTTTCTTCTCTCTTTCTCCCTTTGTGTTTTAGCTTGACCTATAGCTTTTCGGCTCTTTTTTTGGGTGATCTTTGACAATGGTTTTTTCTCTTTCTTGAGGTGCTCTTGTGGATGAAGAGTGGAGCTTTTGTGGAGCTTGATCATCCTTAGTGATGTGTGCTTGGAGCTTGTCTTCTTTGGAGTGATCTTCCTTTAGGCGGGTTATATAACTCCTAACCTTCTCTATCAATGCACCTTTCTTACATACATGCTGTTGTTTTCTCTCCCTAAATGTTTCCTTAACATGCTAATATATGGTGATTGACCTTAGAACTTGGATGATGTTGAGTGCATGCTTGGTTTGGATGTAATCCAAAACCCTAACTTTTCTTTTGTACCTGATTTTGGTGTTTGTGGTGCATGGTGGTTTTACTTCCTTTCTTGACCTTGACTTGAGTTGCATGCATGATGATCGAGTGTTTTTGTGTTCTATGAAGTTTTGGTTCGGTTTTGGTGGTGATGATCTTGGTTTCTCTCCCTTGTTTAGGTTCCTATTCATGGTGGTTTCATGAAGTTTGTTTTAGGGTTTGATGACTGTTTTGCATGAGGTTTCTCCTTCACAGTGATGATGGGTTTTCCTTATTTTGTCTCATGTTTTAGCCATGGGTTATCTTTGTTTTGACCTTGGTTGACCTTGGGTCAGAGTTGGTCCTTAGTCTCGGTGTAGGCTTGACCCTTAGTGGTTATTTTTCCTTCTTTTTGTCTTGGGTTGTGACATCTCTTGGCATGTTGGTTTCGGGTTGAGATAGCTGACCTTGTGGAGGTCACGACATCCACATCGTCCTTGATGGTCATGACACCTACTCCCTAGAGGGTCGAGAAACACCCTAGTTTGGTTAAAGTGTTTCCTACTTCCTTCGTTGGTCATGACATAGTTGGGTCTTGAGGTCAAGACATGTCCCTGTCATGGGTCGAGACGGGTCTTTATTCTTGGGGTTGTGACATGCTTTTCTTTGGGTGGTCGAAACCCTAACTCTGATTGGTTGAGACATTTGGGTTTGTTGAGGGTCACGGCCTAGATGTTTGGTGGGTTGAGACATGTTCCTCCTTGGTGTGTCGTGGTCGAGACATCATGGGGTTGGTCGCGGTCAAAAGCCCAAGGTGGTGGCAGTTGTGACCCATGGTGGTGGTGTTCGTGACATGTGGTTGAAGTATGGTTGTGTTACATGCTTTAATACCTAATTGATGCACATCTGTAAGAAAAGTATGATCCATGTGTAGTGATATGTAGATAGTTGTTGGTTAACCCTTATGGTGGTCGCTAACTCTAAAGTATTCCAAGAATGTGGAAGATTTCCCACCTAGGGCTTATTTTTTGTATACATCTACGAGACCCTAATTTCACTAAGCTTGGAGCCCTAACACTAATGTGGAGTTGTGTAATGTGTTTGCTTTCTCTCTCATATTTATAATCCCCTAACTTTTCAGGTGATACATATGCCATGGGTTGTATCTGTTATGGTGGTGATTATATGATACAGTGTGGTGCTTATGCACACTGATGAAGCATGATGTGATGAGACATATGCATGGTTTGGTATGATGGGTCCTATGACTTGGTGATGGGTTGATGCCTATTGATAGGTGATATCCTCAAGTGATGTGATTAAGGGATTGATATCCCATGGTGATATGTGACATTGGTGAATGCCTTGTGAATGGCAGCACAATGAGTATCATGTGGTGATTGTGTGACAAGTTCACACCTTGTACGTTATATATCTTTTGAAGTTGCAACACACCCTTATTCTTGTAGAGTTTGTTTTAGTTTCATACTTTGTAACTTGATTGATGTTAAAAGTCATCCAATTGTCTAACTAATCAAGTGAAACTTAATGATGTAGTTTTCCCTGTGCCATAGATCCATTCCAGCATCAACTTTATTTGTTGGATTCATGAAACAAGTTTAACTCCGAGCGCATATTTTTGAATGTGTGGGGTGCAAGTCGATGTACTTCCTTGTATACATAATTATAGGTTGTGCAAAACAACCACACGTGAGCCTATCTCCTGGTAATATAGATGGACATGCGTGAGCCAATCCTTCTTTTAAGAATGGCCATGTGTGAGCCTATTCTTCTGGCATCATTACTTGTACCAAGGTGGGCTAGGTGTTTATATGAGGACAGACATACGTGAACTGATCCTTTTGTTGACTATATGTCACTCCTTTATAGTTGACTAATATGTATTTGTGGTGTTTTCTTGTACTAACCAGGAGGTGTTGTAGAGGTCGTTGATTCTGGCTCTTCCATGGACCTTATATGGCACTGATTTTGACTTAGCAGTGGTGACTTGGATTTCGGTGGTACGACTCAAATCCTTGGGACATAATAAAAGACATAATATAGTCGTGTAGTGTATATGCTTAGGGTGGCATATGTCTCACATTGGTTGAGCCTTTGACTTGTCTTTTTATTAATTTCTTGAATTATAAGACGGTAAGAGAAGTCAACTATTATATATGTTCTTCATTTTTTTTAAGAATATAACTTGATCTACTACTCAGTGGTGGCTTCCTAATCTTGTTTAACATGCTTCATCTACTGAGTACATATCATTTAGCTAAATCTACTCATCTTGTTAGTATGTTATTTTACCTTCTTAGCTTATATGTGCTTCAATAGCATTGGCAAAGAGTTATATCTCTCACTATGACATTTAGTCTCACCGTGTAGGTTTCCACACCTTTTAGGTGACAATGCATGAAGAGGTAGAGGTCTTACGGCTGAGGAAGAGAAGCAGCAAGAGTAATAGCTGATAAGTTTGAATGTTCTACTAGTCTTTTGGTGTTAGAGTCCTAGAGTCATCCATGTACCCTCAGGTCCTTGGGGTGTCTCTCTTTTGAGATATGTTTTGATTATGTGATCAATATGAGGTTTTGTATGTCTTCCATGGATGTATAGTCATGGCATATGTACATGTATATATGTGGAATCTGTATCTTATGTAACAGGTTGATGACAAGAACGTTGATCTACAGTCATGTAAGCACCACATGGCATGTTATGTGCTACATGTGGCAGGCCTTGTAAACTCATATGTAATAAGTTTTTGGCTTATGGTGCTTTATTGAAATTGATTTTAATTTCCTATGTTTTAGGTGATTCACTTTCTTAGTGTTGTTTCTATTTTTGATTTTGAGTAATCTCATTTGTGGTGCATCTAGGTGACACAGTTTGGTTGGTATCAAAGCCTTAGGTTCACTGAGCCTCTAGGGACCTAGGACTAGAGTCTATCTCTGTTCTAGTGTCCTCCAGTCTGTCTTATAGTGACTTATGCTTATGTAGAAAGAGAAGAAGAAGAAAAAGAGTAGAAAAGATGGGCAGAGAACCCAAAGAACACGTTGTAGAGAGTAGTGTTGTTGCACCTAATGGTGGTGCAAGGGCTCAGGAAAGAGAAGATCACGTGCCTGATGAGCCCCAATTTATCTCAGTTGTGGTAGAGAGCCCTGTCTTCTAGTCTCTATTTGGGTAGTTTATGGTGACGATGACGCACATGGTAGACAAAATGCATGTCCCTCAACCTAGTTCAGTTGTCCCTAGTAGCAAATTTCCAGGAGTTGGGAAGAACTTTGAGAGGTTGAGACGTTTTGGTGCGATGGAGTATGCTGGTATGGCCAATCTAGCATATGTGGATTTTGGGCTGATGGAGTTGGAAAAGGCTTTCAAGATCCTTAATATCCTCAAGGACTATAAAGTGAAACATGCAGTGTATCTTCTGAAGGGGAGTGTTGGCCATTAGTGGGCCATTAAAGAGGAGAAACGACCAGGTGTTGATATGAGTTGGGAGGAGTTCAGACGAGAGTTTGTTAGCATGTACTTTTTGTGTATCTATCTATACAAGAAGTTCAATCAATTTGAGTGGATCTGACAGGGATCCATGTCGATCAACGAGTAAGAAGAAAAGTTTATGGAGCTATTGAGGTTTTGTCCTCACTAGCTACAATGGATGAGGTGAGGATTCGATGTTTTGAGAAGGGTCTGAATAGTGAGATGACGACGACGGTAGTAGTGATTGAGAACCATGATAAGTTTGCAACATTTGTGGAGTCCATCAAGAGGATTGAACAGTCTATGGTTGAGAAGCAGGAGAAGAGTGCCTAGAAGAGGCTGGCATAGTACCAGGGATAGTCATCAGGAGGCTTTAAGAAGCCTAGGTTTTCTATACCACCAGCACAGTAGAGGTCCAGTCCACCGACCCATTGGTCGCCCAGTAAGGGAAGAGAATGCACTCTTCCACTAGCAAGATCTTAGAGTGTAGCATCAGCTTCAGTGATAGGGCCATCTAGGCTATGGTATGAGATAAAGACCTACTACAAGTGTAAACAAGTTGGGCATACAAAGTTATTTTTCCCAATGAAAGATGATGAAGTGAGTCAACAACCAAGGAAAAGATATTCGTTTAGTAGTAGTGGAAGGGGATGTGGACAAGTGCCTCAGGCTATTTCTTTAGGGCAGGCCAGCAGAGGAAGAGGACGGTAATAGGAGACGGGTAGAGTCTATGCTATGAGTTAGCCTGAAGGAGTGGTCAACCCACGAGTAGTGATAGGTCAGATGGAGTTGTTTCATTCTGATTTGTCTTCTTCTTTCTTTATATCTATTTTGGTTGATCCCGATGTGACACACTCTTCTATCACTTGAGAAGTGATTCATGCTTTTTCTTTGCCTATTAACTATAGAGGAGATAGCCTTTATTTAGAAACCACATTATTTGGTCCTCCGGTGTCACGGGAGGTGTGTCCTTTATGTGTCCTTTCTTTCTCAGGGCATAGCATTCAACTAAATCTCTTACCACTTGATATGCATTGATTTGATGTGATCCTTGGAATAGATACCTTGGAGAAGTATCAGGTGGTCTTGGAATGTAGTTTCAAGGTGGTTACATTCGTACATGGTGGTGTGTCATGGGCCTTCCAAGGTGATAGCAAGATTCTTCCTACTTGTTTGGTGTCAGCGATGGTAGCTGAGAAGTTGATGAGATAGGGTTGTGATGCATTCTTAGCACATGTGTTGGATACCAAGGTGAGGAGTCTGAGTATCTAGGAGGTGCATGTTATCATAGAGTTGAGGATGTGTTCCCAGACGAGTTCCCATGTGTTCTCCCTATCAGAGAGATTATTTTTTAGATCAATCTAGTCTCAGGAACATAACCGATAACGCAGACACTGTATAGGATGGTGCCAGCAAAAGATGGCGGAGTTGAAGAAATAGTTGCAAGAGCTGCTATAGAAGGGCTTCATTAGACCAAGTACGTTTCTGTGGGGTGCTCCCATGCTATTTGTAAAGAAGAAAGACAGAACCATGAGGTTGTGTATAGACTGTAGGCATCTGAACAAGGTGACAATAACGAATAAGTATCCCTTGTCGAGGATTGATGACTTATTTAATTAGTTATAAGGTGTTACAGTCTTCTCCAAGTTAGATCTGAGATCAGGGTATCACTAGTTGTGGATAAAGGTGAATGACATATCTACATCAGATTTTAGGACTCAGTATAGTCATTATGAGTTTGTGGTCATGTCATTTTGGCTGACTAATGCACCAACAACATTCATAGACATGATGAATAGAGTGCTCTAAGCATCCCTTGATTAGTTCATGGTTGTATTCATAGATGACAACTTGATATATAGTTGTGATAGTCAGCATCATGAACAACATCTTTTTCTGGCATTGATCGTATTAAGACAACATCATCTACATGCTAAGTTCAACAAGTGTGAGTTTCGGCTGAAGGAGGTATCTTTCCTAGGACATGTGATATCTACCCAAGGTGTTCGTGTGAACCCCAAGAAGGTTGGATCTGTTCTAGAGTGGGAGCAGTAGAAGACACCAATGGAAGTGCACAACTTTCTAGGTTTGGCAGGATACTACCAGAGGTTCATTAAGAACTTCAACTTAGTGGTGTTAACCCTAACCATGCTGGTGAGGAAGGAGGTACCTTTTGCCCAAGATGATAGATGTAAGCGTGCCTTTTAGTTGTTGAAGGAGAAGCTAACAAGTGCACCAATGTTAGTGCTTCCCGAGTAAGGGAAAGGCTACATAGTTTTTTGTGATGCCTCGCAGAATGGTTTGGGTTGTGTGTTGATGCAAGACAATAATATAATATCTTTTGTGTCATGATAGCTGAAGAACCACAATGAGAACTACCCTACCCATGACCTAGAGTTATCCATAGTGGTTCATGCTTTGAAGACCTAGAGGCACTACCTTTATGGAAAGAAGTGTCACATCTTCATAGATCACAAGAATCTAAAGTACATCTTTTCAAAGTAGGAGATGAACTTGCGACAGAGGTGTTGGATGGAATTAATCAAGGACTATGATTGCATCATTAATTACCATATAGATAAGGTGAATTTCCTGGCATATGTGTTGAGCAGAAAGTCTTCTTGGACACCATCAATGAGCAGCGAACAGTTGAACTCCTTAGTGTATCATAAGAGAGAGATTTTGGTCTTCTTGCATCAGTTGAATCTGAAGTCAGAGGTGTCTATGCTAGCAGGGTTGTTGGCACAGTTGTAGGTAAAGATGATTTTGAGACAACAGATCAAAGAGGCACATCAGACTGATACTGTGATAAATAGGTACGATCAGAGTTCGGTAACAAGAAGTGTGATGGTCTCCATGAGGCAAATGATGGGACAATTTCTTACCACGGTAAAGATGTGGTTCATGATCTAGTAATCTGAGTAGATGGTTCTGAAAAAGGCTCACTCTTTGATGTATGTGATGCACCCAGGCAGCACCAAGATGTATCATAATCTTAAAGATATGTATTAGTAGTTTGGCTTGAAGTGGGATGTGGCTGAGTTTGTAGCCAAGTGTGTGGTGTGTCAGTAAGTCAAGGTAGAGCATCAGAAGTTTGTAGGGACATTGCAGTCATTACCCATACCACAGGGGAAGTGGGATCATGTTATGGTGGACATTGTGGTTGGTCTGCCTAGGACAGCTAAAGGACGTGATTCCATTTGGGTGATAGTTAACCGGTTGATAAAGTCAACGCACTTCTTGCTAGTGAAGACAACATATTCAGCAGAGAAGCTCACTCAGATCTATGTGGATGAGATAGTGTGATTGCACGGTATCCCAGCTACTATCATGACAGATAGAGGTCCTTAGTTTATGAGTCACTTTTGTGAGTGTTTGCACATAGCTTTGGGTACGTAATTGATGTTCAACACTGCTTTCCACCCGTAGATGGATGGTCGGTCTGAGAGGACCATACAGATCTTAGAGGACATATTGAGGGCTTGTGTATTGCAGTTTTTGGGGAGTAGGGACATCCATCGTTGTCTAATAAAGTTTCCCTACAATAATAGTTATCAGAGGAGCATCGATATGGAATCGTATGAGGCGTTGCATGGGATACATTGTAGGTCTCTGTTGTGTTGGTATGAGATAGGTGAATATTAGCTTCTTGGTCCTGAGCTGGTGCAATAGACAATAGAAAAGATTAAAGTGATTCAATGGAAATTGAAGGAAGCACAGGACAGGAAGAAGTTGTAGGTTGATAATCATTGGAGACCCTTGGAGTTCCAAGTGGGGGACAAAGTATACCCAAAGTCTGTCCTTGGAAGGTTGTTTTGAGATTTAGAAAGAAGGGTAAGTTGGCTCACAGGTATATGGGACCTTAGCATGTGGTGGGACATGTGGGGAAGGTGGCAATAGGTTGGATTTGCCACCTGAGTAGCACAGGTTGCACCCAGTGTTCCATGTGTCCATGTTAAGGAATTCCCACCCTGATACCGAGTTGGTTTTGTAGCCAGTGGAGGTTGAGCTTGATGAGGATATGTCCTATATTGAGGGACATATGTTGATCTTAGATAGGAGAATGAAAAAATTGAAGAAGAACGACATAGTGCTTGTGAAGGTTCTATGCATCACTATGGCATTGAGGAAGCCACGTGGAAGGTTGAGGAAGAGATGCAGAGGAAGTATCTGTCTCTTTTCACTTAGGATTTTGGGGGAGAAATCCTTTTAGGGGTTTATGGCTTGTAAGACCCCTGACCTATGTTTTGGGTTAACCCTATTTTCTTTGTCTTAATGATGTGCTTTGAACCTTGCTCTAATCTTCTGAGATGATCTTAGAGCTGGTGGAGAGTTTAAGTCTCTAGTTTGAGCTTGTTTGGATTTTTTTTTTGTGCTTTGTGTGCTTGTTTTGGTGCAAATTACAACTTACCCATTTGTGGGGATATTCTTGTAATTTTCCACCTCTAGTGTGTTCCTTCTCTATATTGGCTCTATGAGAGAGAGTGTGGTTCTTTGGGGAACCTTGTTTGACCCTTGGTCGAGTGGTATCACCCTTAGTGGTGATTAGGGCTTCTAGGGTTGGTGTGCCTTGACCTTGTGAACCTTGTTGGTTTGTCGTGACCTAGGGCTTGTTGGGAGGGTGTCACTATCTAGACACCTCAGTGGTCACAAACAAAATGGTCTTAGGCCGAGACAATAACTTGGTTTGGAGTGTCTTGACCTAGGTTGTGTGTGGTGATCTTTGTGTCACGACCTAGTGGTGCTTGGTGGTGATGTCGCGACCATGGGTGGTTCCCTTGGTAGTTCGTGATCACGACATAGGCGTTGGGTGGTCTCAATGGTTAAGATCCAACCTAGAGTGTATCACCATCTCTTGCATGTGGACTTTATATGGTTTCATGTTAGTTTCTTGAGTGGACATGTGTCCCTTTTGACCCCTATCTTGTTGACACATCATCTCATGTCCTACCTCTCTACTCCTTTTCTATATAAACCCTCTTTTCTCCATGGAAGCGATCTTTTTCGGCCATCTTCTTCCTCCCTTCCCTTGTGCTCATCCTTGGAGCTTGGTGGAGCATGAAGAAGATGTTCTTGGTGCTTTGGAGGTAATTCAACCTTGCATGTTGAGTTCATGATGATCCTTGGTCATCTTCAACCTTGGTGACTGTTTATCTTTCCTCTTTGATGTTTTCCTTGGACCTTCCACCACAACTTCTCCTCGTTTCTCAGCCCTAGACCATGGTTCCTCCATAGTTGTCATTTTGGGAGAGAAACTACTCCTTACAAGGGTCATAGACCATGTTTTGAGAAGATAGACCCAAGTGTGAGGAGGGTTTCTTCTCTCTTTCTCCCTTTGTCTTTTAGCCTGACCTAGAGCTTTTTGGCTCTCTTTTCTTGGGTGATCTTTGACCATGGTGTTTTCTCTTTCTTGAGGTGTGCTTGTGGATGAAGAGTGGAGCTTTTGGTGGAGCTTGATCATCCTTAGTGATCGTGTGCTTGGAGCTTGTCTTATTTGGAGTGATCTTCCTTAAGGAGGGTTATATAACTCTTAACCTTCTCTATCAATGCACCCTTCTTACATGCATGTTGTTGTTTTCTCTCTCTAAATGTTTCCTTAGCATGCTAGTAGATGGTGATAGACCTTAGAACTTAAATGATGTTGTGTGCATGCTTGGTTAGGATGTAATCTGAAACCCTAACTTTTTCTTGGTACCGGATTTTGGTGTTTGTGGTGCATGGTGGTTTTACTTCCTTTCTTGACCTTGACTTGAGTTGCATGAATGATGATCAAGTGTTTCTATAATCTATGAAGTTTTGGTTCGGTTTTGGTGGTGATGATCTTGGTTTCTCTCCCTTGTTGAGGTTCCTTTTCATGGACATTTTCATGAAGTTTGTTTTAGGGTTTGATGATCATTTTGCATGAGGTTTTTCCTTCATGGTGACGATGGGTTTTCCTTGTTTTGTCTCCTATTTTAGTTGTGGGTTATCTTTGTTTTGACCTTGGTTAACATTGGGTCAGAGTTGGTCCTTAGTCTTGGTGGAGACTTGACCCTAAGTGGTTATTATGCCTTGTTTTTGTCTTGGGTCGGGACATCTCTTAGCATGTTAGTTTCAGGTCGAGATAGCTGACCTTGTGGAGGTCGCGACATCCACATCCTTGATGTTCGTGACACCTACTCCCTAGAGGGTCGAGACAAACCCTAGTTTGGTTAAGTGTTTCCTTCTTCCTTGGTTGGTCGCAACATGGTTGGGTTTTTAGGTCGAGATGTGTCCCTGTAGCAGGTTGAGATGAATCTTTATTATTGGGGTTACGACATACTTTTCTTTGGGTGGTAGATACTGTAACTCAAGTTAGTCAAGACATTTGGGTTTTTTTAGGGTCACGGTCTGGCTTTTTGGTGGGTCAAGACATGTTCCTCCTTGGTGTGTCATGGTCGTGACATCATGGAGTTGTCCGTGGTCGAGACCCCAAGGTGGTGGTGTTTGTGACCCATGGTGGTAGCGGTCGCGACACATGGTTGAAGTATGGTTGTGTTACATGCTTGAATACCTAATTGATGCACATCTTTAAGCAATGTATGAGCCACGTGTAGTTCTATGTAGATAGTTGTTGCTTAACCTTATGATGATTCCTAACTCTAAAGTATTCTAAGAATGTGGGAGATGTCCCACCTAGGTCTTATTGGTTGTATACATCTACAAAACCCTAATTTGGCTAATCTTGGAACCCTAACCCTAATGTAGAGTTGTGTAATGTGTTTTTTTTTCTCTCTCTCTATTCATAACCCCCTAACCTTGTAGGTGACATAGATGCCATGGCTTGCATCTATTATGGTGGTGATTATACGATATAGTGTGGTGCTTATGAGCACTGATGAGGCATGATGTGATGATACATATGTAGGGTTTAAATTGATGGGTCATATGACCTGATGACGACTTGATGCCTATTTAGAGATGATATCCTCAAGTAATGTGATTAAGGGATTGATATCTCATGGTGATATGTGACTTTGGTGAATGCCTTGTGAATGGCAGTGCAATGAGTATCATGTGGTGATTGTGTGACAAGTTCACACCTTATATGTTTTATACCTTCTGAAGTATCAACACACCCTTATTCTTGTAGATTTTGTTTTAGTTTCATACGTTGTAACTTTCTTGAAGCTAAAAGGCACCCAATTGTCTAACTAATCTGGTGAAATCTAATCATGTAGTTTGCCCTATGCCATAGATCCATTCTAGTGTCATCTTTATTTGCTGGATTGGTGAAATGAGTTTAACTCAGAGTGCATATTTTTGAATATGTGGGGTACAAGTCGATGTATTTCCTTATATCCATAATTATAGGTTGTGTGAGACGGCCATGCGTGAGCCAGTCTCCTGGTGATATGGATGGCCATGTGTGAGCCAATCCTTCTTTTAAGAACGACTATGTGTGAGCCTGTTCTTCGAGTACCGTTACCTGTACCAAGGTGGGCTAGGTGTTTATATGAGGACGGCCATGCATGAGTTGATCCTTTTATTGACTATATGTCACTCTTTTGTAGTTGGCTGATATGTCTCTACGGTGTTCTCTTGTGGTGGCCAGGAGGTGTTGGAGAGGTCGTGGATTCTGGCTCTTCCATGGACCTTATATAGCACTGATTTTGACTTAGTAGTGATTAGTTGGATTTGGGTGGTACGACTCAAATACTTGGGGTATAATAAAAGACGTAATACAATCGTGTAGTGTATTGCTTAGGGTGACATACGTCTCACATTGGTTGAGCCTTTGCCTTATCTTTTTATTGATTTCTTGAATTATAAGACGGTAAGAGAAGTCAATTGTTATACATGTTCTTCATATTCCTTTTTATAATATAACTTGATCTACTACTTAGTGGTGTCTACCTAATCTTATTTAACATGCTTCATCTATTGAAGATATATCATTTAGCTGAATTTGCTCATCTTGTTAGTATGTTGTTTTACCTACTTAGCTTATTTGTGCTTTAATAGCATTGGCGGAGAGTTGTATCTCTTGTTGGGACGTTTGGTCTCACCTCGTGGGTTTCTACATCTTTTAGGTGATCATGCACGAAGAGGTAGAGGTCGTGCAGTTGAGGAAGAGCAGCACCAAGAGCAGTAGCTGATAAGGTTGGATGTGTTGTTAGTCTTTTGGTATTAGAGTCCTAGAGTCATCCCTATACATGCAGGTCCTTGGGGTGTCTTTCTTTTGAGATGTTTTGTGATTATGTGATCAATACAAGATTTTGGCATGTGTGCCATTGTTGTATAGTTATGACAGATGTAAATGCATATATGTGGAATATGTCTCTTATGTAACATGTTGATGATAGGAATGTTGATCTAAAGTGATGTAAGCACCATGTGACATGTTATGTGTTGTATGTGGCAAGTCTTGTGGACTCATATGTAATAAGTTTTTGGCTTATGGTGCTTTATTGAAATTAGTTTTAATTTCATGTGTTTCAGATGATTCACTTGCTTAGTGTCATTTCTACTTCTAGTTTTGAGTAACCTCATTTGTGGTGCGTCAGGGCATCACATGGAGGAACTACCTTTATGGTGAAAGGTGCCATATCTACATAGACCACAAGAACTTGAAGTATATCTCTTCATTGTAGGAGTTGAACATGAGACAACGACGCTGGATGGAGCTAATCAAGGACTATGGTTGTACTATTTATTACCATCCAGGAAAGGCTAATGTCGTGTCAGATGCATTGAGTAGGAAGTCTTCTTCATCGCCATTTGTACGTCAGGCATAGTTGTGTTCCTTGGTGTGCCACAAGAGAGACATGTTGGTCTACTTGCATCAGATGAATGTGAAGCTAGAGGGGTTCTTTCTAGTAGGTCTGTTAGCATAGCTGCAAGTGAAGCCTATGTTGAGGCGGTAGATCAGAGAAGCACAGCATGTTGATATAGTGATACAACAGATACAATCAAAGTTTGGCAGCGAGAAGAGTGATGGCTTCCATGAGGCAGATGAATGAATAGTATGCTACCATGGCGGAGTTGTGGTTCCTGGTTCCTGATGTTGGTAATCTAAGAAAGATGGTTTTGGAAGAGGCTCACTCTTTGATGTATGTTATGCACCCATGTAGCACCAAGATGTACCACAACTTTAAGGATTTGTACTAGTGGCCTGGTCTAAAGTGGGATGTAGCTAAGTGTGTGGCCAAATGAGCAGTGTGTCAACAAGTGAAAGCAAAGCATCAGAAGCCAGTAGGGACATAGCAAGCATTGCCTATACCATAGTGGAATTGGGATCACATCATGATGGACTTTGCGGTTGGTCTGCCTAGGATAGCCAAAGGACATGATTTCTCTTGGGTGATAGTTGGATAGTTGATGAAGTCAATGTACTTTGTGCCTATAAAGACAATGTATTCAACAGTGAAGCTCACTCATATATATGTGGATGAAATAGTGTGTTTGCATGGTGTGCCAGCTACTATTGTGTCAGATAGAGGTCCTCAATTTACGAGCCACTTTTGGGAGCTCTTACACACATATTTGGGTACACAGTTAAGGTTCAACACTACTTTCCACCCATAGACATACAGTTAGTCTGAGATGACCATACAGACCTTGGAGGACCTATTGAGGGCATGTGTCTGATAGTTTTTAGGAAGTTGGGACATCCACCTCAGTTTGATAGAGCATGCTTATAATAACAATTTTTAGAGAAGTATCCTGCATGGAACCTCTTTCTATGTTGGTACGAGACAGGTGAATATCATCTTCTTGGTCCTGGGCTAGTGCAGCAGATGATAGAGAAAATCAAAGTGATTGAATATCATTTGAAAGTAGCCCTAACAGGCATAAGTCATATGCTAACGACCGGCATAGACTGCTAGAGTTCAAAGTGGGCGACAAGGTGTATCGTAAGGTCTCTCCTTGGAAGGGTGTTTTGAGGTTTGGGAAGAAGGGTAGTTGGCTCCTAGGTATATGGGACCTTACCCTGTGATGGCACATGTTGGGAAGGTGCCCTATAGGTTGGAGTTGCCACCTGATTTGCACAGGTTACATCCAGTATTCCATGTATCCATGTTGAGGAAGTGCTACCCTGACACCGAGTTGGTTTTGCAGCCAGTTGAGGCTGATCTTGATGAGGATGTGTCCTATGTGGAAGGACCCATATTGATCCTTGACAGAAGAGTTAAGAAGTTAAAGAAGAAGGACATAGTGTTGGTAAAGATCTTGTGGCATCATTGTGGCATTAAGGAAGCCACGTGGGAGCTCAAGGAAGAGATGCATAGGAAGTATTCGTCTCTTTTCACTTAGGATTTTGGGGGCAAAATCCTTATTAGGGGTTTATTGCTTGTAAGACCCCTGGCAAGTGTTTTGTTCTATCCCTATTTTCTTTGGCATTTTTAAGTGTTTATAACCTTACTATAATCCTTTGAGATGTTTTTAGAGCTTGTGGAAAACTTAAGTTTCTAGTTTGAGCTTGTTCAGATGATGTTTGGGCTTTTTGTGCTTGTTTTGGGGAAATTTACAATTTACCCATTTATAAGGGTTATCTTGTAGATTCCCTCCTCTATAGTGTTCTTTTTCTATCTTGTATCCATGAGAGAGGATGCTTGGGGGTGCCTTAGTTAAGGTTTGGTTGAATGGTGGCACCCTTAGTGGTGATTAGGGTTTTCTAGTGTTTGGAGTTCCTTGACCATGTGCACCTTGTGGGTTGTCTCAACCTAGGTCGGGACAATGGATATGGTTTGAGGGTGTCGCAGTCGAGACACCTCCCCTAGGTGTGGTTGTTGTGACCAACATGGTTTTTGTTGGTCGAGTCAAGGCAAGTTGCTTTGTGTGGAGTGTCTCGACCTAGGGTGTGTGTGTGTTGATACTTGGTGCTTTGTCACGACCATGGATGGTGTTCCATGGTGGGTCACGACCGCGACCATGTTGGGTGACCTAGGTGGTCGAGACCCAACATAGAGTGTATCACCATCTCTTGCATGTGTGTTTAAAGTGGTTGTATGTTAGTTTCTTGGGTGGACAAGTGTCCCTTTGGAGTCCTATCTTGTTGACACCTCATCTCTTGCCCTACCTCTCTCCTCTTTTGCTACATAAAGCCTATTCTCTTCATGCAAGTGACCTTTTCTAGTCATCTTCTTTCTCCTTCCTTGCTTGGTCATCCTTGAAGCTTGGTGGAGCAAGGAGGTGTTGTTCTTGGTGCCTTGAAGGAGGTTCAACCTTGCATGTCATGCTTGTGGTGATTCTTGCTCATCCGTAACCTTGGTAAGTGTTTACCTTTCCTTTATGGTGTTTTTCCTTGGATCTTCTACCCCATCTTCTTCCCTTTTTCTCGGCCTTAGACCATGTTTTGACATGGTGGTCGTTCTTGAGAGTAAACTCCTCCTCACAAGGGGTCATAGGCCATGTTTTGACAAGGCAACACCCAAGTGAGAGGAAGTTTATTCTCTCTCTCCCCTCCTTCTTTCTTTTGGTGCGACCATGAGCTTTTTGCTCTCTTTTCTTGGGCAATCTTTGACCTTGATGCCTTCTCTTTCTTGAGGTGCTTTTGTGTCTGGTGGAGCTTCATCCTCCCTTGGGATCGTGTGCTTGGAGTTACCTTTCTTGGTGCAATCTTCCTTAAGGAAGGTGATATAACCCTCTACCCTCTCTATTCTTGCACTCTTTTATATATGCATGTTACTATTTTCTCCCTCTATATGTTTCTTTAATCTGCTAGTAGATGATGCTAACTTCTAGAGCTTAGTTGTTATGGGAACCATGTTTGGTTGGGATGCAATCTGAAACCCTAGTTTTGTAACCAATTTTGGTGATTGTGGTGTAATGATGATCTTTTCCCTATCTATTAGCCTTAGTTTTGGATCACATGCATGATGAATGAGTGTCTCAATGATTCTCTGAGGTTAAGGTTCTATTTTGGCAGTGTTAAACATGGTCTCTCTTTCTTGTTTGAGGCCCCTTTCATGGCGATCTCATGGTGCAAGTTTTAGGGTTTTGCTAACTGGTTTTTGGGAGATATCTTCTTCCTTGAAGGTAATGGTATCCATGTTGTTCTCTTCTATTTTAGCTGAGGTTTGCTTCTATTCTAAACCTGGTTAGCCTTTGTTTGATGATGGTTCTTTGTCTTGGTAGTATTTTGACCATTGGTGGTCATTACTCCTTGATCTTTTTGTTGTATCAATCAAGATGATGGTTGGCCGTTTGATCGAGAAACCTGCCCTAAATTAGTTAGGACCTTGCTTCTATTTCGAAAGAGTTATATGAACTTATGATGAAAGTGACCTTTACACTTGTCTTGGTTGTGACATCACACCTATCTCTTTTTTGGTCATGACCCATGTCAATTTTAGTTGAGATGCCTTTGGTTTGTTGTTGAGACTGGTATTCTTGAGGGTGGTCAAAACCCTAACCCTAGTAGGTCACGGTAGGTTGGTTGAGGGTTGAGGTGCCCAAGCTGGGTTGAGATCGCAACCATGATGTGTCACGGTCATGACACCAAGGTTGGTCGTGCTCGAGGCATGCACATGAGGGGTGGTCATGACCCATGTATGGTGGGTGGTCGTGACACATGTGAAGTGGATGTTCACAACCCACGTGAGATGTATGGTTGTGACACATGGGTGATGTACGGTTGATACACATAATTAACACATGTTTATGAGTAATGAATGAACCGCATATGGTGTTATTTGGTTGGATGCCTAATCAACCTTAACCTTGTTCCTTAATCTTAATATACCCCAAGAATGTGGGAGGTGACACAGTTAGGGTATAGTGTTACAATCGGGTTGTAAACACAAATTGTCCAAGTATTGAACCTTAATCTTAATCTATGGATGATTCATGTGTTTCTTTGCTCTCTTAGAATGACTATGAGATTATGAAGTTTTCTTATCTCCTCTTATAACCCCCTTACCTTATAGGTGAGATGAATGTCACGTCTTGTATATGTTGTGGTGATGATTATATGATCCAAGATGGTGCTTATACACAATGATGAAGCATGATGTGGTGATTTATATGCAGGGTTTATGTGATATGTCTTATGACCCAGTGATGGCTTAATGCCTATTGAGAGGTGGCACTATCAAGTGATGTGATTTGGGAATTGATATCTCACAGTGATGTATAACATTGGTGACGGCCTTGTGAATGGTAGTAATATAGTGTTGTGATGGTGATGTGACTAGATCACACCTTATATGTTTGATATATTTTGGAGTTATACTATTCCCCTCATTCTTGTAGAGATTGTTATGGCTTTATACATTGTAACTTGATTGATGCTAAAAGTCACCCAATTGGCTAACTAATCAAGTGGAACCCTAATCATGTAGATACCTTGTGCCATAGATCCTTTCCAGTGTCAGTTCTAATTATTGGATTGGTAAAATGAGTATAACTTGGAGCGCATATTTTTGAATATGTGGGGTGCAAGATAAGTATTTCCTTGTGTCAACAATTACTGATTATGTGAGACGGCCATGTGTGAGTCACTCCTTTATTAAGAATGGCTATGCATGAGTCAGTTCTTTTAGCATCATTACCTATACCAAGGTGGGCTAGGTGTGTTATATGGATGGCCATGTGTGAGCCAATCCGTTTGTTGACTATATGTCACTTTCTTTGCAGTTGACTAATATGTCTCTGTGGTGTTTTCTCTTATACTAACCAAGAGATCATGGATTTTGACTCTTCCATTTGACCATGTATGGCACCGATTTTGACTTAGCAGTGGTCAGTTGGATTTCAATGGTACAACTAAAATCCTTAGGGTAATAATAAAAGGTGTAACACAGCCTTGTAGAGTATCTTGCTTAGGGGCAACTATGAATAACTTTGGTTGAGCCCTTGCCTTATCTTTTTACTGGTTTCTTAAATTATAAGACGATAAGAGAAGTCAATTGTTGTACATGTTCTTCATATTCCTTTTCAGAATATAACTTGATCTATTATTCAGTGGTAGTTTCCTAGTCCTATTTAATATGATTCATTTGTTGAGTACATATCATTTAACTGAATCTGGTCAATCTACATAGTATGTTGTTTGACCTACTTAGATAATCTATGCTTTTATAGACATTGGCGGAGAGTTATATCTCTCATTGGACATTTGGTCTCACCCCATGGGTTTCTACATCTTTTAGGTGGTCGAGCATGAGGAAGTAGAGATCGTACTATTGGTGCTGAGCAGTTGAGGACCGATAGTTGCTGAAAGGTTGGATATGTTGCTTATGTGTAGAAGTAGAGTCATGTGTGTCGTCCATGTACACTAAGGTCCTTGAGGATGTTTTTGTTGTATGTATAGATATGAGGTTTTGGCTTTATGCCCGATGTTATATAGAAAGGGCATATATGCATATGAACATGTTATCATGTGTGACAGGATGTGGTCAGAGAGCCAGTGAATAGTATCTTGTATAATGCTTGGGTAGGTGATCTGCAATACATGTGGCTTTTGTGGACTCATGTGCAATATGTTCCAACTCTTATGATTACATGAAATTCGTTTTAATTTCCTATGTTATATGGTAACCTAGATGTTCAATTTTAATTCTATAGTTTGGTTTTGAGTTGTCTTGCTTGTTGTGGCATGGGGCATCACAGAAAGAGGAAGAAATGTATGAGAAAAAAGGAAGTAATGAAGAAAGAGGGGGAATTCAAGAAGGGAGAGGGAAGTAATTGGAAAACAAGATAAAGTAATGATGGAAGCAAAGAGAGTCATGAGCATAGTAATTGGGAAGTATATTTTGGCTAACTCGTGATATTCCTTTTTATTTGACTTTTCACAAAAAAGGGATTTACATATAAGTAGAAGACAAGTGGGCAACAAGTTGTGCCTCTAGTCCTTTCTGGATTGCAAAACCAATCCTTTGAAATACTACATTCATATAGTTGTGAGTCATAACATTACTATTCATCAATATTTGGACCCTTTTTAGAAATTCCACGGCCTCTGGTGCTAAGAATCCAAAAATATTAAATCTAAAGGAGATATAGGCATGTCATAGCATGTGGTCGGTATACTAGGATGATCGAGAATCTACTTTTATTTGAGGATTTGATTGAATATATGTGCTTTCTCATGCTTGACAATTTTGGTTGAGGCAGCTTTAAGAGAAGTTTGTCCTGCTATAAAGGCACCACTTTTCAATCCCATCAATGGAGAAACTCTTGTCAGATCTATACTTGTATGATTTCCTCTGACCTATCAAATAATCAAAAAATCAGCATGTCTAAGTGTCAATCTCCCCTCTTGTGGATCTGTCAAAAAATTCACAAGTGTCTATTTCTAAGCAGTAACACATGCATGTCTGAGTACACCAAAGAGAACATCTCTAACAAGCCAAATTTTGACCATGTGTGTCGATTTTGATCATATGTTCAGTTTTAGTCATTGGAACCTAATTTTAGTGAGCTTCCAGTTTTTTGTCTTTCCATCGACAATTTTGGGCACTTTATGGCCCATTTTCTTGGACGCTTTACACCCAATTTTTTTCAATGTGAGCTAAGCTTTGGTCACTTTGATCCATTATTTTTGGACGTTTTGTACCCAATTTGTGTAAATTGCATCCAAGTTTAATCATTCTGCACTTATTTTTTGATAATTTGAGTCCAATTATGGTCATTTTTCCCAATTTTATCTTTCAATGCCCAATTTTGGTCATTTTACACCCAGTTTTGGTCACTTCGTGCCCAATTTCTATTTTAGATATTTAGTACCCATTTTTGGTCACTTTACGCCAATTGCATCATTTGGCACCTTCATTGATCATGTTTGCCCACTTTTTATTTTGTCCACTTTAAGCCTAGATGTAGTCACTTTACGTCTAGTTTGGTCATTCTGTGTCTAATTTTTGTGCTATGTCTAATTTTGATCCCACAACACTCCTCTATTACTTCTATCTATTGCTTCCCTCCTAATTACCTCCTCTACCCTCAATACTTCCTCAAAAAGTTATCATCACTTTATAAGACCCCTAACCTAGATTTTGGGCTAACCTTATTTTCTTTGTTTAATAAGATTTTTAAACCTTAATCTATTCTTTTGAGATGCCTTTATAACATGTGACAAGCTTATGTTTTCAGTTTGGTCATGTTTGGTTGATGTTTGAGCTATGTATGCTTGTTTTGGACCAAGTTGTAATTCATCCATGAGTGAGGGTTATTTTGCAAGGTGTCACATGTAGAGTGTGCTCCTATGTCTTGACATAATGAGAGAGTGATATGGATGGGGATGTGTTGCTTGGACCATGGTTGATGATGTGACATCACATGCTGATTATAGGGTTTCTAGTGGTTTGCCTTGTTGATGAGCTTCGACCATGCTAGGGTTTGTGTGTGTTGCGAGCGCAACATCACTCTTAGATGAGTGTCGTGACTACAAAACCTACCCTAAGTGTAGTTTCTTCAACCACGGTGACCTAGTTGAGGCTTGGTTGCTATGGTTTGTCCTCTAGTGGAGTGCTTCGACCATGTTGTGGTGTGGGTGACCTAGTGTTGTGGTCATTACATGTGCATGGTGTGCTTCGAACGCAACAAGAGGGTTGTAAATGACCTACGTGGTCACTACCCTCCCTAGGTTATATCACCCTTCGATGCATGCATGTGTTAAGTGGTTGCATGGTTGTTTCCTTGGTGGACAAGTGTCTTTTTGGTGCTCTTTTGTGTTGGCACCTCATAATCCCCTTTCTTCCCTCCTACCTTAAGTATATAACCCCTATCCTTCACATGCAAGAATCCTTTTCATCCCTACTCTTTCTCTTCTCCCTTGTGTTCATCCTTGGAGCTTTGTGGAGAAAAAGAGGACTGATCTTGGAGCTTTGATGGCCGACCAACCTTACATGTAGTGATCTTGAGCTTGATCATCTTCCTTGTGGTGATCCTTGGTGATCTTCCTTCTTGGTAAGTTGTTATATTTCCTTGGTCACATTTTCTTTTGATCTCTACCCTATCTTCCTCTTCCTTCTGGTCCATGAGACTGTGGTGCATCCATGGTGGCTATTCTTTGAGGATCTTCTTTTCACTAAGGTTGGAGACTATGGATTTACCATGGTGGTACCTAACTGAGTTGGAGCTTTCCTCTCTTTCTTCTTCCTTCCCTCTTTATTGGCCTAGCTTTGTGTTTTTCTTCATCTTGGGCCATCTTTTGACCTTGGTATGTATTCTCTTACTTGAGGTATCTTGTGGACAAAAGTTGATCTTGGTTGGAGTTTCTTCTTCCGTCTTGGAGCTTATGTCTTTGGGGCTTGGTTCTCTACATAAGGTGGGTTATATATCTTTCCCCTCTACTTTTATTGCACTATTTTCTTGCATGCATGTTGATGTTTACATCTCAAAAACGTAATCCTAATATGCTAGATGAAGTTACCATAATCTAGGGTTTAAGTTTTGGTAATAACCTCATGTGGTTTACTCCCACCCCTAAACCCTAATTTCTTATAACCGATTTTTTGTGGTGATTGAGGAATGCATGTTTTTCTCTTGCTTTTGATTTTGGACTTCTAGAAACATGCATATGGTTTGAGTATCTTAGAGTAGCATGAAGTTTCAATTCTATTTTGCATGTGTTGAACATGAGTTATATCTCTCTTATCAAGGTTCTTTCATAAGTGATCTCTATGATACATGTTTTAGAGTTTTGACGGTCATCTTTCTATGGAGTCTTTCCCCTAGATGATGCTTGGTTACCTTGAGTTTTGCCTTCTATTTTGTTCATGGTTAGTTTTGTTTTGAGTTGATGTTGTCATGCAAGATGGGTGAGGTGTTGCATGTGCTACAATGGTTGACCCCAATCACCCTTGACTGCTATACTATGTGTTTGCTTTGGTTGAAGCATTTTGGATGGCCATGTTAGTCGCTATCCTGTTGGTTCTTGTTTTGGTCAACGAAGTTTGGGTTGAGTGGGTGTTTTCATGCATACGTACAGTAAAGTGTAGTGGGTGCTACATATGCTTTGCTTTGCCATGGTCGCTACCACCATTAGGGTCGCAACGCTTTGGGGTTGCAACACTATGTTGATTGTTGGACGCTACTTCATTTGTTTGATGTTGTAGTCGAAGGGCTTTGGGCCTTGGGTGAAGATGTGCTTCAATCACAGCACATCCTAGATGAATGGTCAACACATACACACACACCTATGAATGTTGGTCATTACATCTATTCTTGTGGTCGCCACAAGGTGTTAGCCCCTATAGTCACTATACTCATGTATGTCGCTACATCTAGTCCTATCGGTCACAACACTATATGCATGGACACTACATGTTGATGTGAAGATGAATACTTAATCATAATCCATAGTTCTTAACCCTAATACACTCCAAACATATGGGAGGTGATGAAACTAGGGTTTGGTGATTGGGTGATACTATGGAAACCCTAATCAGCTATACATGAAAACCCTAACCCTAATTTTAGAACATATGATGTATTTTCATATATTTCTTAAAGTATACTTGTGTAATCATAACCTTGAAGGTGGAGTGAATGTTATAGCTATGTGAATGTTATGGTGAATCCTTGTATAATATAGGGTGGTGATTATCAGTATTGTTGAGGCATATTATGATATTGAATGTGTAGGAATTATGTGATTGGGTCTAATGACCTGACTAGTGTCTTCTTCCTAGCTTGAGGTGAAATCCTCTAGAGATATGATAGAGGGATTGATATCCCATAGTGATGTGATGTTGATGTTGGCCTTGTAAGAAAGTTGTATCATGTGATGTTTATGATGGACTTGTGAATGGCAGTGAGATAAGTATCATGTGATGAAGTGACAAGTTTCATTTCATACATTTTATATGTTTTGGAGTTATACCTTTACCCCTATTTTTATATAATTGTTTAGGGTGTGTACAATGTAACTTGATTGATGTACTAAAAGATGCTTAATTTTCATAATTAATCAAGTCAAACCCTGAACGTGTAGATGCCATGAGCCATAGATACATTCCAATGTTAGAACTTGTTGGGTGGTGAAATGAGTCATTCCTTCGGGAAATTCAGAGCGCATATTTATGAATATGCGGGGGTACAATTCGATGATATATCCTTGTGTCCACAATTACAGGTTTAGAGGATGACTACAATCATGCCTCGTGGTGATGTCATTGGTGAAAGGCAACAAGGTAGCTGCTTGATTGCCTCTTTTTCAACGGCCATGTGTGAGCATGTTCTCTAATGTTGTGACATATACCAAGGTTAGACTAGTTGTTTCTTTTTAGCTTGAATATATGTCATTGCTGGCAGTTGAATGTTATGTCTCTGCATTGTCTCTTGTACTGACCGAGAGTTGTATGGTGAGATCATGGATGTTGGCTCTTCAATTGATATTGTATGGCACTAATTTTGACTCTATAGTGATCCGTTGGATTTGGAGTGGTACAACTCAAATCCTCAGGGAACAATAAAATACCTAATACAATCATGTAGTATAAGTGCTTAGAATTAAACACGACTCACATTGGATGACCCTATGCATTATTTCTTGTACTGATTTCTTGAATTATAATGCAGTAAAAGAAATCAAGTGTTATACATGTTCTTCATATTCCTTTTTAAAATATTAAATGTTCTACTGCTAAACTATAGATGCATGAATTTCTTAGACAATGGTAAGTGTTTTATTCATATCATTTAGTTGAATCTTCTCAACCTGATGTTGTATTTATCTACATGTTTTAGTTTTTCTATGCTTATAATAGTGGTTGGTGGAGAGTTATATCTCTCGTTGGGACCTTTGGGCTCACCATGTGGGTTTCCATATCTTTTAGGTGGTCATGCATGATGAGGTAGAGATCATGTAGTTGAGGCTGAGCAGTAAGAGGAGCAGTATTCGTTAAAGGTTGAACATGCTGCTAGTGTTTTGTAGTAGAGTCCTACGTATCGCCCCTGTGCTCTCAGGTCCTTGGGGAGGTTTTGTTGTTATGTATATTGATACGATCTTTGGCAATAGGCCATGGTTGTACAGACATGGTTTGTATATATATATATATATATATATATATATATATATATATATATATATATATATATATATATATATATATATATATATATGTGTGTGTGTGTGTGTGTGTGTGTGTGTACGAACAGGTTATTATATGTGATAGGTTGGTGGCATGTTAGCCAATGAATAGTGTATGTATATATTTAGGCATGAGATATGTAATATAGATGGCATAGGTTGTGGACTCACATGTTGACTTTTGTGGTTATGTGAAAGCAGTTTTAATTTCCTATGTTATCTAGTAACCTAGTTGAGTAATCTTGCTCTTATGTGACACAGGCATCACAAATTCCCTCTTCTCCCCCTCTCACTCTCATCCTCTCCCCCTATCACGTTTCTCACTTCATTACTTCCCTCATGAAAATCATCATCACTTTCATTCATTACTTTCCTCCCATCTCCCATTACTTCCCTCCCCATCTCCATCCATTCCCTCTCATTTCCATCTTCCACTTTCATCACTTTCATACTCTTTTCATTTTACTTCCCTCCTCTTCTCTCTTTATTCCATCTTCTTCTTTTTTTGCTCCTAAAAAAGAGGGGTGTACTCACTCTCCCCCTCTCTGTTTTCCCTCTCCCATTCACTTTCTACATCCATCACTCACTTTGTGCCCTTTGTGACTCGAAAATTCCCATGTCATACCCTTGCACATCAACCTCCTAATATCATTTTTCTCAATCAAAACTTTTCAAACTCCCAAATATCCACCATCATGTCACGTTAATGCCCACCTACACTAAACCTTAACATTTCTATCTATAATACATATATCTTGATACCAAATATGATCGGGGATGAAAGGATGTGTAAGGAATTCGGGATGATTATACATGGTTTAGGATCAATAACTCTTAAAACTAATACTAGAAACCCTTACATCAGTTCAAGAAAGGAGTAACATATTCAAAAATGGATGTTCTCATTGAAAAAGTGATATTATACAGTGTCAGATTATAGTTATTATCACAATGACCATTAACAATGGTTTGCAATAGAAAAACAAAATGATGAAGCATAATAGGATAATAATAAAGAAAAACTATAACCATACTTAACTTAACAATATGTCAAATTGGATTTGTATGCTTGGATATTGGTATATTAAAGTGTCTAAGCTCTTTCTTTAAGGAGAGAATGATAAGAATTGCAACTATCAATTTAGAACATAGCAACAAGAAGCAAGGAAATGATTTCAGATGTATATTGCACCACATTTAGCAAGTAGGTTAGCAAGCTTGTCACCTTGATCATCATGGAGATCTATTTAATCATCAAACATAAGTTGTCTCTTACTATTTCTAAATCACAATCATCAAAAAAATATTATTGTTAGGGAATAAGATATTTGACTGGATATTCTAATTTTTACCTGAATATAGTATGCCCAATGCATATAAACTTGTATCAAGTCACATATATATCCCATTTACACCAAGTATTAGATATATGTAACAGTTTAGACTACATACATAATCTATTAAATACATTGTATGATTATTCAATCGATGCAAATTGTGACAATCCCTTTCTCTAATTATCCACCGTTGAAGATAGACTATAGGTAAATGGTCATCATTTCATTCTTCTAAGATCGTGACTTACAAAATAACAAACATTAACCAATTATTTCATTCATAACTTATTTGCTACAAAAGGATGATAATATTCAATCAAAAGAGTTTACATAGTTTTCAAATACAAAGATACTACATGAGAGGGAAAACATTATCACTATGGGAAGAAGAAATCATGAATTACTATCTAATCACTACTCCTTCCGACTTTGGCTTTATGATCCTTAATACCTTCACGTGAGACCCCATATCCTCCTATCAGTAAGTGATTCAACAACCTAAAATTTTGACAAATAAATATGGATTAGTGTATTTCTTTATTGTTCATAGGTACATGTAAAATTGTTTATGTACATATATCAACATATATTAACTCATCAATCAAATAATTGCACATACAAAATTGTATATCTTTTCATTTAATATTAAAAATCATGTTTTCCATACCACCCTGAGTGTAATCATCTTTGTCTATCCTTGTACTTATATGATCCATCTCTTGGTGGGTCCAAATATAGCTTTAAAATATCTAGGTTTTACTTATATGATACATATGGAGATTATATTGAACTTGAATTAAATGAATATTCAATTAGTGTATGTTGGTATGTATATATGCCCAGAGAGCCAATCATATGATGATTGGAGTGTGGCATTGGATACCTGATTTGATAATAATAAAGGTAATTTCATCTATTATGTTTGTCTCTGTCATGAGATGAATACACATATATAGATGATGTCTAAAGAATGATGTTACTCAATGCCATATGTCTTCAGGTTGAGGACCTGAACGATGAGATCATATGTATGATAAGAGTATATACATTCTTGTTATGTCCCTAGTCGGGTATTACTATGGAAGTGAAATAGACAATAGTAATATATATGACTAGAGTGTGTGTTGACTGATGACAAAGTATCCTTAGTCATGACATGTGATATCAAGTCCAGCACACATGTATATGTTAGAGAGTAGTATATCAGATAGATCCACCATGAGAGTGATACATGGAGACCATGGAATGGTAGTCAGAATCATCTCTCATAGTGATAGTGGTGATTATGGTTCTTAGACGTGAAGTCACTACATTCATCACATGTCATTCATTTACTTTGACATCATCCAATGTAATCCTCAATAAGGGTTGCCATAACGGTGATGATTGGGTGCATTGTCACACATGAGGACAAAGTGTGAGTGATTTAGAGGGGATTTGTCCCTCCTACATGAGATTGATATCCAAGGCCTCTTGATAAGAGAGACTAGGAAATGTTTGGCCAAACTCATGTGACTCAATATGTAATATGTGAGACCGCGTGCATCTCAAATGGTCTGCTCTAGTTCAAGGAACATGGATTGAACATTGAGAGGATGATGATTCCATACCTCAAGTTCAATCTGGATATCAGAGACAAAGGAACTATATGATCACTGTAACACTGATCACATATTTTAGGTTGAAGTTGTTCTCCAACTTTCCGAATCACTTGGGTACCAATGATGTATTGCTACACATTGCTCTTTGCTTGTGATGTCATAATTGGTTATGGACATTCACTTCCAATGTAATTTTGGACCTATAGGGTCACACGCATAAGATACACTTGGATTGAAGGAGTATATTCATGAATGGTGTTTAGATTGATTACTAAAGGTGTTTAGGTATTCAATTAAACAATTGAGGTTCAAAATTGACTGACTGGACTCTGAACTGACCGGTTCACATCGCCAACTAACCGATTGGGCAGTGAACTGATCGATTGGAGTGTCAGGCCAATTTGAATCAACATTGGATGATCAATGGATGAACCAGGGAGTGAGACAACCGGTTCACATAGTGAACTGATTGGTTCACATATCCCAACTGACCAGTTCATGGGATGAACAGCTCAGTTCGATTGCCAATTCAGTTGGATCAAGGATTGGTGTTGAGGTCATGTTGTGTATTAATCATACATTGATTACCAATTTGATTCCAAATAGGAAACTACATCAATTGACTGGTTTCTTTAGTGAATCGACCATCCAAAACACCAACTGACCGATTGGGTGTGTGAACCACTCAGTTCAGCATGCTCAGGTTCTAGAAAAATTGTAAATTTGACCCTTGAAATGTCTGCATAGATTGGGAACCCTGACCCTAGCCTCTCCTATAAATAGAGGGGTATTGGGGGCTTCTCAGAACATAATAGTTGCTCTGACATTTGTTTTCCTCTCTAGTTGTGGTAACCAATAGAGAGCCTGAGCAAGTCCAACCCGGTAAATGGAGGGATAGAAAGGGAGAGACAAATGTGGGAGAGTGTATCAACTCTAGCAGGTTGATGTTTGAAAGGGAGAACCCCTTCCTATTTCCTCTGGTATCCCAACGTGGGCTTCTTGGTGGTCCACATGGACTACTCTAGAGGTGGGAGGTTGTTGTATGCCGCTAGGAGGACATCATCAACCTCTATAAATGGTGTTGCACTAGGAGGCAGGTGGTGATGATTGTTTTAGTGTTTCTACTGTTGAAGGGGTGTGTTTGTGCCTGAAGAAGAAGCACGATGCTACTGCAAGGGTAATATCATTGGACTGGCTCCATGACCAAGTATAACATTGCAAACCTTTCCTTCCTAGATACATTGTTGTTGACACGATCATGTTGTCTAGAGGAATCAGGCTTTAAATTTTCATTTCCATTGCCTTATATGTCGCCTGGATTTCCCTACAATGGTATCAGAGCCATGTCAATTTATGGTGTATTTGGGATTTAAATCAATATGATTGGATTTATTTTATTGCATATGATGCGAATATTAAACTGGTAAATGTGCATATCCGATTAAATTCCACATATGACTCCATAAACTAATATATATATATATATAGGGTATATCTTCGCTACCCGTGCGGGTAACTAAGATTCACTACTCGTGCATCAATTTTGTAATGGGATGACACATATATGTAATGAGACAACCAAATTTGTAATGAGACAACCGAAATTGTAATACAAAAACTCATTTTGTATTACAACACTGTTACAGTAATAAATATATATTTATTACTGTAACAGCGTTGTAATACAAAACGAGTCTTTGTATTACAATTTTGGTCGTCTCACTACAAATTTGGATTGTCTCATTACAAATGCATACCTTCCCATTACAAAATGGATACACGGGTAGCGAATCTTAGTTACCCGCACGGGTAGCGAAGATATACCCATATATATATATATATATATATATATATATATATATATATATATATATATATATATATATATATATATATATATATATATATATATATATATATATACCCACACACGCATTGCCCTAAAATTGGTTTTGATAGTGGATGTGAAGCACGATTATGGCCAATAAACCTAGATCTGTGTGCTCATGGTTGTGGTTTATTATTCTTGTTGTTACTCAGTCTGTGTACCAAGCCTCTCTTTCCTTTCCAAATGTAAATTATTTCTCTTCTTCCTATTTCCCCTTGAATGTAGAGTTTTCCCTTTTACAATGTAAAGAAATAGGATAATTTTATTTATGTATTGTCGTGAGAAGAAGTTCTACACAAAGACAAATTGATCGGCTCGTGAGATGAACTGATCGACTAGAGGACCAAGGAGGCCAGATGACATGAGATTGAATTGATCGACTGGTGGCCAAACTGGTCGGCTGGAGGATTCCAGACACTACTTAGACCTAAAAACCAGATGTCGTTTCAAGAACCAAATGAGCAACCAGGAGGCAAGCTAACTGGTTCAAGAGTTTAACCTATCAACCTTGATTTGTTTGATCATAGATTGTCGTCAATAACAGGTTGCATGTGATGTGGATCCTGGGTGGTAGTAATTCCTTGTCACTCCAAGGAATTACAATAGAATGGCCATAACTATCTCTTGTGTGTTTAGATTATTGCATGTTCTCATTTGTGGTCATAGTATGTATAAGATATGTACTATAAGTATGTCGTGATTGGATATGTATATGTATTTCTATATAAAATCCCTCAAATAAAATAGTAACTCTAAGATGCTTTCCTTCAACAACACACATGAAAAGCTTGATCGAACAAGCATAGATTACGCCAAAACATGGGTTGTTGTCTATCTCATGGAAGTGTGATGGTAGATATGTAGATCTCCCAAATCAGGGTGCATATTCTATCGTGTTGGCTTATGGGTCAGGCGTTACTAGGTGACCTTAATAGGATTAAGTGCCTCGAAACATGTAGATGGACAATGACAAGGAGTTGTGCTTACCATTTATACAAGAGTTGCATGAGATGCGATTGGAAAATGTTTCCGACCTTAATAATTGGTCATGAGCACCAAAGTTGGTTGAGTATTGACTTAATTGTTTTGGATCATGGCTCACTAGAATATTGTACGTTGCAATCTTCCAAATTGAAACATGAGAGTTATCAATTTGAATAAAATAATGGGAGAGATAATTAATTAAAAGCCTAATTAATATTGTTAACTTATCAAATCAAACAAATCAAAATGTTTATAAAAGTTGCAATATTTCTTTGTAGAATCTAATGTCAAACACAAATATGTTCACTTGTGATCAATCCTTGAGAAAGGACAAAATGGGATAAAATTCCTCAAGTAGTCAAGGACTTTGAGAAATGTTCTCATCAACGAGCAAAAGCTCTACCTCCTTGAAAGACCAGAGCCAGAGGGACCCGCTCCAATGCGCCTAAGGCTTATATGTATGCTTACTTGAAGCATGACAATGATGTCGTAGACATTGAGTACCTTTTGCTAAGCTATATGAACTATGAGTTGCATAAACAACATGAAAACATGGATATTGTCGAGATGGTGACACATCTTAATAATCATGTAAAGAAAATATAGTATAATATCTCTGAAGTGTTGTTTGAGTACAAAATGACAGGGAGAGATCCACTAGAGCCCCATGCACTCAATATGATTGGGCATCTGGAGAGACTAGGATTTCTTTTAGGTCAAGAGTTGATCACGGATATGATTCTACAAATGTTATTTGAGTCATATAAAACCAATTTATGAAGTGTTACTACTTGAGTAACTTGGATAAACAACTATCAGAACTACTTGGCATATTAATACCAAAGCACTAAAGAAGAAAGGACAAATCTATGATTGTGATTAGGGGAAGTGAGTCCAAGGGCAAAGGCAAGGCCAAGAAGTGTTCTAAGTCTAAGCTAAAGTCCAAGTCTTCTGCACTCAAGTTATGGAGAAGGGTAAGTGCAAAGGAATTTGTCATTTTCACTTAAGGAATAGAGGAAAAAGAAAGAGATAGAGATCTCTACTTTAGGTCCCAATAAGAAATAAGCTATAACTCTAAGGAGAAAGAGTTTATGCCACTAAAGTTGGAATCTATCATTCATGGGCATATAATAGAATTACTGAATTTCTATTATGCACTTGACATTAATGAAAACATCATGCATCTTGAATGGACAAGAATAAATTGATGTTTCATTTTAAAAGATGAGATCTTATATGGAAATGCCCTATGTATAATAAACTATACTTGATAGTTGTAGAGACAAATGTGTATGACACATATATTGAATGACTTGATGACTCAAATAATGAATACCTATAGCAATGTCATCTAGAGCACATAAATGGGATATGTATTTCTAGAATCGATATGATGGTTATCTAGACTCTTTTGGTTATTGAACCAATAGAGACATGCATATCTTATCTATTGTGCAATATAACAATCTTCACTAGATGTAGTGGGAGAGAGACAGTTCTATTAGGGCTCATACATATTTATGTATATAGACCTTTTGGAACAAATGATAAAGGTAGTTACTAGTACCTCATTATATTTACTGATTCTATCAGTAGATGTGGAATTTGTATTCAATAAAATACTAACATGGATCTCTTAGATTGTTTGAGGGATTGCAAACTAAGTACGTAACTAACTTGGTAAAAGTATTAAGATACTTTGATGTGATCGAGGTTGAAATATTTTAAACTAAGAGTTTGAGAACCTTCAAGGGAGATCATGATAATGTACCATGATGAAATCCAAATGAAACACAATGATAGTGTATCATGAAAGCATATCAGTAAGAAGGAAGCAGACCATGTTAAGTCATGGTGAGATTATTAATAAAGTTTATCTAATCTTTAAATTTTATTTTGGGCACATGCTTAACACTAAAACTATGTACCGTAAATTGGTGCAAAAGACACCGTAGAAGATATGGCATGAGAGGTGTCCCGATATGTCTTTTATAGTGATTAGGATTGAAAGCTTATGGAAGAAAATAGTTTCTTCAATTTTTTTGTCCACAAAATCATATAAATGTTATTTTGCTAAAATACTACTCTTATCCCATTCCAGCAACACCATTGTTTGTTAGTCTGGATAACTGAATCCTTGATGAGGAACTTAGTTCCAAAGGAATCTGTGGGAGTAAAAGTAGAACTTGAAATGTTCAAGACAAACAAGAAACATTGAATCTAAAGAGGTACAACAGGAACATGAAGAATCACAAGTTGTTGTGGAATCCCAGCTCCTTGTGTGACACTAAACCTTATAGTTATAGTAGAACATGCCTTGAGTTTGAAAGATTATGATATCTTACAACTAAGAAAGGAGATGAGTTGATCATAGACAATGAGTCAACAAACTACCTAGAAGCTATTGAGGGGCTAGGATATGAAGCATGGCTTGAGGGCCATGAGATCAAAGATACGCTCCATGTAAACCATCAAGGTATAATCTTAACAGATCCACCTGAAGGAGTAAAACCAATAAGGTGCATTTGTATCTTTGAAAGGATACCAACATAGAAGGATAGTTTGGTTGCAAATAATTTCAAACAAGTTCAAGGTGTTGAACATGATGAAATCTTTCACCGGTTACCATGGTTAAATCTGTTGGGATCATGCTTGTTGTTGCATCTTGTTATGACAAGTGAGATTTAGTATATGGATGTTAAAATCACATTCCTTAACTAGAATACTTACAAGGATGTTTATGTTACAAAACCTAAAGGTTTAATAAATCCAATATTGCAAATAGAGTCTATAAGCTACAAAGGTCAATCTGTGGATTGAAGCAAGCATATCAGAGCTATAATCTTCTATTTGACAAGAGAGTCAAAGGGTTTAACCTGAATCAAAATGAAAATGAAATATTTGATCATAAAAGATTTAGTGGGAGTATATTTATATTCCACATGATGATGTGGAATAAAGTCCTTATCTTGTAAATGTTAAAACATGGCTAGAAACACCTTCTCTATAAAGGGTTTAGGTGAAGCATCCTATGTAATAGGAATTGAGATCTACAGAGATAGACCTGGAAAAGCTTCTTAACCTATGAAAGATCACATACGTTGGCAAGATGTTGAAAGGGTTCAACATGCAAGACTAAATGATAGAAAAGTTGTCCATGATTCCATGAAGTTAGTCTCTCAGGAGCCTAGTGTCCCAGTTCTTGTGAAGAATAGGAACACATGGATAGATGCCATATGAATTCACAATTGGATCTATCTTAAATGCAATGTTATGAATCTCATTATCTTGTATGTATTGGATATGACAAGAGGATATCCATTCATCTCATATGTATTGGACGTGAAGAGAGGATATATATATATATATGTATACCTATCTAGCAATCTCATATGTATTGGACGTGACAAGAGGGTATATGTTATATGCCATTGAGATTCATTGGAATACTATCAATAACATCCTTAGGTGCTTATAAAGCACTAATAGGATTAGTTCCTTGGTTATGGTAATAAGAAAGAGTTGAGTGTATAGCTTTACACTGATGCAAGCTTTCAAGATGACAAGTAAAATTAATGATCGCAATCTATATTTATGTTTGACCTTAAACGAGAACTATAAGTTGGAAAGGGTTCTGAGCCAAAGTCAGTTGTTTAAATCTACAAAAGAAGTTGAGTATCTTTGTGTTATGAAAACAACAAACGATATTGTATGGATCAATGAGTTCATATGGGTGAACTTGTGTGAGGTTCCAACCATTGGTGACACATTAGAAATATTGTAACAACAATGGAGCTACTTGTTAGTCAAGGAATCATTGATTGCATATTGTGACACTTCCATCTCATACAAGACGTCGTACAACAAAGATATGTAAAAATTGCAAAATACTAACTTAAAGCAAATGTTGCTAAACCCTCTATAAAATCACTTGTGTAGCAGAAATGTGTTGGACATGTTAAAATCATTTGGAATAACATTTGTGGGTGATTGTCTCTAAGTGCAAGTGGGAGTCTGTTGGTATGTATGTCCAAAGAGCCAATCATATTTTTATTGGAGTGTGGCATTGGATACCTAATTTGGTAATAGTAAAGGTAATTCCATCTATTATGTTTGTCTCAGTCATGAGATGTTGACACTAAATATTATATGTCTAAAGAATGATGTTACTCTATGACATATATGTTTAGGTTGATGAACTGAATAATGTGATAATATGTATGATAAGAGTGGATACATTCTTATTATGTCCCTATTCAGGTATTATTGTGGAAGCAAAATAGACAACAATAATACATAGGACTAGAGTGTGTGTTGACTGATGACAAAGTCTCTTTAGTCATGATATGTGATATCAAGTCAAGCACACATGTACATGTTAGACAATAGTATATCGAACAGACCCATAGTGAGAGTGATACATGGAGACCATGGAATGGTAGTTAGAATCATATCTCATAGTAAGATTGGTGATTGTGGTTCTTAGACCTGAAGTCACTACATTCATCACATGTCGTTTGTATATTTTGACATCCACATAATCCTAAATAAGGGCTCCCATAATGGTGATGATTGGGTGCATTGTGACACATGGGGATAGACTGTAAGTGATGTATATGGGATTTGTCCCTCCTACAGGAGTTTGATATCCAAGGCCTCTTAATAAGTGAGATTGAGAAATGTATGGCCATAATCATGTGACTCAATATGTGATATTTGAGCTCACATGCATCTCAAACAGTCTCCTCTAGTTTAAGGAACATGGATTGAGTGTTGAGAGGATGATGATTCCATGCCTCGAGTTCAATATGTATATCATATATAAACGAGTTATATGATCACGGTAACACTGATTGTAGGTTGAAGTTGTTCTCCAACTTTCCTAATTACTTTGATAGTAATGATGATTTTCTATATGCTGCTCTTTGCTTGTGATGTAATAAATGGTTATGGGCATTCACTGCCAATGTAATTTTGGACCTATAGGGTCACACACATAGGATACACTTGGATTAAAGGGGTATATTCATGAATGGTGTTTAGATTGCTTGATAAAGGTGTTTAGGTATTCAATTAAACAACTGAGGTTCAAAATTGACTGACTGGACTCTGAACCGACCGATTCACACTGCCAACCAACTGGTTGGGTAGTGAACCGATCAGTTGGAGTGTCAAGTCAATTAGAATCAATATTGGTTGATCAATGGCTGAACCAGGGAGTGAGATGACTGGTTCACATGGTCCCTACCAACTGGTTCATGGGATGAACTGCCCCGTTCAGTTGCCATTTCAATTGGATCAAGGATTGGTGCTGAGATCATGTTGTGCATTAATCGTACATTGATTACCAATTTGATTCAGAATAGGAAAGTACACAAGCTGACCAATTCACTTAGCAAACGGACTAGCTCACGCACCAAACAACTGGTTGGGTGTGCGATTTGAACAGTTTGTTGTGTGCATGTTCTAGAAAATTCATGAATTGGACCCTTACGACTCCCACATAGACAGGGAACCCTAACACTAGCCAATCGTATAAATCGAGGGGTATTGGGGGCTTCTCAGAACACAACAGTTGCTCTGACAATTTTTTTCCTCTCTAGTTGTGGTAACCAATAGAGAGCCCGAGCAAATCGTACTAGACAAAGGGAGGGATAGGAAGGGAGAGACATTTGTTAGAGAGTGTATCAACTCTAGCAGGTTGACGTTCGAAAGGGGCATCTCCTTCCTGTTGGCTCTGGTAGCACATCGTGGAGTTCCCTATGGCCCGCATGGACTATTCTAGAGGTGGGTGGTTGTTGTCTGTTGCTAGGAGGACACCATCAATCGATGTACATGGTGTTGCATCAGGAGGATGATGGTGATGATTATTTGAGTGTTGTTGTTTTTGAAGGAACATGATGTTGCTTGAAGAAGAAGCACAATGCTACTACAAGGGTAATGTTGTTGAACTTTCTCCAGGATCAGGTATAACCTTGCAAACATTTCCTTCCTAGATACATTGTTGTTGGCATGATCTTGCTGTCTAGGGGAATGAGGCTTTAAATTTTTGTTTCCACTTCCTTATTTGTTGCACGGATTTCCCTACAGTGTAATCATAGAACCAATCATCAAGTAGTTTAATCATATAATCAACCATCAAGAAACCATCAACAATCCACATAATTCAATATGTGTGAATACTCATAAATGAAATTTGTACCTCTTTCATAAATAACACATACAGTTATACTTCAAGTACTTCAAATATGTATGCAATATAAAAATCATAGAATGGATCTGAGAAATTGACACGATATGAAATTATACATAACCCTAACATGTCAGCACTACATCCATAGGATACTAATCAGGTCTAACTTGGGTCATAGATCAGGTCTGGGATCAACTTACTGTTTTATTAGGGTTGAGAGTATAAAACCCCAATCTACTATATTATGTGTCCTAAGTGTTAGAAATCCTAATTAATCATTATGTATAACCTTGACTTGGAGATTAATCGTAACATTCTATTACATCAAGCCTCATTTCATGTTATGTAAGACAATGACCTTTGCCAAGGCCTACAACACCACCCTGAGCATGGAGAAGACAGTGATGCCTGCAACCAACCCATCTAAGGGGTACATGGGCTACGTTGAAGGAACTACTAGACCAAAGAATGATCACAAGAAAGGACAAGGGCGTAACAACGCCAAGGGAAATTTCTTAGTAAATTGAATAAGATATAAGCATTATTCATCAAATGTAGGGTTTTCATATAGTTATCATAATCTATTCATGTATTAAACAAACTTCTTGAATTAGGATCTGATTCATGCATTGGATCTATTTTGTTGGATTCTACACATTTTTCTTATTAATCTTGTATATAGTTTCGATATATTTCGACTTGTTCTTTTATTTCTATGATTATTGCAAAAGTAATATAATTGAACAAATGAGAAAATGCCAAGTAAGTAGATAAAAAATACTTCCCTTTCATCATGGGGTTAAATCTGGGTCAATGATCAAAGCCACATCAGCACCACACTCCACATGGACTGGGCTTTGATATAAAGTAAAAGGACCCATCTAACCATGTGACGTGACATGATCGTCATGTGATTTGAGGGCACGGTGGTAAAATCCCAAGGAGGAATCTTCCTCCCCTGGTCATCCTACACCTCTGAGGACAAGAATCCATGGAGTCAACTCCATATTTGACTCCATCTTCTTGGCATCAAAAGCCACAACATGTTAGTTGGGATGTCTTCACCAGACCTCAATGAAGTTGTTGGGACATTTGTCTTGTCATGAGGTGGTCGGATATGGATTCTAGGACCTAAGGTAGAAGTAGATGGTCAAAAAATATATTTGAAAAGTACCTCAATCATTATGCATTGGATGTATAGAATGACTTCTGGGAGTCTCCTGCATCTTTTCCAACCTTTGTGGCCTTTTGTGATGATCTAGAGATATCACTCTAATGAGTTTCTTTAAGGAGAGAGGGTTGCCTCATGCATAACTCAACCTAGACTTCCTCAAGACTTCCTAGCACTTTGGGGTCCATCATATACTCCCCAGGGGTAGTTTGAAGCATCAGGGCTCAGTCGAGGTTGTCAGAACTAAGGTGGATTTGATAGGTATTGTCTAGGGATCTCAGAGCAAAATTGGAATGTGGGTCAATCTTTTTTGGTCATGGTGGTTCTTTGTGGGGTCTTGCATAGGTGTGGGAAACAAAGGAAAGTCAGTGTGGCTGATCCCTAGCCTTTTGGATTGTCTGGAATTTAGGTATTATCTTAATTCTTTAAGATAATGGATATACATGGATCAGTTGAGTTTGTCTCAACCTCCAAAATCCATTGGGGATTTTATCTAGTGAGAATGAGGGAAACAAAAGGAGAAAAAGTGATTAATTTTGTAGAGGGATATGTTGTTTCAGGGTGTTTCCAGAGTCTAGGCAAATAAGGAGGTGTCTTTGTCCATGGCCTCACTCAGATCTAGAGTTTAGTTTGTGGTGGATATTGTTTCTTGTCTTTTATCTTTTTTAGATAAAACCCAAGTCTAAGTAATTAATTATCTAGGGCATATAGTAACTCTAATTAATCCCAAAAGTTTGGGACTATCTTCATTTTTTTTTCATCCTCTCTTTGGCAAGATATTAGGTCTAAACTAACCCATTAATCCCCTAAACTTGCATTTCAAGCAATAACTATTTTATTTTTTTTATTTACCTTGGTCACCAAATAGCTTATAATCTTCTAGAATTTCTTCAAGATCTATTATTTTGATTATCAACTTACTAAAATTATCAAGGGAATTTTATAATACCATGGACTTACTTGTAGATCCAAAGTACAATTAGACTTTCATTTGGATCCTAGGGCCCATGTTTCAAACCTAGACCTTCTAATGGATCCACAAGTTTCACCTTAATCTTAATTGTGAAACGAAGGCTTGAAGTAGTATAGTATCTCAATTGAAGTGTCATATTAACACATTTTCTCATTATTTATGCATTTACTTAAATATAAGACTAAATCTAGTTCTGGAGTTCAATTTCATCAACTGGGGTCATACTAATTCCTTTCACATTATATCTTGAACTAAATCTAATTTTCAAAATTTGAGTATGTTACAATTACCTCACCTTTAAAAGGGATTTTGTCCCCAAAATTCAAATCGGATAAGGTTAAAGTGAAATACAGATTTATTAAGCCTCATGAATGATGTGCTAGCCATGTACTTTGGATAAATTTTAGCTAGGTCATTACTAGTTACTTTTTTGAAGTAAAAATTGCCTATATTACTAAGGTTGGAATTAGTATTTATTCAATGGGTAGTTCCAAATCCTAATTTTTACATCCCATTATCGTTTGGTGATTTTATTTTCACTTGGTGATTACATTTTCACCTAGGTCTCAAACCTACTAATCATTATTGAGCTACATTCATGAGATCATGAGTTATCACCTCTATACCCTAGGCAATGTATTTAATTTTAACTTATGTGTTCATTCTCTTATGTCAATTATATGTATCACATGTTGCTACGCAATACCTCATATTTATATTAAGATGAAATAAATAATTTGGACATAGTCCAAATACAAAGATCATCTTGTTTCATGTGTATAGATGGTGCACCCACACATTATCTTATAATTCAAAATTTAGGTTGAGTCATCCTCAAAATCACTCCAAGCCATGGTGCATTTTAACTCCATAAATTTTTTTCTTAAATTTCATGAATCCAAGGGAAAAGTTTCTTCAATCTCTTGAGTTAGTACACAACTTCTCTTAAGGTCTTCTCTCAATCATTATTACATAAGTTCTTGTATTGTTTTATATCAACATCTCATGTATCAGTGTCCTAGTCATTCCCTTAAGGTTTCTAGGGGCATGCGTACCTTTAGAGTGATCTCCTCATGACCCCTGGGGTCTAATGTACTTATGGAGTGCCTTTCTCTTAACCCCTATGGCCTCATGTACTTATGGGGTGGCCATTCTATGACTCCATGAGCCTATTTACACATGGATGTCTTTCTCCTGACACAATGGGCCTTATGTACTTAGGGCATGATCACCTCCTGAACCCTTGGTCTTATTTACCTTTAAGCATCCCTACTTGACCCTAGGTTTGACTTTGGCTCTACCCTACCTAGAGTTAGTTGGCCATGATATAAATTTACTTCATATCTCTTATTAGTTACTCTTTGGTCAAGGGAAGGGCCTCCAATATCATCATATTTCTATTTCACATGACGGGCTCTGAACAAGGAGGTTCAATAACTTAGATGCATGTCATTGAATTTCAATCAACAAAATTTTATTATAGAATTAGATTGGGAAAATTGTTCAGTTAAATTTTTCATACTTATATATCTATGCATCTAGGGAATTAAGCCAAGTCACACCTTTTTTATTCTGAATTGGTGGTTGTGACACCCTTTGCCACACAAAGTGAGACCACTCAAAACAAAGTGTGGAATTATCACTAACAACAATATTACCACAAAATAGGGTAAAGTAAAACCAATCTCATGTCAGGATCTCAAGCTCAACAAGACACAATTGAAGCCATAAACTATTTCCACTATATTTCATTCATATCAAAAGGGATTACACTTCACTGTTCACTGGCTATTTAGCCACAACCTGTTACATATAATCATCTTCTCATGTATACAAACTATGTCTGTACCACTATGGCTTACAGCCAAAAACTCAAACCTATCTACAACATTCAGAAAACACCCCCAAGGACCTGAGTGTACAGGGAAGACAAGTAGGACTCTATGACTAGACACTGACTGCATATCCATGTTCCACTAGTTATACCTCCTTATATTGTTAGTTTCACCCACACGATCTTTGTCTCAGCCAATCCATCCACCTAACAAATGTGGACCCTACAAAATGAGACCAAAGTCCCAATGAGAGATATAACTCTCTTCCAACATCTATTATAAGAAAATATAGGCTAAACAACAATTTATACTATTTATAGATAAGCATATTTAGCTAAATGATATAATCAAGGAAATATTACTGTTTAAGCAGTTCAAGGATCTCTAACTGAATAGTGGATCATCTTATACTTCAAGAAGAAATATGAAGAACATCTACAATTGTTAAAAAAATAATCAGTATAAGAAACACAATAGGGGAGTCATCCAATGTTCTTCGAATGTGACCCTAAACAATAACACTACACGGTTGTGTTACGTCTTTAATTATTATGCCCTGAGGATTTGAGGTGTACCACTCAAATCCAAATAATCACTACTAAGTCAAAATCGGTACCATACAAGATCGATGGAAGAGCCAAACTCCATGATCATCACAGCACTAATCGGTCATCTTGATTCTACAACGCAGTGACATATAGTCACAACTCATAGTCGAAGCTATAGTCATGTAAAGACAACAACTCATAGTCAAAGCTATGGTCCTATAAAACAACTAGATTTCCTTGGTACATGGAACAACACTAGAGAATAGGCTCACACATGGCCATTCTACAATTAAAACATCATATCACTATTTTAGCAATTTAAGGATGCATGGAGATATCTCCACTTGTACCCCACATATTCAACAATACGCACTCTGAGTTTCCTATAGGAGTTACTCATTTCACCATCTCGCTAGATATTAACGCTGAAGATGGATCTATGGTATAGGGCAACTACATGACTAAGGTTTCACTTTATTACTTATGCCAAATGGGTGAATCAAGGTTCCATCATACAAGTGGACATAAAAACCCTAATTTAATCTAGAAAGCATAACTATGAAACAACCTCAAAAGATATAAAACGTGTAAGTTGTGAACTTCTCACATCATCTCAGGGCAACACTGTCCCACTTCCTTCAACAAGGCCATCATATCACCACTTGTTAGCACTGCCATATTAGGAAAATCATTATTAACACATCTCTGGGAATAATAATCCCTCATCACATTACTGGAGGATATACCTCTCATTAGGCATTAAGCCTTCACTAGGTCATAAGACCAATCACATTATTCTCAGTATTCATTATTATCTCAGCATGCCTCATCATGCATATAAGCATAACCTTTTTCCCATCACTTATACACCATAGCAATCATTAGCTATGACAATCATTTTACCTACAAGGTTAACATTATACAAAAAGGAATAGAATACTCAATGTTATCTCATCATGTCTTGTCAGGCATATAAGCATCACCTATGTCATATCACATATACACCATAGCAATAACTAGATATGGTAATCATCTTACTTGCACAGTAAATGATATACAAATAGAGAGAGAAAACATCTCAACATTTTAAACACTTGAGGAATGTAAGCAATATTGAATATTTCCCCTCAATTTAGGGTTAGGGTTTCATTCTTAACCAAATAGGGTTCCATGGCATTATTTATTTATCAATCTCTAATTTCATTACCTCCCACAAGTTTGGAGTGTATTAACCTTAAGTAGTACATATTATAGTTAAATGTGCACATTCACATATATACAATTCTAGTGCACCTCATCGAGTCTCATGGCCATTGTCTATTATCATTTAATTAGCTTCATAGCAAGCACAAGCTATGACATTCAATCACCCTGTAAGTTAGAACCACACAAGTAGAAGAGAGAAAGTATAATCATATTCTATTCATCCATGCACGATCAACAAGTACAATCTACCCTAGAATTAGGGTTAGGGTTCACTCACATAGCCATTTAGATTTTACATCATGATTATAGCACTAAACCCAAATTGAGTCACTTCCCACTTTCTTGGAGCATATTATGGTTAAGGATCATGATTAAGGTTATCATGATTAAGGTTAACGAAACAATCATTCTCACAAAACTATACGTGGATCATCACTTGCTTACCCATACACATGTGTTGAATATATGTTCATGTATGTGTCTCAACCATCCATCATATAGGTGTCTCGACCACTCACGAAATAAGTGTCTCGACCAGCATCAAACAAAGTGTTTCGACCAGAACATGGCTAGGTGTTTCAATCACAGCCAACATCATATGTCTCAACCTCAAACCATGACATGTCTTGACCTACCATCAAAATGTCTCGACCTACCTTCAACACCATGTGTTACTACCACTAACCATCATGGGGCACAACCAAATCATAGTTAGGGTTTTAACCCTCAACAAAAGTACATGTCACGACCATGACAAAACCAACTCAAGGGAGTCTCAAACCAAAGCACAACTCATAGTCACAATCCAAATACCAAGGGTACATATGTCTCGACCGAAACTCAACAAGATGTCTTGACCTCATCATGTCAAGGTGTCTCGACCCAAAACTAAGACATAAGTGTCTCGACCTCAACTCCAAGGGTGACATATATGTGAAGCCAAAACTTAAGGCTAATCTACAAGAATACCAAGAGTCACTATGTTCAAAACTTGGGAATCATGATCATTCAAACCCTAGCACAAATCACCATAATGATAATTAACCAAGACCACTTAGGAGAGAGAAATTTGAACTTCAACTTATGTGAAAAATCATCCATAACTCTATGGCTAACATGATATTCGAAACTTTGTACATGTTAACTAAACCAAAGTTTAAAATGCATATCAGATCATCCTCTCAAGATCATTTTAGGAATCGAGTATATGGATTGAGGGTTTAGAAAGAGAGAAACCTACATGAGAATGCTACAAAGTCATAACCCTAAAATCATAAGAACCTCATTCACCATCTTAACCATCATATTAATAAAACCAAGTATTGTAATAGTTGTAGGGTCATCACCTCCATTATCTCTAAACAAATCATGATTATCATCCGTTAACCAAACATAGAGGACTAAACATATAAGTGAAATTACCACTAAGGTCAAAAGGCCATAAGAACATATAAAATCATCAAATTAGTGATGAACCATAAACTAAAATAGTAGGTTATCACTAAGGAATGCTCATCACAAACAAAGGGAATATTACCATACAAAGATGATCATCAACATCTTTTGAGCATGATAGAATTCTGCACGATAGAGCCTTGTTAAGAGATGTGATTACTCATGTTTAACATTTATTGAATAGTACTAAAACTCATGTCACACTAAGGTACCTGAATCCCCATTCATAAAGATAGAAATTAGTAATCAAGGCTAGAGAACTATCCATCTTGTATTTATCTCAAAATTGGGTACAAGAAAATTAGGGTTTTGGAAAATGCAAACAAATCTCATAGGACTATCACCACGGATCAAACCCTAATTCATGATAACATCCTTTAGCATGTTGAGATCATATTTCGGAGATACAAATAGAAACAAATGAACAAGATTATGGTGCCAAAATAGAGAGGGGAAAGTTATAGAACCCACCTATTGTGGTGATCCAAGATCCAATGATCAAAAGCTCCAAGAGAAGGAAAGAAGCCCCAACTTTATTTATCACTTCAGCCACCAAATCACCTCACAAAAGAGTAACACCATGATTAAGAAGTAGCTCCACAAAGAGGGTAAGAAATCCTACATCGAACCAAAAGAACAAGAGAGAAAGAGAAGGAATCATCCTTTCACTCGGGTTTACAATGTCAAAGCATGGTCTATGACCCCTTATGATGAGGAGTTGTTCTCAAACGGCCACCATGGGTGATCTTCAGTCCATGACTGAGGTAGAAGAAGAAGAAGAAGAAGAAGATGGAGGCTTCATGGGGAAAATGTGATCAAGAAGGTATAACCACTTATCAAGTGAAGATTCACCACAAATCACCACCACAAGAGTTGATCTAGCACAAATCCTTCTTCAATCAAGGATGATCGACCACCATAGCTTTAGGATCTGATCTCCTTTGCTCCCAAAGCTCCTAGGTCGGTTGCAATGGAGAGCGGAGAGAGTAGGACCAAAAAAGAGTGCTTGATCATGAATAGAAAGGGATATATACCCAAAAGAGGAGGGAAGTAGGGTTTATGTGAGGTGTCAACATATTAGAACATCAAAGGAACAATTGTCAATTAATAAGATAGACATGCAACCGCTTTACGCATGCATGCATGAGATGGTGATATAACCTATGTTGGATATAGACCTCTTTAGGTCCCCAAACTATTAGTTTAGGTCACAACACTTCATGGAGGTAGCAAGACTTCATGGAGGTCGAACCAAGAGCAAAACATCAAGACTAGGTCAAAACAAGACCATCAAAGAGGTCAAAACACAAGAAGACAAGCATCTAGGCCGAAACACATAACCCCATACCATCATGGTCGTAACAACATCATGACAAGGTAGATGTTTTTGTTGAAACACATCCAAGACAACCCATAGATCTTTACCTAGGTTGCTACCATCACCAAGGTTCAACATAGTCGAAACAAAAGGTCATCAACATGATAGGTCGAGACATACCACAAGAAGACAACTTGTCTTGGCCTCAAACACACCCAAGACCATATAGGTAGAGAAAAAATCACCAAGGGAATGTGTTTCATTCGAAACACTCCCAAAACATACCATAAGGTCGAAACAAGGGTTGTGATAATCAAGCAACACTACTAGGTTGACACCATCCAAACCCTAGCATATCATGTGATGCCACCTCATCATTCAAGGTCCCACAAGGAGCCCCATAGCATCATTCTCTCTCTTATGATGCTAAAGCAATAAGGGAACACTCAACATGTGATAAATTGCAAGATAGCCCATCAACTTGGGTAAATTGCATTTTAGTCGAAAACAGGCACACATATCTCAAACAATATCCAAACAGGACCAAACTTGAAACACAAGCTTGTCACATGATAACAAGACAATTCAAAGGATTAGAGAGAGGTTTTAAACTTATAATTATACAAAGTAAGCACAATTAGTATTAAGCTAGGTTAGGGGCCTTATAGTGGTAGTAGGGCTTGCATACCTCAGACACATTGTTATTACATTCCTTTCTATGTAATTTACTTGCCACTACATATTTACCCCATGATCTCTATCAATAAGGTTTTCTCATATAAATATGTTATAATTGTTTCTCAATCATGAATCCAACTTATTATAACCAGGTAGTGGTAAGGGACTTCTTGCCTTATATTCCTTGCCCAACTAATCCTTCAAACACTAGGTCATTTTAGGACATCTAAGGTTTTCTCAATTCCTATAATGAAGTTGGTCAACTCATCTATCTACGAATGTCCATTCTAAGGTGTCCCCCTGGTTTTTCAATAAGAGGTTAGCCTCTCTAGCCACAACCCGGCCTCACATGGTTTAGTTTATCCCTCCTTCATAGTTCTTTACCCATTCTCGAGTTGACTCTCCCCAACTCTGAATGCCAACTATAATAGGTAAGTTGTGGGTCTTATATTTTCCCTCATTTATCCATGGACTTCCAACATCTCATGTATATGCAAAAATATTTTATGTATCTTACCTATATGCATGATTGCTTTCTCCCTATGTACCAACATGCATGGGAAACTATTGCTATATAATTTGTGGTACCCACACTTACTGGGATTTTCTCTTTGTTTTACCCTTACTTAGGGTGTAAGGAGTGGGACCACCACTCCCTACTAAAAAAATTTTGAAGAATAAAACATCCATTCCTAACACACTCAAAGGCATGTTGGAATAGGCATAAATTTTCCAAATTTATTATAAATGTATGCAAAAGACCAAAGTGTAGCAGCGGAATTAAACAAATGACTATATTCAATTTTCACAAAAGATTACAGAAGTACATCATAATATCCCACAAGGGTTTACATGTATTATGCAACATAAGGATATAAGTAGAGGGAAATATAAACCATAACAACTTTGTCTAAGAGCTTTAACTCCTTAAGCTAATCCAAAACTTCATGCCTTATCATACAAGTCCTTCACCTAGGGTTGGAAGCATACCCTAGTAAGAAGATGAAATAGATGACATCAACAAAGGCTGGTATGTGCATACTAAATAGGAAATTGAGCAATGTATGGAACAAAGATCATCAACTATAAAAGGCTTCCCATAGAAAGGATAAGGACCACCCAAATGGGTATCAAGAGAAAGGGAATTGAAATCATATGATAACAAAGGAATACTTGTCATTAATAAAACATAAAGATTGTGCCACACAAGCACATGTAAAGAATCAGGGCACACACCCCATATCATCAACATGCATGCATGTCAGATAAACATAGCCCTAAAATAGTATAAACACAAAGGCGGCCAAGTCTCATAAACTTGAAACCTAATAGAGAAAGGAATACTGCCAATCTCCCAAATATATAAAACATGGGCCAAGAATCATACATATTGCCCTGGGTATGAGGTTCCTTTCCATCCCAAAAGAGCAGTAAATATCACATCTGCTCGGCAGGAAATAACACATATGCCATAAAAACCAATGCAATTACACTACTCTAGTGCTACTGAATCACATAGCATGTTAAATGTAGAGGCAAGTAGAAAGTATAGTTAGAATATATAAACTAGTCACCACATAAGTGACCAACATATACATCCACCTCATAAGAGGGAAAAAGACATCACGTCATCTTTTAGAGTTCCATCATGAACAAATCATAAGATAAGAGTTCAAAAGAATATCCATGATTACATGAGCAATATCAAATAAGGTAGTTCACATGAACCATGATTTTCAAAAGAAAACACATTGTGTATAGGCTAACTGTTACAACCCCAATTTTTGGGTTCATTTGATGAGAAATGTGATTTCTCATAATAAAGATAAATGAACAAATAATGATGTCTTTGGATTGAATGCATGAATTTCGTTCACAATAGCCTTGATGATTGTGTTGTGGGCTTTATTGTCTATTGTGCCCAATAACAAGGAATTTTAATTAGTAAATGAATAATGGAGTTTTTGAGAAAAGAAAGGTTTGGAAACCTCTAGAAGGCAAAAGAACTTAATCCAAAAGTGGATTTCGTGCCACATGGGTTCCTTGGGTTCCAAGGAGTCCAAAGTTGCATAGAAAATGCAATAAGAAAATAAAAGATCAATTAAGTATCTCCTTGTTAAGAAAGAAATTGAAAATAATGATAAAATGTAGAAAACATGTGGAAAAAGGTTTAATTGAGTTATCGTGGATTTTCGTATCCAAAGGATTCCTAATGTTAAAAGGAACTCCAAATAAGGAAAATAAAAGAGAGATAAAGAGAAATACTCAAAAAGAGATATTTTAATAAAGAAAAAGTAAAATAATAAGAAAAGGGATGAAAGATAAGGAAAGAGGCTTAGGAAATATTCCCAAGAGGGGATTTTGAGCCATTAAGGTTCCTTGAGGTTCAAGGAACTCAAAATAATAATTTAACAACAAAGGAAAGAGGAAATAGGTGAAAAGTATATATAATTAAGAGATATCTTGCACTTAAATAAAAGGAATGTTTTATTTGAGATAATGAGCCCAATTTTGGTATATAGGTATATTAAGTCATTATGGACTTCCCCTCCAAATTTGGGATTTATTGGATACTTGGTTTGGGATTTATTGCTTTTACAAGTTATCCTTCAAATTGTGATTTATCTTGGAAATAAGGAAAATAATTTCCTTTTTGATAGAACGGGCGTGATGTGGGCCGTTGGATCTTAATCCAATGGGTGCCACTCATCGTCTGAGTCCCAGCAGGACTCAAACTCTAGCCATGAAATAGGGGAACTTTCCCTTTTATTTTCGGTTTGATTCAATGCTTGTGTGAGCATGAAAACTTGTCCTTTGGGTTCGCGAGAGGGAATCAAAGTTTCTCGACCATAGTTTGGACACCTTTCATCGTGTATGGAGGAAACGCCCAATTGGGCTAGAAGCAAGGGCGGAGGAAAGGATAGAAACCCTAAAAGAACTGCCCCTAGTCCTATATATTGACCATCGCTCGACTCCTAACACCCTAGCAATCTTGAGCGGCCACCTATTAGGTCTCAGTTTTCTCTCTCTCTCTCTCTCGATCGAACTCTCTCAGGCGAAGCTTCCGCCACGGTGTCGCTGCGATATGAAGAGCAAAAGAAGAAGAAGGAGACGAACAGTAGCCCTTAGATTTGGGACCATCGTAGACTCAAGCACGATCTAACAGATCGGCTGACAGGACAGGGTGCGCAACTGAGTAAGTGGGTGGAATCGACGCGGGGCGTTAGATCTAATCAGTGGACCAATGGCACACTGATCAAACGATCGGCAATTTTCGGTATTTCTCCCTCTCTTATCAATTACATAAAACAGCTTTTCTTTGCAAAATTAATAGAATTAGTTAGGAATATCTGATGGAAAAAGTTTATACATGAAAGTTGCTTAGAAAAATATGAGGAACACATTAAAATTAGTTTAAGAACCTGATTTCGTACCTATTTGCAAAAGTGTGCTAGTTTATTAAAAGTACATTGAAATTATGTTTAGAAACCATAATTGTAATTAGTGGCTAGGTTCATGATGCTTAATTGGCGAAATTAAGTAATAGTAACCTGTTGAAATGTTAATGATGAACTTGAACATGATCTAGATGATTTATTGCATGATTTAGGGTTTTACATCAATTATGGATGAATAAGCACTTAGAAACCCTAATTTAGGGTCAAAGAGGATAAGCTCATATTTAATTCAAAAAATATGATAATATGTTGTTAAATGATGGTTCTAAGATATTTTGAATATAAAAAGTTCCTAATCATGGATAGATACCCTTAATTTGATAATTAGGGTTTTCTAATGGATAAAGTTGGAATTAATGGAATTCGTAGGTGAATTAGATCATAATGAACTATGAGTTGTTAATCCGGAAAGAACCTAAGATGATAAAAAGGTTCTAATGTGAATATGTGAAGGTTTTGCACTTAGAACTGCTGTTCTAGGGTATAAATGAGGAGAGTTGTAAAAATATCAAAAGAACCCTAATAAAACCCCAATTCGGATTAGAAAACCTAGAAAGTGAATCCAAGTCAATTAAATAGATATATTCTTGGTAAAGTGTGGTAAATAGGTTACGTATGCTTTTCAGGAATTCTGTGATTGTTGAAATGCTTCTTGGATTAATTGCTTGCTTGGAATCGTTGTTAGCTTGTTGAATCTACAAATCAGATATGTGGTTAATTCTGAATAACCGCCTTAGATTCCCGAGGATTTTCCGGATGGTTAATCGCATTGAATGCAAATTTTTAGTTTGGATGTTCATACTTGCAAACTATAAAGTCACTATCATTATCACATTAATAATAGAAGTATGGATTCTCGCACTTACATTCCACCCTGACCGATGATGCCAAAGGTCAGGCCCAGATGGGTAGACCAATGGACACCTTGAGTGGTGACCCCAGGCACCAAGCTCGGGAATGAGAAGGTGGCCTATGATATTGCATGACTAGTGGGAACCATGAGTGGTGACCCCCAGGCACCAAGCTCGGGATTGAGAAGGTGGCCTTAAGTCATTGGCAAAGGAAACCCTAAGGTGGGTATGCCAGGGTTAGGACAAAAGCGGTGGAGAATGTCATACTGAAAAGTGTAAATTGGCTTGTTAATTAACTTGATTGTGATAATTAGATTGTTATCCTTATGTGTAAACTTTTGGTTGTCCCCACATACCAATATATTTCGATATATTGGCCGACATTTTGTTTGTCGGTGTTTTAGGTACAACCCTGAAAGGAACAAACGGTAAAGTGGCACATTGTAAAATTAAAACATAAAGTGCAAGGAGGATTAGATAAAGTAGATTCAAGCTCTGGGTAGATAAATTTCCAAAGTTTTTCAAAGGTAAATAAAGATTTAATTTACACCCAAATTTCAGTTTAGTTAGTAGAATTTCATAATTATTATTGATTATTTGTCGAACCTTTGATCCTGTTAATTGGATAACGGCACCGATCTTTCGGTCTCCCTTAATTGGGGGTTACCGGGAGGTGGGGTCGTTACACTAACGTACATAGGACAAAGAGAATGAATAAGCATAGGTGAATTTCTCAACATAGAAGAATAGGGGATACATCATACAATAAGAGAGGAAATAGAAATTACTCAATATAGAAATAAATGTGGGATGCAATCATACCTCAACTTCAGAGTCTAAACAGTCCAAGTCGGTCCTAGATCCAAGACTAGGCCTCCAAAGAACCTCTAGGGAAGGTGGACATATCCAATAAGTAAGGTTCCCAAGATTAGAGAGGCTGATTTCTCCAACAAAGCTCCTATCTCGAGCAAGAAGCACCTTCTCCAATTTAGAGGTGAAAAATCCTAACAAAAGAACATGGAGATGTGGTGTTTATGGGTTCTAGGTGGGGTTCCACCATGGAAGGCCATGGTTCCGACCTGGAGGAAGGTGGAGGTAAGACTAATAACATTAAAATAGGGAAGGAGAGGAGAAAACTTACTAGTTTTGGTCAAAATCACCAAGGAGGAGCTTAAGAAATCCTAAATAGAGAAATTTGGAACCCTACGAGCCTTCTTCACAAAGGTAGGTACCTCCTTTTACCTTGGGACAACACCTTTGTGGAAAAATAGAGTCGGAATGATGCTCTAAGCTAGAGTAAATAAAGGAGAGTAAGAGTTTTTTAATTGGGAGTTGGGAAGGGGTAGATATGGCTATATAAAGAAAGAGGTCAAGTAAGAGGTGTCTATGAGACTTTCCATGTGTCATGTATAAGGATGTCCATGGACATGCAAGACTTTATGGATAAGGAATAAATAAAGCACGAGGTGTCAAGTTACTTTCCATGTGTCCAATGCTAGGGGTGCCTATGGACATGCAAACCTTTATGGATAAGGAAGAAGTCAAGCATGAGGTGTCCATGGAGCTTTCCATGTGTCCTTAGCCTAGAGATTTCATGGCCATGCAAGAGGACAGCTCATAGAGGCTTCTTGAATATCACATTTCGGTTTATGGAAACTTATAGGCCATCCCAACCGACCTCCAATCAAAGAAATAACCCCATTGGTTGATAGCTTCTAAAGATAAGCTCATTTATAAAGAGAGTAATCCCTAAAATGCCCTTGAATAGAAACACCTTCAAACCAAGGTGAAACTAGGTGCCCCATGGTTCAAAAACTAGAGAATGGTAAGGGAATATATAAGTATTATAATGCATGTGAAAATTTGCAAAGAAAACCTCTCAATTGGGTAAATTATAGAAAAGTCTAGAATGTACCTAAAATTGCATAACTTGCACAAACAACATCCAAATTGGACCAAAATTCATCCACAAGTTATCTTTGATGTTTTGAATGTGAATTTTCCATTATTTCCATATTTTGAAGTTATATAATCACATTATTCATTACTTATTCCTTTTATTCATTTTCTCTCTCCTAAACTTATCCTAATATTTCAAGGTTGTCCATATTAGATGAAATTTGACATGTAGGCTAATTTTGATATGTAGATTTCAAATTTGAAGTTTGTTTCCACTTTTGAGACTTCTTTTTATGAGATATGCCATATGGCCCATTAACGGCCCATTATCTAAATTATTCATCCAATTAAGTTCATTATCTTCATATTACCACCAAAATGAGTTATGTGGCATATTTTATGTATCCATTATTAACCTAAGACTAATGTGAAAACATTAGGATACATTAGGGTGATAAATTCATGTATTAGATCATTAGGACTATACTAAACATCTATTTAGGTCTAACCTTCAACCTTATTTGGCTAAGTCCAAAATGTCTACTTCCAGGGTAGGGTCCGAGATCTAGTATGTTACAGCACACCACCCCTTAAAGGGATTTCATCCTCGAAATCAAAACATCCACTTATGAGAAAACAACTTATTCACCACCTCTTAAAGGATTCATCTTATAAGTCAAAACTATTCTTTAGGTACAAAAGGTTCAACTACACTTCCTTACATCCAACTACATAAGCATCATGCAAAAAAAAGAAACATAACTTGTAAAGACTAACTATGAACTATGGGTTAACTTGCTCTTGTCCATCCTCAAACAAGTCTTTACACCTGGGAGACTAGTTCGACATATTAGGGTCCCTAATGATAAATCATATAGATGTGTAAGGCTACTATTGCCTAAAAGCATTCTATTTTGAACAATTCATATCAGCTCAGGCCAGGCCGATATCATATGGATTCGGGATTCCTCATAAACCAAGCTAGTGGTGCGGAGGAAAATCTTGCCAGCCCCCGAACCCTGATCCTTTGTGGACACCTTTGCTTTCAACTTCATGTCCTAGTAGTTGCCTAAAAGCCAAGCTAAACAACCTCAAGTTACTATGGTTACTTATGCATCTTTTTGTTGTAAGTATTTTAGGGATCTATTCATCATTATTCTAATGTGATACTATAGGATCCTAAATCAACCCTTCATCATCTATTGATCAACTCTAGGGAAAACATGTCACGTGAAGGTAAGGCAAGTATTCTAACAAGGGAGACAAAATTGAAATAGTCAGATTCCGACTACCATGGGCTCTGATACCATGTTGTAAGGAGTGGGACCACCACTCCCTACTAAAAAAAATAATTGAAGAATAAAACATCCATTCCAAACATACTTAAAGGTATGTTGAAATAGGTATAAATTTTCCAAATTTATTATAATGGTATGCAAAAGACCAAAGTGTAGCAGCAAAATTAAACAAATGACTATATACAATTTTCACAAAAGATTACAAAAGTACATCATAATATCCCATAAGGGTTTACATGTATGATAAAACATAAGGATCTAAGTAGAGGGAAATCTAAACCATAACAAATTTGTCTCCAAGCTTTAACTCCTAATTAAGCTAATCCAAAACTTCATGCCTTATCATCCAAGTCCTTCACCTAGGGTTGGAAGATACCCCAACAAGAAGAGGAAATAGATGACATCAGCAAAGGCTGGTATGTGCATACTAAATAGGAAATTGAGTAATATATGGAACAAAGGACATAAAATATAAAAGGATTCCCATAGAAAGGATAAGGACCACCCAAATGGATATCAAGAGAAAAGGAATTGAAATAATATGATAACAAAAGAATACTTTCCATTAATAAAATGTAAAGATTGTGCCACACAAGCACAAGTAAAGAATTAGGGCACACACCCCATATCATCTACCTAGATGCATGTGAGATAAACATATCCCTAGAACAATATAAACACAAAGGCATCCAAGTTTCATAAACTTGAAACCTGATAGAGAAAGGAATACTGCCAATCTCCCAAATATATAAAACATGGGCCAAGAATCACACATCTTTCCCTAGGTATGAGGTTCCTTTCCATCCCAAAAGAGCAGGAAATATCACATCTGCTCAGCAGAAAATAACACATCTTCCATAAAAACCAATGCAATTACACTACTCTAGTGCTACTAAATCACATAGCATGTTATATGTAGAGGCAAGTAGAAAGTATAGTTAGAATATATAAACTAGTCACCACATAAGTGACCAACATATACATCCACCTCATAAGTGGGCGAAAGACATCACATGTCATCTTTTAGAGTCCCATCATGAACAAAGCATAAGATAAGAGTTCAAATGAATATCCATGATTACATGATCAATATCAAATAAGGTAGATCACATGAACCATGATTTTCAAAAGAAAAGACATTGTGTATAGGCTAATATCCATAGGATAAAGAGAATGAATAAGCATAGGTGAATTGCTCAACATAAAAGAATAGGGGATACATCATACAATAAGAGAGGAAATAGAAATTACTCAATATAGAAATAAATGTGGGATGCAATCATACCTCAACTTCAGAGTCTAAATAGTCCAAGTTAGTCCTAGATCCAAGCCTAGGCCTCCAAAGAACCTCTAGGGAAGGTGGATAGGTCCAATAAGTAAGGCTCCCAAGCTTAGAGAGATTGATTTCTCCAACAAAGCTCCTATCTCGAGCAAGAATCCCCTTCTCCACTTTAGAGGTGAAAACCCCTAACAAAAGAACATGGAGATGAAGTGTTTATGGGTTCTAGGTGGGGTTTCACCATGGAAGGCCATGGTTCTGACCTGGAGGAAGGTGGAAGGAACACTAACAACATGAAAATAGGGAAGGAGAGGAGAAAACTTACTAGTTTTGGTCAAAATCACCAAGGAGGAGCTTAAGAAATCCTAAATAGAGAAATTTGGAACCCTAGGAGCCTTCTTCACCAAGGTAGGCACCTCCTTTTACCTTGGGACAGAACCTTTGTGAAAAACAGAGTAGGAATGATGCTCTAAGCTAGAGGAAATAAAGGAGAGCAAGAATTTTCGAATTGGGAGTTGGGAAGGGGTAGATATGGCTATATAAAGAAAGAGGTCAAGTAAGAGGTGTCTATGAGACTTTCCATGTGTCATGTATAAGGGTGTCCATGGACATGCAAGCCTTTATGGATAAGGAATAAGTCAAGCATGAGGTGTCAAGTTACTTTCTATGTGTCCAATGCTAAGGGTGCCTATGGACATGCAAACCTTTCTGGATAAGGAAGAAGTCAAGCATGAGGTGTCCATGGAGCTTTCCATGTGTCCTTAGCCTAGGGATTTCATGGCCATGCAAGAGGACAGCTCATAGAGGATTCTTGAATATCAAATGTCAGTTTATGGATACTTATAGGCCATCCCAACTGACCTCCAATCAAAGAAATAACCCCATTGGTTGTTAGCTTCTAAAGATAAGCTCATTTATAAAGAGAGTAATCCCTAAAATGCCCTTGGAGAGAAACACCTTCAAACCAAGGTGAAACTAGGTTTCCGATGGTTCAAAAACTCAATAATGGTAAGGTACTATATAAGTATTATAATTAAGGTGATAATTTGTAAAGAAAACCTCTCAATTGTGTAAATTGCATAAAAGTCCAGAATGTACCTATAATTACATAACTTGCACAAACAACATCCAAATTGGACCAAACTTCATACATAAGTTATCTTTGATGTGTTGAATATTAATTTGCCATTATTTACATATTTTTAAGTTATATAATCACATTATTAATTACTTATGCCTTTTACTCATTTTCTCTCTCCTAAACTTATCCTAATATTCCAAGGGGGTCCAAATTAGATGAAATTTGATATGTAGGCTAATTTTGATATGTAGTTTTCGAATTTGAAGTTTTTTTCCACTTTTGAGACTCCTTTTTATTAGATATGTCATATGGCCTATTAACAGGGCCCATTATCTAAATTGTTCATCCAATTAAGTTTCTTATCTTCATATTACCACCAAAATGTATTCATTATAAACCTAAGATTAATGTTAGAAAATTAGGTTATATTAAGGTGATCTATACATGCATTCGATCATTGGGGTTATACTAAACATATATTTAGGTCTAACCTTCAACCTTGTTTGGCTAAGTCCAAAATTTCTACTTCCACGGTAGGGTCCGAGATCTATTATGTTACATAGGGTTTGCCTTAGTAGGGTAATATTTTCCTTCACTATTGGTATGTATATACCAAAAATTAGGGTTTTTCATTAGGGTTAACGATAAAGCTCTACATCATAGGGTTTTGTCTTTCCTTTAACCTACATAAGTTTACTTAGACGAATGGTTTATATCTACCCAAGTCCTTCATGGATGGGTGGGATATCCTAGCCCATCCCTAGGTGTTTCTTGGGTTTTCCCTTACTAGAGGGTCATAAATATTATATGTGACATGTCTAATATCTATTTTTCTAATCATTAAATGTTTTAGATTAGAGAAGGATTATGTGATCCTTTTTAAAATTATAACTCAAGACAATGAGAAAAGTGAATTCTAGTGTAAAAAGAGAAAATAGATGAGAAGAGGAAGAAATTTGAGATGAGAAGTCCTATAGGTGTTTTACTTTGGGCGAAACTTCAAACATTGTCCAGGTGGGATTCAGAGGGTACCAAGATTCCTCATTTACTAACTACTGGTGTGGAGGAAATTTTGTTAGCCCCCAAGTTGTGATCCTTTTTAGACACCATTATCTTTGGAAAATACCCCAATTATTCTATTATTCTATGAAATAACTTAAGCCATTAACTATTATAAGTTATTGATAAGTATATGATCTGATGCCAATTATCATGATGTGCTCCCCCTTTTATCTACCATTGAAGGAAGGCCATAGGGATAAGGATCATCATCTCATTTTTCCAAGATCCATACTTAAGAAATGACAAAAATAACCAATAATTTCATTCATAAACTTGTTTGATAGAAAAGGATACTAATTTCCTCTCAAAGAATATTACATGATTTTCCAATATGAAAATACTACATGAGAAAGAAAACATTATTACAACAAGGAAGAAGATGTCGTGGTTTACTATCTAACTAATCCTCATTGTGACTTTAGATTTGTGAGCTTTAATTCCTGCACTTGAATCAACATATCCTCATGTAAGAAAGCAAGTCAGCTATCAAAAACACCAACAAACAAATGTGTATACGTGAGTGTATACAAAATTGGGCATGTACATATATCAACATCTCTTATTCGTCAATCAAATAAGTGCACATATAAACTTGTATATTCTTTTCATTTAAATAGTCTGACCCCATTCTTGTCATGCCACCTCAGATGCAATCAGTTCCTTATCCATCATTGGACATATATGATCTATCCCTTGGTAGTTTCAACATTAGATCTTGAATATCTTAGCTTTCCTTATATGGTACACAGAGGCATTGTATCAAACTAGAATGAAATAAACCTCCAAGTAGCTTAATCATAGACCAGTCATCAATAAATTACAGAAAATCCTCAATAGTCGATATGTGTAACTATTAATAAATTAACCATGTACCTCTTTTATGAAGAACACATGTAGTTATACTTCAAGTGCTTCAAGAATGTATGCAATGAAAATGATCATAACATGATGATAGTACTCTGGTGGAGAACCAGATGAAAATAGATCATTCAAGTTATTAAAAGTATGTTCTAAAATTCTACACGACCTTGGAGTGTCAACATTCTATCTGTATGATACTAATAAGGTCTGACTTGGTTCCTAGATTAGTGTTTAGGGTCAATTTAGGATTGGATTAGGTTAAGAGTAAAAAAAAAAACCTAATTCTAGCATATCATGTGCCCTAAGGGTTAGAAACCTAATTAGGCATTACATATAACCTTAATTTGGAGAGTAATCATAATGTTCTTGTATTATCAGGTCGAAGCATTCTTCGTCAAATTGAATATGATATAAAAATTGTTTTAGGAAATCTAGTGTTGTCATATAGTTATCACGTTAGTTCATGTATTAAACATAATACTTTAACTAGGATCAGAATCACGCATCAAATCTATTTTATTTAGATCATACATATTTTTTATAAAATTATTTTATAGTTTTTCCATATTTTGATCTACTATTCTATTTCTATGACGTGATTAACCAAGATTTGAGGGCAGGGTGGTAAAAAACCAAGGAGCATTCTCCCTCCCACAGCTGGATTTGCTTGCGCGGGAGCACACAGCCTGAGCCAGTGGACGTGCCAAAGACTTCCTTTTCCACGGATGTATACGGATATATGACAGCGGCCGGCGTTTCCCAAAGGGTAGGTAGTAGGTACGGTAACGTAAGGAAGGTCATTAGTCGACGAGTGATGAAGTCAGGCCCTTGATCGTCCGTCGCGTTGTCGCCATGCAAAGCTAAAGAAACAGTGGCTACAATATACATTAGGCAGGGTAGACGGCGATGGGGGTTCGGATCTGGACTGGCGGACAAAAACGTTTTGAGTCGATCGAAGCTAGCAGCCAGCTGAGGGGAACAAAACGGGTCAATGGCTCGGGCTTGGCTCCGAACGCTTGATGGCTAACGCGCACTAAACGGGTCGCTGTCTCGCGAGCGATAGAGACGCAGAACAGAAGATCCGATCGTCCCGTAGGCAGTAGGAACATGAGATCCGGCTTCGAGTAGTGAAGTAGCAAATGCATTCACCGGGGACCACGAGAAGGACCCAAGATAAGCTGCTGCCTGCAACATCTATCCCTGAACGGTACTCTGAACAAAGCTTCAAAATTCGTTTTTTACTGTCTTCGTTTTTCTTGGACAACAACCATTACCATTTCACAAAAATCTTCCAGCTACACAGTCTACTGGTCTAGAGATGAAGCTGTAAGCTCACCGTTCCCCCCGCCCCCAACTGAACTCGCAAATCTTGATCAACGAACCAGCGGTGAGTAACCGGAGAAAATATCAACCTGATTCCTCCTGGCAACCTGTTCCTTTGGCCCAGCTAGAAAGAACTAGTTGGTGAGTGACCTGATCGAGGAAGAGTCACGGGTGGTGTTACTGTGGACAAATATCGTCTACTTTATTGCTTCTTCTTTTCTTCATACAAGTAAACCAGTGGGACCTAGTAATGTGGGCGCTAGTGAGTGGTAATGCACATCCCCCCACCCCACAACCAGCTCCCCAGGGTTCACGGGTTTGCAAACTCGTAGCAGGAAGGTGGGGGAACAAAGCCACGGCTGCACTGCACTGCAGATCCAGCCAGCAGGGTTCCGGACGTCAACGTTGGGGGGTATCTGTGAGAAGGGGACCCAGCCAATAGATTTTCTCTCCAAGAAGACGTCTAGCTGCTGCCTCCGCCAGCCACAAATTTGATCCGCCATCACATCCCAACCTCCAAGGTCGCCTTCACTTCACTTGCCAAAATTCCGAATCCGGCCAATAGCCAGCAGGAGTGGGGATCATGCGGTTTGGAATGTTTGACAAGTCAATTCTATGAGGATGTCAGTTCCCAAACTCACCAACTGATTTAGCCACCTCACATTATGTGTGAGTAAGTAAGAGTCAGGCAAGAGGACAATCCTCTCATTAAACATCTCAAGACTCAACACGTCATCATAAGTCAATTTTGTGAACATGCCGTCTTAAAACTCACCAACTGATTTAGCCACCTCACATTATGTGTGAGTAAGTGTTCGGGAAGAAGAGGACACTCCTCTCAAATAGCCACGTCACAAACTCACAAACACATCATCATAAGGTCCGGCTCTCCTAATCCTAACAAAACACATCCCAAACAATTTAGGAATGGCAATTTCACCCGGCCCTCAACGACTTAATCCGACCGGACCCAAAAATACGGGTTTCGTTGGGTTTTTGGAGCGGAGTTGGGTGAGCCCACTGGGCGCAAGTTGTAATTTTTGTTGGGTGTAATTTTTGTGGGTGCACCCTAGTCTAATTTGCCTGAGAGTCAGGCACGTCTCACTCCCTCACTCTAACTCACCTCTCCCCATGTGTCCCTTGACCCGTCTCCAATAGTGAATGCGAGTGGAGAATCAAAATAGGGTGACAAGAGAAACCCTAGACGCCGCTTTCGATAGCCACCTCCAGTGGCGCCTTCAATCGCCACCTCCAGTCGCGTCTTCACCATCTATCGCAGTTCCTGCTGCCCATAGGGGGAATCGAACACAGAGCAACGTGACCACCTACCTAGAGCCTATAAGGTCGCCTTCACTTCACTTGCATAGTTTCAAATCCGGCCAATAGCCACCAGGGGTGTAGATCATGAGTTTGGAATGTTTGACAAATCAATTTTATGAGGATGTCAGATTCCGAACTCATCAACTGATTCAGAATGACCAGAATGATTAATCTGAACTCCTCGAACATGTACTCAGTCTGATAGGACTTCCCTATTGCATATGATCTATTTAGCCAAATTCTTTTATTTTCTTCTTGAACTTACTTGGATTGTACCATCAAAGTAAAAATCACTATTGTGTGACTTACCATACAAATTTTCAGGTGCAACTAAAAAACCTTAATTTTGCTACCTAAACTAACTTGCTCAACAGTAAGGTTTCCTTGTAAGCCTGCTAAATAATGTATGCAAATGTTGCCTTATGCCATGGTTAGTTTGTAGCTATGCCTTTATGCTAAAAAGTCTCTAGCTCCACTTAAAGCGGTTCTATAAGGATTGAGACACTAAATGGACTAAATATACATCCAAGGCAGTGGATCTTTAAGGATCGTTCACTAAAACTGTAACTATCTTGGATACCACTAGAATCTTTGGTTATAATTGGATACACTTGCTGGCATAATGTAGTATCACCTCTACCTATTTGGTTGCTTTTAGGTACTCTCTACTAAACTGAGTCAGTTATTGTTTAATACTTCATATATTTGTTCCAAGCTATATGCGTACTTCTATATGTTAGAGTATGTATCTTGTTTCACCCTTCTCAATTGATGCCTCTAGGGGGGAGTTTCTATAGTGTTTAGTGCATTTATCACTACTATTTTTTTTTATATTTCTCTTAGATTGATTTCTCTTTGTTTTTAATATACTGCATTAACTCGCTTGACTACTCAACTACACATATTTGTAAAAGACTAGAAAAATTTATTGAATGTACCGTATAGCAATACACATACTTTATCTCAATTGCACTCAAAAAATTTGCACATAGTAATAGCCTTTAAATATAAACCCTAACCAACCAAAAGGTCATTTTTGTCAGCTTAGATACAATTGGACAATTCAATGTATTCTCTATAAAAAATTGATCTAGGGTTTCACACTATGTACTACCATGTCACATGAGCATGCGTAATCTTAAATAAAAAAAACTCTTATTTTTTTTTAAGAAATGACGATTCTATTCATGTCGTCATAGTGGCTTGAACCACCTAAGACCTCTTGATAAACAAATCAAGGATCTAACCATCTAAGTGTCCCATCTTGGACTAAATCAAAAACTCTATCTAAAAATATGAATATATAATATTCACTTATGATTCACAAATCAAAATTTAATAGAATAAACTATCACTATAATTAACTACACTATAGCTTATATATACTTGAAAACAATAGACTTTGATATTTCTTTTAAAAATTATGACATAATTTTTTGAATAATTCATACAATTTCTTTTTTTTCTGGATGACGTGGGAACTATCACTGAGGAAGCGTCACGATCGTGACCCCTCTTGATAGTGTAAATTCCTGACTTTCCTCAACTACCCGCACATCAGGGTCAGTAAGGTAAACTCACACAGAGGCCGAGGTGCGTCACGGGACCAAGGATCACTGAAGCTGCACAACTGGGAATTCAAACTCGGGTCCCTACTCTAGGGAGTCTGAGCATTCTCCGCCGAGCTACAACCCCCTCGGCAATAATCCATACAATTAGTATCATTCATTGCCATGGTTATTTCATCTTTATGTTGTTATGTCTATAAGTCTCAAACCTAGATTTACCTTTATAGCTATGTATTTGCCTTCATTGAATGGTCTTTTGTGATTTATTGGAATTTATATGGACTTACTTTGAATGATCTTATACTAGAAATTAAGTCTTGTCATAATACACACATATGTTATAAATGATGCATAAATGACATCTTCAAATTTTGGTGATGTAAAAGTTTAGAGTTGTGGATTTTAGAAAGAAATTGTACCTTAGTGTGCTAGCATCAATCAACGTGAATGATTTATGCACGGGGATCACGCTTTGGGCTACATGGAGCTTTTGGTCTCTCCCATCGGGAACTTGAGGGCAACATAGGACATGTACTTGAGTTGAATGTGTGTCGTGGAGGAATCCCAACGTGGATGGCTTGTGTATTCCATGGCCATTTGATGTGTGTTGTGGGCTACCCGATGCAAGAATCACTATGGGTGTTTAAGGGTTGGTTTACAATTTTCTCCTCTCTTGACCTATAAATATGTAGTTTCTCCATTCTTTGAGCCCATTTAGGTCATTTTTCAACTATAACAATGCTCAAGTGAGAGAAGGGTGATCATGAGGGTGTATCTCATGCATGTGCCTGCATGTTGGTGTTTTAGCTTGCTTTTTAGGATCAAAGGCTAAAGATCACTATCTAATCCCAATTTATCTCTAGATTATGTAATTTTATTCATACATCCTCATCACTCCTTGGTATTTTTCTTTCGTCAATCATGTTGGTCGTGGTTATTGAATTTTCAAGGTGGAAATTCCTCTCTTTATCTAGAGATCTCTGTGTATCCCCTTCTTTGGCTTAGTTGGATCTAGAAATAGAAATGGAGGATGTTTTTCATCTATTTGGTGATCCTTGAAGCTAGGGCATTGTCCTTTCTTACTAGGAATTGTGTTCTACATGAAGGGCATGTAATGTAACCTCTATTTAGTGTTCTTTCAAAGCAAATCACATGTGAAACCTTTAAATCTCACTAAATACATGTTAGAAAGGTAAAGATGGCATATATGGGTTAGTAGGCTATGACTAGTGTTTAGAAAATCGGTCTAATCGGCCGAATAATTGGTTCGACACACCTATCACTCCACATATAGAAAATTGGACCAATAATCAGTCCATGACTGATTAATCGGCCAATCGGGCGTATAATTGGGTGAATAATCGGTGGATTTTGAAATCCATTAGCTGCAGATTTTTTTTAAAAACCTATTGTTAATCATTACATTTACATGCCCTTCACCTTTTTTACATATTTGGTCTTCTCTCCTTGTATTCTCAATAAGTACATAGTTTAATTTTCATTAAATTGCTTCTTATTGTGGATTTTTTCCCTTCTCAACTTATTCGATGAAAATGAATGCCCCCTACTCCTCTAGCTAATCCTCCATTCCCCCCTTAAACCAACTGATAATCTAAGACTGACCTTGTCCCTTATCCCTGACCTTTTTTTTCTTCCATCTTCATTTCACATACTACTGTTGAAATTTCATATCAGCAATATATTTTTTATTATTTGTTATAAGTCGGTAGTAATAAGTCAGTTAATTGCCTTTATATCAACATCTATTTGTTGTTATTATATAACCCGCTATATGCAACAATGGGTTAGTATGTGTTCTTTCCTACATTAGCATATATTGTTGTAGTTTCTGGTCTACTTTGTGTTTGGTTTGATGTCATTTTATACATTATGTATGATCAATATATAAATTTATCTATATATATAATTAAAATATAAAAAAACAAAACCGAATAAAATTGATTATACTACCGCTTATACTCCCACATACCATATATACTTTATTTGATGCCCCATCCGCCCATACACTGATTATCACTTTTCAGAACACTGGCTATGATTATGGGTAGTTTTGGGACTTTATGGTGGATCTTCTTTGGTCAGTCAAAGGTCATGATTCCATTTGGGTGATCATGATGGGTTGACAATGTAAGCTCACTTTTTTCCTATTAAGACCACCTACACCCTAGAGAAGTTGGAACAAATATGTATATGTGAGTCATGTTGTATGATGATTACTGCTTCTCAATTTTTACTCGTATGTTAAGTGATTCATTTCTTTACATGTTCAGTTATATGTACCTATACCCTTACTTGAACATGTTCATTCTATAGTTTCTGATTAATTCTCTAACTTGTAGTATTGTATGCTTTAACTCATTTAATTAAATATCCTCTTATAAGTAATAAACATAATTAGTCATATCGTCGCGACATGGGGTCTACCTCTTGGTTTTCCACACCCTTTTAGATCGCCAACATCATGGTCAGACCATTGTTGTGAAGACCCTCAGTTTAGAGACCAATAGAGTTTTGAGGGGTTGATGTGATCTTTGAGTCATCTGTAGAGAAATATGGCAGCGGAAACAAAAAAATTACTGCCATATTCCCCTTGAACAGTAGATCCTGTCAACAACTATGTAATGGGAAAGAGGGTTGCAAGGTTTATACCTGGTTGTGGAACAAGTCCAATGACTATCCCTTGTTGAAATGTGCTTCTTTCTTCAAGTTACACTTGGACGGTGTTTCCAATGACCTCCTGGCTGATTACCATGGACGGTGGTTTATTGCATCCTCCTAGAAGGTGACAGTGGTCTCCTCACCTCTGTAGTATTCCATAAGGACCACCGGGAACTCTTGTCATTATATATTAATAAATAATTATCCCTTCTAGTCAATGTGTTGGCATTGACTTGCTCTCTCAATTGTCTCTTACTTTTTGTTTCTCCCTTTGACAGGTAGAACTTGCTCAAGTTCTCACATTACCACAACTATGAGAAGAAAATAATTGTCAGAGCTTACTGTTGTGTCTCCAAAAAGCCTCAATTACCCCTCTATTTATAGGAGGGTTAGGGTCAGGAGTTCTGGTCTTCACAGGAGTTGAAAGGACATAATTTTATGAAGTTTCTGTAACCTACGAACGTTGAACTGATTGTCTCACTATGTTTCTTATTCACAATTGTATTGGTAATTAATATTCAATTAGTGAACAACATGATGTCATCATCAATCCTTGATCCAATCATATTGATCAACTAAATGGTTGGTTCACAACCTAAACCAATCGGTTCAGACATCTAAGTTGATCAGTTCACTTGTTGAATCGGTAGTTTCAGAGTTCTGAATACTGATGCTAGTTCAAATTTACCTAACACTTGTATCGATCGGTTCAACACTTGAACCGGTTGGTACATAGTCAGTAGGTTGATTTCCAACTATTGTTGTTTAAATTGAATACCTAACACTTTAGTAATCAAGTTAAACATCATTCATGAATAAATTCCTATTCCATGTGTATCCTATGTGTGTGACCCTATAGGTTCCACATTACATTGGCAGTGAATGTCCATAACTAATTTATGATATCAAAAACAATGAGTGGTATATAGAAATACATGATTGCTACCCAAGTATTTGGAAGGTTAGAGAACATCTTCAACCTACAATCTTATATTGGTGTTATAGTGATCATATAGTTTCTTTGTCATTGATATCCAGATTGAACTCAAGCCATGGAATCATCATCCTCTTCAATATTCAATCCATGTTCCTTGAACTAGAGTAGTGTAACGACTGGGCCCACTGCCCAAGGTTCTAGTAGAGTTTTAGGAATGATGATTGGCCCCATAGACCACTACTAGACTTAACTGTGCGTCTTAAATCTCTCACACATACAAGCTAAGATCAACTTCCCAACTGGTCATCCATCCCAGTACTACTCCAAGCTGAGCACGCTTAACTACGGAGTTCTTTAGATATGGGCTCCCAGAAAAGGAGGTGCACCTTGGTGATATGGGTAGTCCAATCATTCCTTTTAAGATCAACTTATATGAGGCCTCAAATCCTGGGATGTTACAATCTCCCCCACTTAGACTCTTGACGTCCTCATCAAGGCTCATCTATATGGCCTCATAAACTGACCCCATTTCAGTGCAGACCCACAATGGCCCATGGACACCCAACTCCCGATCACATAATACCAGCATAAGGGTGGCTACATCAACCATGGACAACCCTTTCCTACATGCCTGGAGTGCACGGCTCAAGACTGACATGCCATGCCCATGTGGGCCCCACCTACTAGAGGGGTTATGGCTCTAATACCATTTGTAATGACTAGGCCCATTGCCCAAGGCTCTAGTAGAGTTTTAGGAATGATGGCTGGCACCACAGACCACCACTAGCCTTAATTGTGCGTCTTAATCTCACACACGCACAAGCTAGGATCAACTTCCCGACTGGTCAGCCATCCTAGTACTACTCCAAGCTGAGCACACTTAACTATGGAGTTCTTTAGAGATGGGATCCCGAAAAAGGAGGTGCACCTTGGTGATATGGGTAGTATAATCATTCCTTTTAAGATCAACTTATCTGAGGCCTCAAATCTTGGGATGTTACAAGCAGACTGTCTGATATATATGTAACCTCAATATCACATATTGACTCACATCAACATGGCCATGCTTTCTCAGTCTCACTTATTAAGTGGCTAGGATATCACACTCATGTAGTAGGGACAAATCCAATCTACTCGACTGAAAATCATCCCCATGTGTCACAATGCACCCGAGCACCACCTTTATGGCAACCATTATTCAAGGTTGTGGTGGATGATATAAAAGTACATCGAACAACATGTGATGAGTGTAGTGATTTCAGGTCTAAGAACCACAATCATGACCATCACTATGAGAGATGATTGTGATTACCTTATAATGGTTTCCATGCATCACTCTCAAGGTGGGTCTATCTGATATATTGTTCCCTAATAAGTGTCTATGTGTTTGGTTTGAGATCACATATCATGACTTAATGAGATTTTGTCATTAACCAACACACACTCTAGTATTATGTGTTATTGATGTCTATTAGCATTCCACAATAACAACCGACTAGGGACATAACAAGAATGCATATACTCTTAATATCTATATGATCTCATTGTTCAGGTCCTCAACTTGAAGACATACATCATTGAGTAATATCATTCTTTAGACATTTATTATGTAATATCAATATCTCATAACTGAGAAAACAAAATAATTTGGAAGATTGCCTTTATTATTATTCAAATTGTTTACAAGATATGTCATTATAATCATCACATGATTGCTCTCTAGGAATACATACCAATAGACTCTCACTTTCACTTAGAGACAATCACCCATGAACTTAATCCCAAGTGATCTAACATGACCTTCATGCTTTTTCTATGAAAGTACTTTTGCCAAGGGGTCATCTATATTGCTCTCAGCTGGTACTCTATAAATCTTCACATTTCCTTGATGTATGATTTCTAGTATGAGATGGAACTGCCTTTGTATGTGCCTAGAATGCTGATGCAATCTGGGTTCCTTAGCTTGTGAAATAGCTCCATTATTGTCACAATATAGCTCAATTGCATTGTTCATGTTTCACTAGTACATAACCGGCCTTTAGTGTCGGTTATTTAAGGCCTTCAGTGTCGGTTTTTAAGCGACACCTATGTAGGCGCCACTAAAAGCCCAATTGTTATGTGTCAGTTCTCAAACTGACGCCACAACCCTTCACGCGCCACCAAAAATGTGCCAGCAGGGGGGTATAGGTGTCGGTTATTAGCTTTGAAATCGACGCCATATACCTTCGCTCCACAGAAAGGGTGCCATCTGGGGCACTATCGGCGTCGGTTTAGTAGTGATAACCGACACCATCTCACCCGCTACCACGGCCGTGCTAGCCAGCACGGTCGTGGTGTTTGGCCCGCTGCCATGACCGTGCTGGCCAGCACGGCCGTGGTATCTGGCCTCATTAGGGAAATCGACGTCGGTTACTAGTAGGGCAACCGACACTGTAACCATTTGTCGTCAGTTTTATACAAATAACCGATGCCAATTTTATGTTTTTTTATATCAGTCTGTAGACCTACTGTGGCTGGTCACAGGATGAGAAACCTGTAGTTCAGTTATGAACTGTAGGTTTTACGACATCTATTGATATCAGCCAACAACAGGCCACAAACCTGCAAAATTAACAACATAAATGTTCACACATTTAGCAACCTGCAGTTCCATTCGATTTTCACACATGTAGAAACATTCATGTAGCAATCTGTAGTTCTATTCATTTTCACATTCATACATGTAGAAACATTCATATAGCAACCAACAGTTTCATTTATTTTCACTCATACACATGTAGAAACATTCAGACATGTAGAAACATTCACACATATTATAATTCAGAAATTCATTTACAAAATATCATTCTTTAGTCATTATTCTCTATCAACATCCCAATTATATGTTAAAACCCCCACTACTTGTATGGTTGTTGCCCATTCTTCTCTTACTTCATTTAATTCTCCCATCGTATAGGGAGCATGTACATCTGATAAGGCATTTCCTGTAGTGTGGTTAGTTTTAAACACATGCAAATAGAATGATGTATATATATAATTAATGAGCTATAAATAAGAGTGATATATTTCATATTATCTAATGTGACTATATATAATACCTCAGGAATGGTATCGATGTACATTGCGGCATATTTGATAATCATGTGCATAAATCACATCACATAGTATGCACATGCCCATCTGTTGTCTTGTGTAGCACACTATAAATTGAAACATACAAAATATTAAAAAATACAACTAATTAAGCATTGTTCACATAAATAATATATACATTGCAGTCGGGAACTTACTTCCACATTTGTCCAAATTATTTGCTGGTTCTTTTTCTTGGGGACCTTTCCTCCAGCATTTTTGAACTCATCTAAACCCTTACATATTAATGTAACACAGTACATTGCATAATTAAATAGTAATGTAATAACATATGTTAACGGATATGAAAATGAAATGTTTCTCACCTGAATAATGCTATTTTCATTTTGTGTCCATATCTTGAATTCAATTTAGTCCCCTTAGGATCTAGATAATAGACAGTGAACGTCTCGGGGACAATAACTAGTAACTCCCAATGCATACCACTAGAGGTAAAAAAGTTAAAAATTAATAACTCAAAATCCACAATAACAATATAATTTTCTTAAGTCCAAATTATAAGCAAAGTAAACTTACTCCACATTGAATAGAGCTATTATCAACGCCTTCTTATTTTGAGCAAAACTTCTAAAAGCATCACAGCAGTATTGTTGAACTGACGAAGGGTCTTTAGCTACTAGACTAATCAAAGATGGAATCAAAAATCCTACATGTTCGAATGAAAAATCTACACATATATTGTCTAAGTAGCTGCAAAACATATATTACGTATGCATTAATAAATAAGAAACCAGATCACCAGATCCTACACAAGGTATATGGATGTATAAAGAAGATCTCACCTTATCCATAGCTCTATCACAGATGTATTCAGCCAATCATATCGAAACAACTCCAAAGTTTCTTGTATAAATAGGTTGCTTTCGTATGATTGACCTGCAGCATCTGCATCTATAGAAACAGTTATAGGGCAATTTATATCATGTTCGCCTAACCATATTTCCATACCCCTACAATCAAGACCTAACGGGACAGGTAGGTCCTGTGGAACCCAACTTGGTAATGTAGGAGGTGGAGGTGGAGGCCTAGATGTTGTGGGTGTCTTCTTTTTAACCTGTATATATATATAATTTCAGATCAACTGACATCATATACACACACTAACAATTTAACGTAATGTAATTTGCCATACAGTTTCAGTATAGAGGACAACCGCTTTTGGCCACAATATCACTCCGCCTTCTGCCTCACCAAGTGTTTCACAATCTGGGTGGGCATATGGCAATGGAAGATCCATCCAGTTGGGAAATATACGTAGCGGGCTCACACGAATTCAACTAGACGGTAATGGAGACCCATGAAACATTTCCCCTGGTAGGGATGGGTAAGACGACGCCTCTACAATGAAAAATTCTTTACGTTTTAGACGGCATGGCTTCAACCCCTACAAATTTTTGTGTTAAGAATGTTATATACATATATACATATCATCTTGAAAAGACTAGTTATTATGTCATAAAAATACTTACATTGGATGTGCTAGGTGGTGGGTCTACAAGATTACTCCCAACCTCTGTAGTAGGAGTAGAGCGGGACGCCATAGGTATTGTCTGCTGAGTGGCAGTCTGAGATGCCTGCCACTTGCTCAGTGCTTCTTCGAGTTTCCTATCAACTAGCTTATCTACCTATACATGGATAAAAGAAATGTTAGCTTCTGATTATTGAATTCTCTTTTACAGTAACATTATAAAGAAAGAATAGGTTACCTCTTCTTGTGAAAATCCCACCTTTGGGACATGTTTGCGCTGGGATGGCCCAAAGAACGCTATGATGCCCACACCAGTGCCTGCATCCCTAATACGTCCGGGATGCTCTGGGTTACCCAGAGCAACTGTCAATTCATCCCTTGTGCCCTTAGGGATGAACTTTCCTTGTTTCCTTAGCTCGTGCAGCTCCCGCTAATCGCCAAAACAAAAATTTGTAATTAAGTAAACACCACAATTATCAATATTCGAACGATTTCTATAAGAGTTATATTTTACCATTTTTGCAGCCGCCTCAGTAGTTGCGGGCTTCCTTATATCTCCCTTCTTATTTTGCCTCCCAGCTATCCAGACATCATGGTGAGGCATAGGTGTGCTACCTATAGTAGAGGACTCCTGAGTAGCAGTAGACTGAGCATTAGCCTCAGACTGTAGTCTTTGGCGAATGCATGCATGCCCCTTTGAGCCCATTGTGTGGTCATGCACATTCAGTGCATGCCTTGCTTTTTGCGCCTCACTGAGGGCCTAGTTAGTATGCACATTAATGATTTGGTTAGTAACACTAAATTTTAATCTTGAATAGGTGAATACAACGTATATTAATTAAATTGGGGGTGACACCTAATACCTTGAATTCATCAGTTTGTCTTGAAGCAACAAATGCGTCCCATTCTTCTTGGTCCAGGAAGTTCCACTATTCTGTGGTTGTCTTCTTCCTCTTGTCACCTTCTTTTATGTATTCTCGGGTGAGATTTGTCCTATAGTTCCTTAGGACTCTCCCACAGTGTTGCATCACACATTTACGATGCATCTTTTCATTCAATTCAAATATACTCTACAAAATAGAATTGCTATTAACTAGTATCTAAAAAATTAGTAATCTAACAAATAGAATTGCAAATTAATAATAACTCACGCATAAATCCTTCCATATTACATCTTTCTTCTCCTTAGGAACTTTATGCCAAGAATCTATCTTACAACCACAATGGCTACGAGTAACATACCCAAGATATGAAACAAACGAATTGCGATTCACTCCAAGTGCATTTCCTGCATTATCAAAATCCACAACAAGTTTGGGTCCATTTCCCCTTTGCGCTATTAACTTCTTCATCATAGTGATGCCCCTTCTCTTGTCAACTTTTTGGTGCTGCTCATCAAGTGCCTCAAGTGCTTCAGAGGGTACATTTGCATCATCAACCTAAAATTTGACAAAATAAACACACTTATAGGATATAACTAGAAATGGACATATAGATATAAATATATGATATATATTTTTAAAACTTACATTGTAAGGTGGCGCATTGATGTCCTCACCCTCACAGTAATCATCAGCATGGTCATCAGGAGAATGCTCAGCCATCTGAAAGTTCACATTCACATTGTAAAGTTCACATTGTAAAGTAATTCATATTGTAAAGCTCACATTGTAAAGTAATTCATATTGTAAAGCTCACATTGTAAAGTTCACATTCACATTGTAAAGTTCACATTCACATTCTAAAGTTCACATTCAGAAAAATAAAACATATAAAAAATATAAACATGCCTCTAATATTGTGATTTTTTTATCAATTAACAATCCTTCATTGTGATCTCCGCACACATACAAGTCATCATTAGCTTCAATATTTGCTGGTGTTGGCAACCCAATTGAGAATGGACTGGAGTCATCATACTTATCATAGTACTCTTCTTCATCTATAGGATCTTCAATGAACTATCTTTTACCATGAAGAACAACCGACCATTTATCATTTGCAAGATCATCGATATAAAATACTTGTTTCGTCTATGATGCCAATACGAATGGTTCACCCTTCTCGCCAATATTTTCAAAGTTCACTAAAGTGAAACCCAACTCATCCACTATAACTCCTTTGGTGTTATCAACCCAATTACATTTGAAGAGCAGAATTCTAAAATCTATGTAGTCAAACTCCCATATGTCTTCAATGACACCGTAATATGACATTTTAGCTTCACGTGGACTCTTATCCTTTGCACTTGCAAAAAACATAGTCGACGCTTGAAGGGTGACCCCACTGTTTTGTACGACACTCTTATCATCTTGGCGCTTTGTGTAATATTTGAATCCATTAATGTCATACCCTTCATAAGACATAACAATCAATTTTAGTTTAAAGGCGGGGCATTTGATAGTTTCAGTAATATCATCTGGTGTTTGAGATAGTTGATGTAAGACTTTCTCTTCGAACCACTTAATAAATGTCTTGTTATGCTCTCTAGCAAGCCACATTGTATTGGCTCGAGGATATTGTCTCTTGATGCAATTGGTATGTTCCTCGATACAAACACTCACTACATCCATGTTGTGTAAAATATACAAGTGACCTTGTTCCAACTGCTCACGGTTGATTACTTTCACCCGTGATCCCAAAATTCATTTTCCAAATTTCTCCTCAATATTCTTGTCATTACCAGGAGTGTCATTATCACTGAGAAAGTCATTGCAAAAATCCATAACCTCTCTCGCCACATAACCCTCAATAATACTCCCTTCAAGCCGATAACAGTTTTGAACATCACTTTTAAAAACGGTCATGTATCGTTCAAAGGGATACATCCAATGCAAGAAAACTGCTCCCAACATTTTCACTTCCCTAGTCAAGTGGACAACAAGATGTACCATGATATCAAAGAACGATGGAGGAAAATACATCTCAAGCTAACATAGGGTAACAACCACTTCTCTTTGCAAATTATCAAGAGTATCAGGGTCAATAACTTTGCTATATTGACTGTTGAAAAAGAAACAAAGTCTGGTGATTGCAAACCTTACATGCTTCGGCAATATAGATCGAATTGCCACAGGCAATATTTGTTGCATTAGAGTGTGACAATCATGAGATTTAAGACCTATCAACTTCAGATCTTTCATTGATACCAATCTACGGATGTTGGATGAGTAACCCTATGGCACCTTAACATTTACCAAACATTCACAAAAAGCTTTCTTCTCCTTTCTAGACAATGTGTAACAAGCAGGAGGTAAGTATGTTCTCCGATTTCCCATTTCACGTAATTCTGTTAATTCTGACCTTATTCCCATTTCACTTAGGTCCAGTTTAGATTTTAGCCCATATTTAGTCTTACCTGGTATATTCAACAAAGTACCAATGACACTATCACAGACATTTTTCTCAACGTGCATGACATCGATACAATGTCTGACTGTCAAAGAACTCCAATAAGGAAGATCCCAAAATATTGACTTCTTGAATAAAGATTTGTCAGTCCGTGTGGCCATAGTACATTGTGATCTCTTACCAAATTCATTGACAAAGCCTTTTACTCTTTCATAAACAACCTCCCCTAGTATAGGTTTAGGTGCACTCCGTTCCTCATTCAATCCATTGAATGCTTTGCGCTTCCTACGATACAAATTTTGTAAGAAACCTTCGATGACTGAGATATACAGTCTTACCACCATGTTTTAGTCTTGTTGAATCAGTGTTCTCTTCACATATAGGACACACTTTAGCTCCTTTGACACTATAAGTGTATAATGTGTATTGGGTTTTCAAGAAAATTTCGACAGCATTTCCCCACTGTTCTCCAAGTACAGATGTACTTAGAGAACAAATGGGGAAATGCTACTAGAATTTTCTTGAAAACCAAATACACATTATACACTTACATCCTAAGTGAGATTAGGTGTTCAAGAACAGTCCCAAACCGGGGACTATCCAATATTTACTCCTAATGAGTAAATCTTGGACGAGTTTCTAGGCCAACAAATACATGTGTTGTCATTCTTATATATAATAAATGTGTACCACCTATCCCATTCTTGAACACCTAATATCACTAGTAAGTGTATAATGTGTATTGGGTTTTCAAGAAAATTTCGGCAGCATTTCCCCACTGTTCTCCAAGTACAAATGTACTTAGAGAACAAACGGGGAAATGCTATCAAAATTTTCTTGAAAACCCAATACGCATTATACACTTACATCCTAAGTGAGATTAGGTATTCAAGAACAGTCCCAAACCAGGGACTATCCAAGATTTACTAATAATGAGTAAATCTTGGATGGGTTTCTAGGCCAACAAATACATGTGTTGTCATTCTATAACATTGATTTCAACATTTCGAGTGTCCATGCATGTTCATCATCAAGATAAAGATTACACATAAATTAGTATGACCTAGGCATGGAGAGATTCATAATTTTCAAAATTTCAAACTAGCTCATGCATTATCATCAATCTACATCATACAATAGGGATTCATGTAGATGTTAGGGTGACACATCACTACAAAATCAGAGACTTAACATTAGGGTTTTAATATCTTACATAGATTTATCACAAGATTTCAGCAATAAAGTTAACTCAAGATTATGGTGAAATGTGTATTAGGGTTTTAATATCTTAATTCAACATGCATCAAAATTTACAGAATTAGGTCAGGCATTAGTATTCAATTGCAAATGTATCTTCTTCTTCCTGCTCCCTCCTTAACAAATGGATAAAAGCAAGGCCATGACCGTGTGGGCTGGCCACGACCGTGTTGCCTAGGGGCAGCACGGCCGTGGCCAGCCCACACGGTTGTGACCTTGCTTTAATCCATTTGGTAAGGAGAGGGAGTAGGAGGAAGAAGAGGTGGAGGAAGAAGAAGGGCAGCGGCCTACCATTGGTAGCAGCATGGAGACGGAAGTGGCGGTGTGAGGAGAAGGGCGCCGAGCACACCAATGACAGGAGAAGGGTACTGAGAAGAGAAGGAGAGGCATCGACCGTATGCAGAGAAGGAGAGCCAGGGGAGGAGTAGGAGACCGTCGGCGAGGAGAGCATTAGCAACAACAGTGTCGGCGAGGAGAGCAGCAGTAGTAGAGGCACCGATGGCGAGCAGCAGACGCACCAGCAGTAGCGGCGGCGACCAGCAGGTTGAATGCGGGCATCGTCGGGCAATTTTAGGTGAGTAGCAGGAGAGGAGCGATGAAACAGGAGAAAGGGGAAGACTCGGGTGATCGTGTGTCTATTAAGTTTGTAAACGACGTCAGTTCTCTACAAAACCGACACCTAAACCCTTAAGTGTCGGTTGATAGTAACAAACCGACGTCCAATTGGACATTCTTCTACCCTAATTTTTTTGGCGGGGACGGCGCGCGCACCCTTATAACATCGGTTATGCTAAGAAAACCGACACCCATATTGGAAATTTTGGCGCAAATTTTATCTACATTCAGCGTCAGTTATTAGGTAAAACATCGATGTTGTATCTGATACTTTGGCGCAAATTTTTTTGCTCGAAAAAATTGGATTTCGCGGGCTACTTTAGGCGTCAGTTTCTTTTCTTCAACCGACACTGAATGAAAAGCGATACCTGTGTCTGGCTGGTCTTCAAATATAGGCATCGGATGTCCTTATTAACCGACATTTAATGGGACCAGCGTCGGTATTACTAAAAATCGACGCCTCTAAATGCGACGTTGAACGTTGTTTCTGTAGTAGTGTTTGGAGCCACCCCAAGTTCTGATACGAACTTCTTGAGCTGAATAGCCTCCTTTTATGCATTAGATGTAGCAATATACTCATCCTTTGTTACAGAATTAGCAATTGTCTCTTGCTTGGAACTCTTCCAACTTGCAGCTTCATTTTTTAGGCAAAACACAAATCCAGATTGTGATCTGTAGTCATCTTTGTTGGTTTGTAAGCTTGCATTGGTGTAACCCTTTACCACCAACTCTTCCTCACCACCGTAGACAAGATACTAATCCTTAGTTCTCTTCAAGTACTTAAGGATGTTCTGTAACATCCCAGGATTTGAGGCCTTGGATAACATGATCTTAAAAGGAATGATTGGACTACCCATATCACCAAGGTGCACCTCCTTTTCTGGGAGCTCATCACTAAAAACTCCATAGTTAAGCGTGCTCAGCTTGGAGTACTACTGGGATGGGTGACCTGTCGGGAAGTTGATCCTAGCATGTGCATGAGTGAGGACAAAGCGCGCAGTTAAGGCTAGTGGTGGTATGTGGGAACAGTCGTCATTCCAAAAACTCTACTAGAGCCTAAGGCAGTGGGCTCAGGCTTTACAAATGGTATCAGAGCCAGTTCCCCTCCAGTAGGTGGGCCCACATGGGCATGGCATTCCAGTCTTGAGCTGTGTGGTCCAGGCATGTAGGAAAGGGTTGTTCATGGTTGACGTAGCCACCCTTGTGCTGGTATTCTGTGATCGGGAGCTGGGTGTCCATGGGCAATTTTGGGTCTGCACTGAAATGAGGAAGAGACTATGAGGCCTTATAGTTGAGCCTTGACGATGACGTCAAGAGTCTAAGTGGGGGAGATTGTAACATCCCAGGATTTGAGGCCTTGGATAACATGATCTTAAAAGGAATGATTGGACTACCCATATCACCAAGGTGCACCTCCTTTTCCGTGAGCCCATCACTAAGAACTCCATAGTTAAGCGTGCTCAGCTTGGAGTACTACTGGGATGGGTGACCTATCGGGAAGTTGATCTGGGCATGCGCATGAGTGAGGACAAAGTGTGCAGTTAAGGCTAGTGGTGGTCTGTGGGGACAGTCGTCATTCTAGAAACTCTACTAGAGCCTAGGGCAGTGGGCTCAGGCTTTACATGTTATTTACAGTAGTCTAGTGAGTTTCACTAGGATCTGACTAATATCTATTTGTCATGCTTAAGGCATGCGAGACATCTGGATGAGTACATAACATTGTGTACATGATAGATCCAATTACGGATGCATATAGAATCTTACTCATGCACTCCATTTCTTTAAAAGAATTGGAACATTGATCTCTAAAGATAGTTACACCATGAGACATGGGTAGGTTTCCTCTCTTTAAGTTCTTCATGATGAACCTCTTCAACACTTTTTGTCAATGTATGTGCTCTGACTTAGTCCATAAGCCTTCTAGATCTATCTCTATATATCATGATTCCTAATATGTAGGTTGATTCACTTAATTCCTTCACAAAGAATGTATTTCCTAGCTAAAACATTATCATCTGAGAAGTAGGAATGTCATTCGCCATCAATAGTATGTCATCCACATACAATATGAGGAATATAATTGTAAGATTCCCGACCTTGCTTAAAGTGTTGAACAAGCTTAATTACTATAATTTAGTGATTTAAACCTCAATATAACCTTTTTATATGCTTTTATATCATGTGACTAGCTTTATATTCAAGCTTGGTCAAATTTGGGTATTGTTTGAGCAAGTTATGCAATTTTATGCACATTTTGGACTTTTCTACAATTTGTCCATATCTGAGATTTTCTTTGCGATTTATCACATGATTAATGTTCCTTAGATATTTTCTCATCATTCTTGATCTTTTTGAACCATGGGGCACTAGATTGAACCTTGGTTTGGTGGTGATTCCCTTCTATGGTGAATTAGGGTTTTACCCCTTCATTGATGGGATACCTTTAGAAACCATCAACTGATGGTCCCCCTATTTGGTTGACATACTATGGTCACCAATAGGTGGTGACAACCAATGGTCAACCTAGGAATTAGTTCTATGGTTTTATGGTTTGGGTTCACTTGGGCTGGTGGTTCACTTAAATAGGATGGTCAACTGACGATTCACCATTTAAGTGACTAGGGCTCCAAGAACCAATGGTTCCTGTGCTTGGAGGTTGATGGTTGGCCTAAATATCCAACAACATATGGCCTAGAAGGTATCTACAACTGGTGGACCTACTTCAGCATGGTCGTGGAATCTCTTAGCCATGGACACATGGAGAGCTGCTAGGACACCTCAAGTGTAACATCCCTGACCTGGGTTATGAGTTAACCCTAGGTGTTTTGTCTAAATATGTAATTAAAACTTTGTGATTAACTCTTAGCATGTAATTAAGTCTCTCAGAAACATATATTTTAGTATTTGCTCCTTTTTATTTAAAGTTGTAGCATTGTTTTGATATACAGGGACCTATGTGCAATTTACCCAGTTAAAAGGGTTAGCTTGCAATTTTCACATGTTGAGTTTTTCCTCTGATGTTGAGACATCATGAGAATCTTTTTGGCAAAGCATGAGGGATTTCCCAAGCTAGGGCACCAAGGTGCAGCTGTGGAAGCAATCCCAGGGCTTGAAACCCTAATTTGGGGTAAAATGCAATTTACCCAAATTAAGGGATCCAAATTGTAAAATATGTCATCTAAAGTACCTTTTAGACTCTTGCCATCATTTAGAGAAGAAATGAAGAGGAAGTCACCTCATTTGAGTTATCAGGTTATGAAATATGCCTTGTGATAGAATAATCAGGGTATATGTGCAAAAGCTCTGTATGAATGTACTTTATTATTAGATTGCTCTCCTTTACCTTCTTTTTCTAAGACCTTAAGAGAAGGTTTGTCCTTATAATAAATAGGAAGGGACGATCAAGTAAAGAAGGAGGGACCTAGTTGGAATTATGGACAACTTATGAACTAATGTTGAAAATCCTACCCCTAGTATATATACCCACAACTTCTCTAAGAAAGGGAACTTGCCCTTCGTTCCCTTCACTGTTCCATTTCACCAAAGACTGCCTTGGAGCTAAGGAGGACGACCAAGGGAAACAAGGTAGGTTTGGGACCCTTTTTTTGCCTAATTCTATGGTTAGAGCTCGAATTCAAGGTCAACTTCATGGCTAACTCTCGAAACCCTATCCTTCTAGCCATCTTTCCTTGACCTTCCTTGGCGTTTTCACCTTGGACAACCTGTAAGAACTCAAGGACGCCATTAGAGCTTGGAGCTTGAAATCTTGGAGCTCAAGAAGCAAGCTTTAGGCGGGTTTTATAACTCTAAACCCATGCTTTACTATGTACATCTCTTATATGCGGTTAGATGATAGCTTTTCATGTTTCCCTACTTTTCCCTGCTATTTTGCAAGCAAATCCATGGGATATTCGTACTGTTCTTGAGCTAGGAGATGAAGGCGTGATTTCCAAGAAAAACCCACCGCTTTTCACTTCCTTAAACAGTCTCACCAGTTTTCTCTCTCGGTCTCAAGACCGCGAGGTGAGCAAACGGTCTCGAGACCGCGACAGGGAAAACGGTCTTCAAGAACGTTTGGCCCCATTGACCGAGCGTGGACCGTATAAGAAATCTGTTCCTAATTATATAGGTTAATTACCCTCAAAATTTGGGAGGCTAACTCCAACGGAATCGGGAGATATGACCTTTTTAAGTAACAACTTTAAATGAATTTATTCCTGATTCTCAAACGGTCTGAAATTGCCTTTTTGGGCAAACGGTCTCAAGACTGTGTAAGGTCGTTGACCAGGCATTGACCGTATGAGATTACTGTTCAAAATTATGTTAATTAACAACTCACCAAGTTTTATGGTCTAATTCCAAACGGGCTAAGAGTTGAAGGGTGAATACTAGGGCTAACCCTAGGTGAAATCAGTACTGAAATTATGGTGACCTAATTAGGGTTTTTAGGGTTGATTGACCTAAACGGTCTCAAGACCATTTAAGGGTTACCCAAACGGTCTCAAGACCGCAAGGGCAATCAACCATGACCGTTTGGAGGTCTGGGGTCAAGAATAGTGGACCAATTGAAGGTACAATTATACCAAATTACATTGCAATTAAATATTGATATGATCATCAACTCAATAGGTCAGACCTTGATGAATTTGCACTAGAATCCAAAATTGGATGGGCAAACGGTCTCAAGACCGAGAGGACAATCACCCAAGACCGTTTGAAGGTCTAGGGTTAAGTAATTTGATCAATTGAGGACCTAATTGCAAATAAGTTGTCAATATAATCAAAATTCTATTTTGTGGTTCAATCATGGTTCAACCCCTATCAAATCACCTTAGACTTTGATGAAATCTTGGGAAAACGGTCTCAAGACCATGTGGGGTCCACCCACATGACCTCAAGACCGTTTGGGCCAAGTTTGGGCCCAATTGGAGCTCAATTGAAGGGTTCAACCTTGTGTTGAGTCACATTGTTGAGTATTGATGGGTGAACATTGATAGACCCTAATTAAATCGACTTCAACCCTAATTGGTCAACCATTGAGGGTCAATTGAATGACTAAGTGGTCAAGCATAATCTTAATTGACCCAATCCATAAGTGGTCATCATAGTTTTGACCTTTTGAGGGCTTCAACATCGGTTGACATTATAGGTTGTAACCATTGATTTTGTTGATGGTCCAAGCGGCTGAGACCATGTGAGCCTCGCGGTATCAAGACCGTGAGAGGGCTCGCGGTCTCAAGACCGTGAGGGGGCTCACGGTCTCAAGACCGCGAGGGGCTTCGCGGTCCTGAGGTCAAGGTGAGCAAATGGTCTACATAGCCTTCGCGATCTTGACATCAACTTGAGGCTCGCGGTCTTGGAATGGTTTGAAAGGGCTCGCGGTCTTGGAGTTAGATGAGAGGGCTCGCGGTCTTGGAAGTCAAAATTGACTAAACGGTCAACACTTTCAAACGATCTCAAACCAATTGGAGATTGACGGTTGAGATCGATCAATGTAATTCAAGGTTGACTTCTTTCAATCAATTGATGATATAAATGGTTCAATGTTGCCCTAATCAAACCCTAATGATAACCTAGGATATTAAGGGGTTAATGGACTAAGGTTTTGACCATGATGATGATCAATGGGGTGAATTACCAAAATACCCCTGAAGGGTAAATTAAGTAATACCTTGATCAAATCAAACCCTAATCACATGATGGTGATGTTTTGGGCTATGTTAGCCTATGATGACTTAATCCGACCTGATCTAGAGTGATGTTGACATCACCTAACTTTATGATGAGAGAGAAAATACTTCTAGAGAGAGAAAGTACCTCTAGAGAGGGAAAGTACCCTTTTTAGGTGAAAACTCAATTAAAGCATCTCCAATGCACAGGAATGAGCATAATTAGGGTATGATCCACCTGTGTGAGATCATAGAAACCCTAATTATGATAAATGATGAACCTTTAACTAATCTAAGAGCATCAATGAAGATGTTACTCATACATGATGATGTTATGAGTTCAATTCACCTCAATGTGAATAGTAAACCCTAATTCAAGGGTGATGACATGTAATGTGAATAGTAAACCCTAATTCAAGGGTAATGGCATGCTTTTGAGTATTAAACTCTATTTGATGTGAATTAGAGATTTAACTGTTATGACAAGAGTAGGAAGTATATTCCTTATTTTTGTATTACCTTTATCAGTTGTATTAACTATGCAGGTTCTGATATGAAGGTAATCATATCCAGGTATGGATGATGATGTTATATTCATTAAAGGCATGTTGTTAGCCTTATGAATAAGTAAAGTAATCTGATGCCTTGTCAATGGCATCCTATGCTGATAATGGGCTGTGAGAGCCATGAATACCATCAAGGTCATGCCTTAGAGATGACTTGTGATGAGGATAATGAGAAATGATGATTGATATGAGTTAGGCCTGTTACATTTAGTATTCTTCTTTTATAGTTGCTATGCTACTGTTATTGTTTGGAGAACAATGTATGCTATTAAAGAATACTGAATGTACCTAACTAATCAAGTATAATGTAGAGCCCTGATCATAGATCCATCATTGTCAGAGATTAAGTGATGGTGAAACAGGTTTTCCTCAGGGAACTCCTGGAGCACATACTTTTGAGTATGTGGGGTACATGGATGTGTAGAACCTTACATCCTAGTGTAGGAAAGTGATGTAGATGTGTAATCCATCCATCCTTCACTATAATTCCATACCGTATCAGTGGTAGGTAAACATGAAACCTCCTGATGACGAAGAAAGCACATATATCCGTATCAGTGGTAGGTAAATATGAAACCTCCTGATGACGAAGAGAGTACAGAATGCCATTGTGACTCTAGAATAGCGAAGGACCAGTTTACCCTGGTGAGCTATAGTAGTAGAGACACGAGATGTCCTACAAATGATCCTCTTACTGACTGAGGAAGGTGAAAGTCATGAGAATCCGGCTCTCTTAATGACCTATGTATGATACTGATGTGACTTCTCAGCGATCAGTTGGAGTATGAGTGGTAAGCCTCATCTCCACAGGGCATAATGTTGTTTGTAAAACATAATCAACCATGTAGTATAACTTGTTAGAGATAACTCCAAGTTAGTTGATTGATGTTGCATTGCAATAGTGTTTATATTCTCCATATCTCCTAAATTGTAGAGATCTTGTTATACCTGCAACGGTTATAGAATACTTTGAAGGCTTTACTGCTTAAGATATTCTTTGATGATTATAATAAAGCTTCTGGCGAAGAGTTATAACTCTCGCTGGGACAATTATGTATAATTGTCTCACCCCGTAGACTTCAACTTTTTAGGTGGACGTCGGAGACGAAGGAACCAGCCTACAGGTGATCAGTCTTAGCAGCAGCAGCACCAGGGGCAGCAGTAATCCCAGGTGGAGATTGTCCTGCCATGTGGTGTAGTTAGAGTCAGTCCTATGTGTCCTCTGTACTCTCAGGTCTTGGAGTCTTTTGTTATGTGATATTGAGATTTTGTATCTTGATGTATATAATTACTCAAGAAGTAATTATCCTGAGATGTAAACAGCTTATCTCTCTTTGTGAAAGAAGTTTTTATGGATCCAAGTTCTTATCTCAAAAAGTTTTAATTTCCCGTGGTTTTTGTTTTCCGCTGATTACCGATTCTCTTCCGCTAAGTTTTAATTGTGTTTATGTCATGGTTTGGAGATCAGAGCCCACAATTAGTGGTATCAGAGCTCTAGGTAAGTTGAGTCTACAGAGGCATAGGACTTAGGATGTCGAGCCTATCTTTAGTACTCCTTCCTTATCTAATAGAATCTTCTGCTCCTCAGGAGGAGAAGATACCTAAGGATGTCAGAACATTATGATGAGTACATGGCAGAGAGTAGTGCTAGTGCACCTCGAGGTGGTGCAAGGATTCCGAGGATAGAACAACTTGCACCTGAGTCGCCAAGAGAGCCACCCCAGTTCGACCCAGCTGACATGAGTAACCCAGCTGTACAGACGATGTTCGGGCAGTTTATGACTGCCATGACACATATAACTGATAGGATGCCCATTCCTGCACCTAGGGCACCTGTCCAGCCTGAAGCACAAGGTATCCGTAAGACATTCGAACGACTTCGTCGTGTCGGAGCTACCGAGTACTTCGGGACTGCCGACCCTGTGGATGCTGACTTATGGTTGACAGAGTTGGAGAAGGCTTTCAGGATTCTTATCATCTCGGAAGCTGAGAAGGTTAGACATGCTGTCTATCTTCTCAAAGGCAGTGCTGGTCACTGGTGGAACATGGAAGAGCAGAAGAGACCTGGAGTAGAGTTCTCATGGGAAGAGTTTCGTCGGGAATTTATCAATAGATATTTTCCAAAGACCTTCCTAGATGAGAAGATCTCTCAGTTTGAGAAACTAAGGCAGGGTATGATGAAAATTAGTGAGTATGAAGCTAAGTTCATGGAGTTGTTGCGGTTCTGTCCGCACATGGCTGCTACGGATGAGGAAAGAATTAGAAGATTCGAAAAGGGTTTGAATTCTGATATGTCAACCCCTATGTCTGCCTTAGAAATCAGAGAGAGATTCTCTACCTTCGTTGAGTCAGTCCGAAGGATAGAGAGATCTGTGGTTGAGAAAAGACAAACCCATAAAAGATATCCACAGTTCCAGGGTTCTTCATCTAGGGATTCCAAGAAACCTAGATTCTCTGCACCTAACCCTCCACCACCCAGATCAAGTTTTCAAACTCAATGGACACCAAGCAGAGGTAGAGGATGGAGTCAACCGCTTCAAGGGACGCACAGTTCTGCATCTAAGTCAGTCACTGGACCACCCAGACCACAACAACATGAGAGGAGTTGTTACAACTGTGGTAAGGTGGGACACTTGATGAAGGATTGCCGTTCTAGGCCTGTCGGTGTGACACAAAAACCCCCGAGACAGAATCAACAGGGATCTCAGAATAGACAACATCAAGGAGCATCTCGAGGACGTGGACAAGCGTCTCAAGCTGGATTATCAGCACCACCTCAACACCAGGCGACTGTGAGGTTCTATGCTATGAACCCACCTGAGGCAGTGGTCAATCCACGGGTAGTGGCAGGTCAGATGAAACTTGTATATTCTGATATGTCTACATCCTGTGTTGTATCCATTCTGATTGATCCGGGTGCTACGCACTCTTTCATCACTTGTGAAGTGATTCGTAACTGCAATATGACTGTTAGTCATAGGACAGATAGTTTGTGGTTAGAGACTCCGTTGAGTGGGTCTGCCGTTTTGCAGGAGGTATGTTCTCCCTGCATCCTCTTCTTTTCTGACCATCGTATTCAAGTGGATCTTATACCACTTTATATGCAAGGATTTTATATAATCCTCGGGATGGATACTTTAGAAAGGTATAGAGTTGTCTTGGATTGTGAGTCCAAGTTGGCTGTGTTTGCTGATGAAAGCAACACATGGATCTTTCAAGGAGAAAGAAAGATTCTGCCCACCTATCTTGTATCAGCTATGGTTGTTGATAAGCTGTTGAGGCAAGGATGTTATGCATTCTTAGCCCATGTGGTAGATGTTACCAAGGAAAGTTCCATTCCTGCTGAAGTTCCTATAGTCAGGGAATTCGAAGATGTGTTTCCTGAAGAACTTCCTGGTATACCACCACCTCGGGAGATTGATTTTGAAATCAATCTGATCCCAGATACGAAACCCATAGCTCAAACTCCGTATAGGATGGCGCCTGCCGAGATGGCAGAACTCAAGAAATAGCTTCAAGAGTTACTTGAGAGAGGTTTTATCCGACCGAGTACTTCACCTTGGGGTGCTCCGGTCTTGTTTGTTAAAAAGAAAGATGGGTCAATGCGGTTGTGCATCGACTACAGACAACTCAATAAAGTAACAATAAAGAATAAGTACCCTCTGCCGAGGATTGATGATCTCTTTGACCAGTTGCGTGGTGCAACAGTCTTTTCAAAAATAGACTTGAGATCTGGATATCATCAACTCCGTATTAAGGATAGTGACATATCCAAGTCCGCCTTTAGGACAAGATATGGTCACTATGAGTTCACGGTTATGTCGTTTGGACTAACCAATGCACCAGCTACATTTATGGAACTCATGAATAGAGTTTTTCGACCTTTCCTTGATCAGTGTGTTGTCGTCTTCATAAATGACATTCTGATTTATAGTAAGGATGCTCAGCAGCATGAGCAGCATCTTCTCCAAGCTTTGACCTTGCTAAGAAAACATAAGCTATACGCTAAGTTTAGCAAGTGTGAGTTCTGGCTGCCGGAGGTATCTTTTCTTGGACATGTGATATCCGCCTCAGGAATTCGTGTTGACCCTACAAAGGTAGAATATGTCCTACAATGGGAACAACCGAAGACACCGACGGAGATTCGAAGTTTCTTGGGGTTAGCTGGCTATTATCGAAGGTTCATTAAGAACTTTAGTTCTATAGCTTTACCTTTGACCAAGTTAACCCGGAAAGATGTTCCTTTTTCTTGGAGTAATAAGTGTCAACAATCTTTCCAGTTGCTGAAGGAGAGATTGACAAGTGCACCTGTACTAGTGCTACCTGAACAAGGAAAAGGATATGTAGTCTTCTGTGATGCTTCCAAAAATGGACTAGGATGTGTGTTGATGCAGAATAAACAAGTGATTTCTTTTGCTTCCCGACAGCTTAAGAAACACGAGGAGAATTATCCAACACACGATCTGGAGTTAGCTGTTGTGGTTCATGCCTTGAAGATCTGGAGGCATTATCTCTACGGAGAGACATTCCAGATTTTCACAGACCACAAAAACCTTAAGTATATCTTCTCTCAGCATGAGCTCAACATGAGGCAACGTCGCTGGATGGAGTTAATCAAGGACTACGACTGTATAGTTGATTACCATCCAGGCAAGGCCAATGTTGTTGCAGATGCCTTGAGTAGGAAATCATCAACATCAACCATGAATAGAGCACAACTAAACTCTTTAGTATGCTCTAGGAGAGATATGCTTATCTCTTTAAGGCAAGACAATGTACAGTTGAAGGTGTCATTGTTAGCCGGATTGTTGGCTGAGATGCATATTAAACCTACCCTAAGAGAGCAGATTAAAGAAGCACAACTAGGTGATGCCATAGTTCAACAGATTAGATCTGAGTATGGAAATGAGAAGCAAGATGGTTTTCATGACTCAGAAGATCAAGTAGCTTGTTATAATGAAAGGATGATAGTGCCAGATGTGGACAACTTGAGAAAGTTAGTCCTGGAAGAAGCTCATTCTTCCATGTATGCTATGCATCCAGGGAGCACCAAGATGTATCGGAATTTGAAAGATCTGTATTGGTGGCCTGGGATGAAAAAGGACGTTGCAGAGTTTGTTCTGAGGTTTCCTGTGTGTCAACAAGTTAAAGCTGAACACCAGAAGCCTACAGGGACAATGCAACCTTTACCCATACCACAGTGGAAGTGGGACCATGTGACCATGGACTTTGATGTTGGCCTACCCAGGACAAGCAAAGGACATGATTCCAATTGGGTAATTGTTGATAGGTTGACTAAGACAGCACATTTCTTACCTGTCAAAACAACCTATTCTGCTGAAAGGTTATCAGAGTTGTATGTTAAAGAGATAGTGCGTTTGCACGGAGTTCCTGTCACAATAGTTTCTGACAGAGGCCCTCAGTTACAAGTCATTTTTGGGAACAGTTACACCAAGCTTTAGGCACCAAGCTAAGGTTTAGTACGACCTTTCATCCACAGACTGATGGATAGTCGGAAAGGACCATACAAACCTTAGAAGACCTATTACGAGCATGTGTTCTCCAGTTCACCGGAAGTTGGGATCTACACCTAAGCTTGATAGAGTTTGCCTATAACAATAGCTATTAGCATAGTATTGATATGGCACCTTATGAAGCCTTGTATGGTAGACGTTGTAGATCACCTTTGTGCTGGTTTGAGACTGGTGAGCACCAGTTGTTAGGTCCTGACCTGGTGCAACAAACCACAGAAAAGATTAAAGTAATACAACATAAGATTAAGACTGCTCAGGATAGGCAAAAATCTTATGCTGACAAACGTCGTAAACCCTTAGAGTTCCAGGTTGGAGACAGAGTGTATCTCAAGGTCTCACCTTGGAAAGGGGTCCTTCATTTCGGAAGGAAAGGGAAGTTAGCACCTAGATTTATGGGGCCTTATCCAATCATCGAACAGATTGGAAAGGTAGCGCATAAACTAGAGCTACCACCTGAGTTACAGCGGTTACATCCTGTGTTTCACATTTCTATGTTGAAGAAATGTCACCCAGACACCGAGTCAGTTCTACAACCTATGGAGGTAGAATTGAATGACGACATATCCTATGAGGAGGGACCAGTGTCAATCCTTGATAAAAGAATTAAAAAGTTAAAGAAGAAAGATATAAGTCTTGTGAAAGTCCTCTGGAACCATCGTGGTGTTGAAGAAGCCACTTGGGAGTTAGAGGATGAGATGAGAAGGAAGTATCCTGCCCTTTTCTCTTAGTATGTTTTATCGATTTCGGGGACGAAATCCTTGTAAGGGGTGGATAATTTGTAACATCCCTGACCTGGGTTATGAGTTAACCCTAGGTGTTTTGCCTAAATATGTAATTAAAACTTTGTGATTAACTCTGAGCATGTAATTAAGTCTCTCAGAAACATATATTTCAGTATTTGCTCTTTTTATTTAAAGTTGTAGCATTGTTTTGATATACAGGGACCTATGTGCAATTTACCCAGTTAAAAGGGTTAGCTTGCAATTTGCACATGTTGAGTTGTTCCTCTGATGTTGAGACATCATGAGAATCTTTTTGGCAAAACATGAGGGATTTCCCAAGCTAGGGCACCAAGGTGCAGCTGTGGAAGCAATCCCAGGGCTTGAAACCCTAATTTGGGGTAAAATGCAATTTACCCAAATTAAGGGATCCAAATTGTAAAATATGTCATCTAAAGTACCTTTTAGACTCTTGCCATCATTTAGAGAAGAAATGAAGAGGAAGTCACCTCATTTGAGTTATCAGGTTATGAAATATGCCTTGTGATAGAATAATCAGGGTATATGTGCAAAAGCTCTGTATGAATGTACTTTATTATTAGATTGCTCTCCTTTACCTTCTTTTTCTAAGACCTTAAGAGAAGGTTTGTCCTTAGAATAAAGAGGAAGGGACGATCAAGTAAAGAAGGAGGGACCTAGTTGGAATTATGGACAACTTATGAACTAATGTTGAAAATCCTACCCCTAGTATATATACCCACAACTTCTCTAAGCAAGGGAACTTGCCCTTCGTTCCCTTCACTGTTCCATTTCACCAAAGACGACCAAAGACTGCCTTGGAGCTAAGGAGGACGACCAAGGGAAACAAGGTAGGTTTGGGACCCTTCTTTTGCCTAATTCTATGGTTAGAGCTCGAATTCAAGGTCAACTTCATGGCTAACTCTCGAAACCCTATCCTTCTAGCCATCTTTCCTTGACCTTCCTTGGATTTTTCACCTTGGCCAACCTGTAAGAACTCAAGGACGCCATTAGAGCTTGGAGCTTGAAAGCTTGGAGCTCAAGAAGCAAGCTTTAGGCGGGTTTTATAACTCTAAACCCATGCTTTACTATGTACATCTCTTATATGCGGTTAGATGATAGCTTTTCATGTTTCCCTACTTTTCCCTGCTATTTTGCAAGCAAATCCATGGGATATTCGTACTGTTCTTGAGCTAGGAGATGAAGGCATGATTTCCAAGAAAAACCCACCGCTTTTCACTTCCTTAAACGGTCTCACCAGTTTGCTCTCTCGGTCTCAAGACCGCGAGGTGAGCACACGGTCTCGAGACCGCGACAGGGAAAACGGTCTTCAAGAACGTTTGTCCCCGTTGACCGAGCGTGGACCGTATAATAAATCTGTTCCTAATTATATAGGTTAATTACCCTCAAAATTTGGGAGGCTAACTCCAAAGGAATCGGGAGATATGACCTTTTTAAGTAACAACTTTAAATGAATTTATTCCTGATTCTCAAACGGTCTGAAATTGCCTTTTTGGGCAAACGGTCTCAAGACCGTGTAAGGTCGTTGACCAGGCATTGACCGTATGAGATTACTGTTCAAAATTATGTTAATTAACAACTCACCAAGTTTTATGGTCTAATTCCAAACGGGATAAGAGTTGAAGGGTGAATACTAGGGATAACCCTAGGTGAAATCAGTACTGAAATTATGGTGACCTAATTAGGGTTTTTAGGGTTGATTGACCTAAACGGTCTCAAGACCGTTTAAGGGTTACCCAAACGGTCTCAAGACCGCGAGGGCAATCAACCATGACCGTTTGGAGGTCTGGGGTCAAGAATAGTGGACCAATTGAAGGTACAATTATACTAAATTACATTGCAATTAAATATTGATATGATCATCAACTCAATAGGTTAGACCTTGATGAATTTGCACTAGAATCCAAAATTGGATGGGCAAACGGTCTCAAGACCAAGAGGAAAATCACCCAAGACCGTTTGAAGGTCTAGGGTTAAGTAATTTGATCAATTGAGGACCTAATTGCAAATAAGTTGTCAATATAATCAAAATTCTGTTTTGTGGTTCAATCATGGTTCAACCCCTATCAAATCACCTTAGACTTTGATGAAATCTTGGGAAAACGGTCTCAAGACCATGTGGGGTCCACCCACATGAACTCAAGACCGTTTGGGACAAGTTTGGGCCCAATTGGAGCTCAATTGAAGGGTTCAACCTTGTGTTGAGTCACATTGTTGAGTATTGATGGGTGAACATTGATAGACCCTAATTAAATCGACTTCAACCCTAATTGGTCAACCATTGAGGGTCAATTGAATGACCAAGTGGTCAAGCATAATCTTAATTGACCCAATCCATAAGTGGTCATCATAGTTTTGACCTTTTGAGGGCTTCAACATCGGTTGACATTATAGGTTGTAACCATTGATTTTGTTGATGGTCCAAGCGGCTGAGACCATGTGAGCCTCGCGGTCTCAAGACCGTGAGAGGGCTCGCGGTCTCAAGACCGTGAGGGGGCTCACGGTATCAAGACCGAGAGGGGGCTCACGGTCTCAAGACCGCGAGGGGCTTCGCGGTCCTGAGGTCAAGGTGAGCAAATGGTCTACATAGCCTTCGTGATCTTGACATCAACTTGAGGCTCGCGGTCTTGGAATGGTTTGAAAGGGCTCGCGGTCTTGGAGTTAGATGAGAGGGCTCGCGGTTTTGGAAGTCAAAATTGACTAAACGGTCAACACTTTCAAACGATCTCAAACCAATTGGAGATTGACGGTTGAGATCGATCAATGTAATTCAAGGTTGACTTCTTTCAATCAATTGATGATATAAATGGTTCAATGTTGCCCTAATCAAACCCTAATGATAACCTAGGATATTAAGGGGTTAATGGACTAAGGTTTTGACCATGATGATGATCAATGGGGTGAATTACCAAAATACCCCTGAAGGGTAAATTAAGTAATACCTTGATCAAATCAAACCCTAATCACATGATGGTGATGTTTTGGGCTATGTTAGCCTATGATGACTTAATCCGACCTGATCTAGAGTGATGTTGACATCACCTAACTTTATGATGAGAGAGAAAATACTTCTAGAGAGAGAAAGTACCTCTAGAGAGGGAAAGTACCCTTTTTAGGTGAAAACTCAATTAAAGCATCTCCAATGCACAGGAATGAGCATAATTAGGGTATGATCCACCTGTGTGAGATCATAGAAACCCTAATTATGATAAATGATGAACCTTTAACTAATCTAAGAGCATCAATGAAGATGTTACTCATACATGATGATGTTATGAGTTCAATTCACCTCAATGTGAATAGTAAACCCTAATTCAAGGGTGATGACATGTAATGTGAATAGTAAACCCTAATTCAAGGGTAATGGCATGATTTTGAGTATTAAACTCTATTTGATGTGAATTAGAGATTTAACTCTTATGACAAGAGTAGGAAGTATATTCCTGATTTTTGTATTACCTTTATCAGTTGTATTAACTATGCAGGTTCTGATATGTAGGTAATCATATCCAGGTATGGATGATGATGTTATATTCATTAAAGGCATGTTGTTAGCCTTATGAATAAGTAAAGTAATCTGATGCCTTGTCAATGGCATCCTATGCTGATAATGGGCTGTGAGAGCCATGAATACCATCAAGGTCATGCCTTAGAGATGACTTGTGATGAGGATAATGAGAAATGATGATTGATATGAGTTAGGCCTGTTACATTTAGTATTCTTCTTTTATAGCTGCTATGCTACTGTTATTGTTTGGAGAATAATGTATGCTATTAAAGAATACTGAATGTACCTAACTAATCAAGTATAATGTAGAGCCCTGATCATAGATCCATCATTGTCAGAGATTAAGTGATGGTGAAACAGGTTTTCCTCAGGGAACTCCTGGAGCACATACTTTTGAGTATGTGGGGTACATGGATGTGTAGAACCTTACATCCTAGTGTAGGAAAGTGATGTAGATGTGTAATCCATCCATCCTTCACTATAATTCCATACCGTATCAGTGTTAGGTAAACATGAAACCTCCTGATGACGAAGAAAGCACAGATATTTGTATCAGTGGTAGGTAAATATGAAACCTCCTAATGATGAAGAGAGTACAGAACGCCACTGTGACTCTAGAATAGTGAAGGACCAGTTTACCCTGGTGAGCTATAGTAGTAGAGACACGAGATGTCCTACAAATGATCCTCTTACTGACTGAGGAAGGTGAAGGTCATGAGAATCCGGCTCTCTTAATGACCTATGTATGATACTGATGTGACTTCTCAGCGATCAGTTGGAGTATGAGTGGTAAGCCTCATCTCCACAGGGCATAATGTTGTTTGTAAAACATAATCAACCATGTAGTATAACTTGTTAGAGATAACTCCAAGTTAGTTGATTGATGTTGCATTGCAATAGTGTTTATATTCTCCATATCTCCTAAATTGTAGAGATCTTGTTAGACCTGCAACGGTTATAGAATACTTTGAAGGCTTTACTGCTTAAGATATTCTTTGATGATTATAATAAAGCTTCTGGCGAAGAGTTATAACTCTCGCTGGGACAATTATGTATAATTGTCTCACCCCGTAGACTTCAACTTTTTAGGTGGACGTCGGAGACGAAGGAACCAGCCTACAGGTGATCAGTCTTAGCAGCAGCAGCACCAGGGGCAGCAGTAATCCCAGGTGGAGATTGTCCTGCCATGTGGTGTAGTTAGAGTCAGTCCTATGTGTCCTCTGTACTCTCAGGTCTTGGAGTCTTGTGTTATGTGATCTTGAGATTTTGTATCTTGATGTATATAATTACTCAAGAAGTAATTATCCTGAGATGTAAACAGCTTATCTCTCTTTATGAAAGAAGTTTTTATGGATCCAAGTTCTTATCTCAAAAAGTTTTAATTTCCCGTGATTTTTGTTTTCCGCTGATTACCGATTTGCTTCCGCTAAGTTTTAATCGTGTTTATGTCATGGTTTGGAGATCAGAGCCCACATCAAGCTTCTTGTCTCCCTTATCCATAAGCTATATATACCTATCCTTAAGGTCAAAAATGAAACCTTTGGTCCCTTATCTCTTTCCTCCTCTCTATATCTCATCTTTCCCTTTCTTGATGGTGGAAGAGGTGCCGAAGGTATAAGAAGACAACTGATCTTCTTGTTGGAGCTTCTACTGTTCAGATCTATCCTCATCTAGGATTTGTGAAGCTTCCTATAGGTGATCTTGACCTAAGCTAGTAAGTTTCTCCTTCTCTCCATCATTTCTTTTTATATTATTCTTCCTCCTACCTTCTTCCTATATGGAACCATTGTTGGGTTTTGTGGGACAGAACAGGCAGCGAAAACAAAATTACCACAAACCCAACAGATCACATCAACAACTATGCAATAGGAAAGATGGTTTAGCAAGATATACCTAGTCTTGAGGATTTCTCAGTGACAATATGTCACATCTAGTGTGTCCTTCAACCACCTAGTCTTCAATGACATCTGTGAAACTCCTGGTCTTGACCTGGAATGTGTTTGACAGCCGTCCTCCTGAGCGGCATAAATCTCCCACCTCTATAGATAGTCCACACGGACCACCGGGAACTCTAGTCGTCTTGATGGACAGACTAGAAGGAGTTGTCCCCTTCTATTGAGGTACTAGTCACCGACACACTCTCCCACCACTAATCACTTTTCTACAGTTATCTTTCCCTCATTGTTCCTCCCTGGATGGGTAGAACTTGCTTGGGCTCTCTCGGTTACTACAACCAGAGAGGACAACAACTTTGTAGTACAATTGATGTTCTGAGTTGTGTGTTCTGAGAATCCCCCTATACCCCTCTATTTATAGTAGAGGGCAGGGTCAGGGTTCTCAGTTTGTGTGGGAGTAGAAGGGTCCGGATTTTCCATGAACTGATTGCACTACAGTAGGCGAACCGATCGGTTCAACAGGTGAGCCGATTGGTTCATAACTGAATCGATCATTTGGGTAGGTGAGTTGATCTGTTCACCCAGTGAACCGGTCACTTCACTTGCTAGACTTTCCCACAATTGACTTTCCTTATTCGTTTCTTAATGCAAATATTAATTCTTGTCCCAATCAAATTGAACAAGTGAAACGAGGATCTTTTCTCACGAATCAGAAAACCCAACACATGTTCTTTTGGTTCATGTGAACCGATTGATTCACTAGAGTGAACCGGTTGTTACACTAACCATGAGCCTATTGGTTCACCTAGTGAACCAGTCGGTTGGTGGTCTAGGTTGTGCAGAACTCAGTCATTGCAGCTCTCTATCAATCTTACACTCTAATCAGTTGGTTCAGCACTTGAACTTGATGATTTTGAGTCAAGTCTATTGATTGAATGTTTAATTGAGTACCTAAATACTTTAGTAATCAATTTAAACATCATTATTGGATAAAATCCTCTTCCTGGTTAATCCTATGTGTGTGACCCTATAGGTTCCATTTCACGTTGGTAGTGAATTTCGATAACTAAATTATGACATCACAAGCAAAGAGTGGTGCCTAGTCCCACATCAGTGCTACCCAAGTGAAAAGGAAAGTTGGAGAACAACTTTCAACCTACAATCTGTTATTGTTGTTACAGTGAATGTTTAGTTCCTTTGTCACTGATATCCAAATTGAACTCAAGGTATGGGCTTGTCATCCTCTATAAATGTTCAATCCATGTTTCTTGATTCAGAGTAGACTGCCTAAGATATATGTAATCTCAATATCATATATTGACTTACATGTGCATGTCCATGCATTTCTCAGTCTCACTCCTCAAGTGTCCAGGATATCACACTCCCTTAGGAGGGACAAATTCTATATCTATCTCTCACAGTCAAGTCCCCATGTGTCAAAGTCGCCTAATCATCATCGTTATAACAAACCATGTTTTAGGACTGCATTTGATGATGTCAAAGTGTACCCAACCACATGTAATGAGTGCAGTGATTTCAGGGTTAAGAACCACAGTCACTACCAATACTATAAGAGATGATCCTGACTAACCAAGTGTGGTTTCCATGCATCACTCTTACAGTGGGTATGTCTGATATATTGTTCTCTAACATGTATCTATGTGATTGGTTTGATATCATATATCATGACTGATGAGATTCTATCATCAACCAACACACACTCTAGTCTTGTGTGTTATTGATGTCTATGGTTATTTCCATAATAACAACTGACTAGGGACGATATTGAGAATGTACATACTCTTAACATATGTATGATCTCATTGTTCAAGTCACATACTTGAAGACATACGTCATTGAGTTTTGTCATTCTCTAGACATCTATCATGTAATATTATTATCTCAAATATAGTTAAAACATATAGAAAAAAATTGTCTTTATTATTATCAAATCAAGTATCACATGCCTCATTGAAATCATCATATGATGGACTCTCTAGGCATACTATACCAACAGACTCCCACTTGCACTTAGAGTCAATCAACGATGAATCATATTTCAAGTGATCTTAACATGTCCATCATGTTTCTACTGCACAAGTGTTTTTATAGAGGGTAAGCAACATTTGCTTCAAGTCAATATATTGCATGTTTCACATCCCCTCATTGTATGACAACTCGTATGAGATGGAAGTGTCATAGCATGCTATCTGAAATTCTTTTGCCTAACCAGTAGCTCCATTGTTGTCAAAATATTACTATTGAATCGCCAATGGTTGGAACCTCCCATAAGTTCATGCATATGAACTTCTAGACCCATACTATATCCTTTACAGTGTTCGTAACACTAAGGTACTCAACTTCTTATTGTAGAATTAATCAATTGTCTTATGTTGGAACATTTCCAACTAGCAATTCTTATTTCAAGGTCAAACACAATTTTGCCATTTCGAAAGCTTGCATCGGTGTAACTCTTTACACCCAACTCTTCCTTATTACCATAATTAAAGAACTAATCCTTTTAGTACTTCACAAGTACATAAAGATTTCCTTCATGGTATTCTAATAACTCTTATTGAGTTCGATAGATATCCATTCGTCATGTCCATTACATACAAAATAACTAGATTTCATATCTTCTTGTCATGTCCAATACATACAAGATGATGATTTCATACATTCTTGTCATGTCCAATACATACAAGATAATTAGTTCATATTTTCTTGTCATGTCCAATACATACAAGATAACGAGACGAGTTCATACGTGATAGATCCAATCTATCCATGTGTTCCTTATTCTTCATAAGAATTGGGACACTTGGCTCTTGAGAAACTAACTCCATGGAACATGGACAAGTTTTCTCTCATCATGTTGAACCCTTTCAACATCTTGTCGATGTATGTTCTATTTCTTAGGTCAAGAAGCCCTCTTGATCTATCTCTGTAGATATTGATTCCTATCACATAGGATGCTTCTTTAAAACTTTAGAATGTACGTGGTTGCCAGGTTTTAATATTTGCAGTATAAGGATGTTATTCCCCATCAATATGTGGAATATACATATTCTCCCACTAAATTCTTATAATCACACATTACTTCTTCATTTTGAATCAAGTAAAACTATTTGACTATCTTGTCAAATAGAAGATCCCAGTTCTGAGGTGCCCACTTCAATCCAAAGATTGATCTATGCAACTTCATGGACTTTATTTCCATTAAGCTACAATAGCAAGCATTATCCTGATGTATTTATCCTTGGTAACTGCTAAAAAGATTTCATCATGTTCAAAACCTTGAACTTATTAGAAACACTTTGCAACCAAATTACCCTCCATGTCAGTCTTCTTCTGGAAGACCCAAAAGTACCCTATGGGTTTTACCCCTTCAGGTGGATCAACCAAGGTCATACTTTGTTTATGTGCATGGAGTCCATCTTGGATTTCATGGCTTCAAGCCATATTTCAGTTTCTGGCTCTCATTATCTTCTAGGTAGACAGTTGACTCATCATATGATCAACTCACCACCTTCTTGTCCATAAGATATCATATATCATTCAAGCTCTAGGTGTGTTCTACCAGAACCATGAGTTATGTGTGTTACTTAAGGAACTTTGAGATTCCACAACATCTTGTGATTCTCTTTATTCCCATTGTACCTCTTTAAGTTCAATGTTTTCTTGTTTGTCTCGAACATTTTGAGTTCTACTTTTCTCTCCCACTGATTCCTTTAGAACTAGGTTCTCCTCTAGGAATGAAGCCATCCAAAACACCTTTATTGTTGGATTTGGATATCAAAGCAGTATTCAACAAAGTAACATTTATGCGATTTGTGGACAAAACCTTTAAGAAACGTTTTTCTTATTTAGGATTTCAATCCTAATCTTTATAAAGACATATCGGGACACTTCCCATTCCATATCTCATATGGTGTCTTTTGAACTAATGGTACATTGTTTTAGTGTTAAGCATGTTCCCAAAAGGAAATTTGAAGTTTAGCTGGTATTTACAATTTGACTTATCAAGGTGTGATTCCTTCTTTTTGATACACTTCTCATGATACACTATCATTGTGTTTCAGGTGGAGTCCATCATGATGCATTATCATGATCTTCCAAAAGGTTCTAAAACTCTAGGTTCAAAGTATTTCCATATCGATCATATCAAAATTTGATACTTATACCAAGTTTGTTATGTACTTCATTTGTGATCTCCTTGAACATTTCAAGAGATTCATGTTTGTATTTATTAAATACAAACTACCATATCTACTGAGGTCATTAGTAAACATATTGAAGTACTATTGATTACCTTTAGCATTTATTCTAAAAGGTCTATATATATCAATATGTATAATCATTAATAGAATAATCGTTCTCCTACTACATCTAGTGAAGAACCTTTGTCATATTGCAAAATGAATGAGATTAGCATGTCTCTAGTGGTTCAATAACCAGAATGAGCCTAGATAACCATCATATGGATTTCTAGAAATGTAATTCTCATTTATGCACTACAGATGACTATGCTATAGGCATTCAAGTTTGAGTTATCATGTCATTCATTACATGTGTCATACACATTTGTCTCTTTAGCTATCAAGTATAGATGATGAGACATAGGCATTGCCATCAAAGATCATTTCTTTGAAATGAAACATCGGTTCATTACACTCTTGTCCATACAAGATGTATGACAATTTCATTGATGGCTTATGTATAATAACATTCACTAATTCTATTATCTACCCATGAATGTCATATTGTATCTATAACGGTAGCAACTCTTGCTCCGCACAGTTTCTAGCTTACTTCTTCTTAGGTCCTGAAGTAGAGATCTCTATCTCTCTTTCATCTTCCTTAGATCCTCTATAAATAGGTTATTTCCCTTTCCAACTTACTCCTCTCCATATATTGAGTGATGAAGACTTGGACCTAAGCTTGTCTTTAGAACATTTCTTGACCTTGCTTCAGTCTATGGACTTCACTCTATTGATCATTATCACATGTTTCATCCTTTCTTTGTTTATCCTTTGGCATCAGCATTCCAAGCACTTCAGACAATGGTTTGGCCAAGTTTCTCAACATTTGATAAACTGGCTATATGATTCACACAATGATTTGTAGAATCATATGTTTGGTCAACTCTTGACCTATAAGAAATCACAGTTGATCTATATGCACAATCATATTGAGCATATGATATTATACTTGATCTCCATCTATATAATTATACTCAAATATCACTTTGAAGACATTATACCTTTCACGCTTTACATGATTCTTAAGAAGTATAACCATATCAAGAATGTCCATGCTTCAAGCTATTTATGCAACTCATAGTTCATACAGCTCAACATAAGGTTCTTGATGTCTTAGGCATCATTGTCATACTTCAAGTAACCATCCAATTTTAGCCTTAGGCGTATTTGGAGTGGTTCTATTGGCTCTAGTCTTTCAAGGACTTCAGAGTTTACAATCACTATTGAGAACACTTCTCAAAGGTCCCAAACCAGATTTTAAGTTTATCCCATTTATGAATTGATCACAAAGATAATGTATTTTTTATTGTCATTTGGATTCTACAAAATAATTTTGCAACATTTCAAAACATTTTTTATTTTTTTGATATGATAAAGTTGACAATATTAATTAGGCCTTTAATTAATTATTTCTCCCATTATTTTGATCAAATTGATAGCCCTCACCATCAATTCAGAAGATTACAGCATACAACCTTCTAGTGAGCGAGATCCTAATTTCCTCTAAGTCATGGACCAGCTAGAGTTGTCACCCACAACTAGATTCTTTTAGGTAGGCAACTTCTGCCAATTGCATCTTATGCAACTCTTGATAGATGCCATGCACAACTCTTTGTCATGTACATCTCCATGCCTCAAGGTGCTTGATCCGATCAAGGTCACCTAGTTAAGTCCAACCCAAATGCCAACACAATGAATATGCATGCTATGGCAGACCCACATATTCACCATCACACTTCCACAAGATAGACAGTGCACCACACTAGGGCGTGCCCACACTTAGTCGATCATGTTTTTCATGTGCTTCTTTTGGAAGGCATCTTAAATTTAGTATTGTATTGAGGGATTTGGTATTTATTTACATATACATATCCAATCAGCACATATATAGTACATATCATATACATGTTATATCCCACAAGAAAACATGCAAAGCGATAAAGCAATGATTATGGCCATCCTATTTGTAATTCCTTGAGCCACAAGGAATTACAGTCGTCTAGGTCTACATCACATGCAACAACCCATTGTTGATGAAGATCTATGCTTGGGCCATTCTGGGTTAATCAACTCATCCTATGACTGATTGGCTCTCCTCCTGGTCATCCGGTTGGTTGTCGCCAATCGATCATCTGGCACCTCCAGGCAGTCAGTTCGTCGGGTCATCATGCTCCTTTTCAGGCCACCAGCCACTCATCTCACACCATCAGTTAGTCGTCTTAGTCCTCCAATTGCTCATCTGGGCACCCATCATTCTTTTACATAACAGGAAATAAAACTATCCTACTTTTACAAATATCTTTGGGAAACCCCGAGTTACATTTGGGGGGAGCAAAGGTAGAAGAGAAGGCTCGAGTTATCTTGAGTTACATCTGGAATAGAAGAAAGGACTCGGTACACAAAATGAGATGTAAACAACCACAACCAACCAAGCACACACATAGAGGCTTATAGGCCATAACCACACTACACATCTACCATCGAAACTGTTTTAGGGTGATGCCATCGATTTCATATATATACCATATTATATATGTATATAGGGATTTGTGGTGTTTAATCAGATATGCACATTAGCCAGTTAAAGTATTTGCATCGCATGCAATAAATAAATGGCAAAACCCCCAAAATGCAATCATATCGATTAATCCTAAAACATAGTAGGTTGATGTGGCTCTAATACCACTATTAGGTTTTGTGGGATAGAATAGGCAGTGAAAACAAAAATTTTATCTAACCACAAACCCATAACCAGTAGATCGCATCAACAACTATGCAATAGGAAAGATGGTTTAGCGAGATATACCTGGTCCTGAGGCTTTCTCAGTGATAATACCTCACAGCTAGTGCGGCCTTCAACCACCTAGTCTTTGATAGCATCTATGTAGCTCATGGTCTTGACCCAGACTGTGGTTGGCAGTCGTCCTCCTGAGCGGTAGAAATCTCCCACCTCTATAGATAGTCCACACAGACCACTGGAAACTCTAGTCATCCTAATCGACAGACTAGAAGGAGTTGTACCTTTCTATCGGCGTACTAGTCACCGACACACTCTCCCACTACCAGTCGCTTTTCTGTAGTTTTCTTTCCCTCGTTGTTCCTCCCTGGATGGGTAGAACTTTCTTGGGATCTCTCAGTTACTACAACTAGAGAGGACAACAACTTTGCAGAGCAACTGATGTTCTGAATTGTGTGTTCTGAGAAGCCCCATGTACCCCTCTATTTATAGTAGAGGGTAGGGTCAGGGTTCCCAGCCTGTGCTGGAGTAGAAGGGTCTAGATTTTCCATGAACTGATTGCAGTGCGACAGGTGAACCGATCGGTTCACAACTGAACCGATCGTTTAGGCAGGTGAGTCGATTAGTTCATAACTGAATCAGTCATTTGGGCAGGTGATCCGACTGGTTCAACCAGTGAACCGGTCATTTCACTTCCCAGACTTACCCAAATTTGACTTTCCTTATTCGTTTCTAATTAATGCAAAGATTAATACTTGTTCTAATCGAATTGAACAAGTGAAATGAGGATCTTTTCTCACGAACCGAGAAACCCAAGACATGCTCAGTTGGTCCATGTGAATCGATCGATTCACTAGAGTGAACCAGTCATCTCACTGACCATGATCTGATCGGTTCGCCCAGTGAACCGGTCGGTTGGTGGTCCAGGTTGTGCAGAACTCAATCAATGTAGTTCTCAATCAATCTGACACTCTAATAAGTTGGTTCAACACTTGAACTTTATGATTCTGAGTCAAGTATATTGATTGAATGTTTAATTGAGTACCTAAACACTTTAGTAATCAATCTAAACATCATTCATGGATAAACTCCTCTTCCAGGTTAATCCAATGTGTGTGACCCTATAGCTTCCATTTCACGTTGGTAGTGAATGCCCATAGCTAACTTAATTATGATATCACAAGTAAAGAGTGGTGCCTAGTCTCACATCAATGCTACCTAAGTGAAAATTAGAGAACAACTTTCAACCTACAATATGTTATTGGGATTACAGTGAATGCTTAGTTCCTTTGTCACTGATATCCAGATTGAACTCAAGGCATGGACTTGTCATCCTCTACAAATGTTCAATCCGTGTTTCTTGATTTAGAGTAGACTGTCTGAGATATATGTAAGCTCATTATCATATATTGACTTACATGTGCATGGCCATGCATTTCTCAGTCCCACCCCTCAAGTGGCCAGGATATCACACTCCCTTAGGAGGGACAAATTCCATATCTATCATTCACAGTCAAGTCCCCATGTGTCAAAGTCACCCAATCCTCACCATTATTACAACCCATGTTTTAGGACTATGTTTGATGATGTCAAAGTGTACCCAACCACATGTGATGATTGCAGTGATTTCATGTCTAAGAACCACAATCACCACCAATACTATAAGAGATGATCCTAACTAACCAAGTGTGGTTTCCATGCATCACTCTTACGGTGGGTTTGTCCGATACACTATTCTTTAACATGTATCTATGTGCTTTGTTTGATATCATATATCATGACTGATGAGATTCTATCATCAACCAACACGCACTTTAGTCTTTTATGTTATTGATGTCTATGGTTATTTCCACAATAACAACTGACTAGGGACGATAGTGAAAATGTACATACTCTTAACATCTGTATGATCTCATTGTTCAAATCACGTACTTGAAGACATACGTCATTGAGTTTTGTCATTCTCTAGACATATATCATGTAATACTATTATCTAAAAAATAGTTAAAACATATAGACAGAAATTGCCTTTATTATTATCAAATCAAGTATCACATGCCTCATTGCAATCATCATATGATTGGCTCTCTGGGCATACTATACCAACAACCATGGTTTTCCATGGTAAATCTTTCTCTAAAGATCAATGAACCTACCTTTCTTGCTCCTTCTAACTAGGGTTTGCTTCTCTTGTGGAGAAAGGTGCTAGTTGGCCGAGTTCAGAGCTTGTACTTGGGTTTTCTACCTTCTTGCTCAAGTTTTCTTACTACTTGGAGTCTGAACTTCTTCCTAGAGGCGAGTTTTGTAACCCTCTTCATTTTGATTGTTTACTACAAGCTTGCTTGCTCATGTTCTTTCTCTAAAATGAAGATCTAAGCACTTAGAAACTATGTTTGCCTAGGGTTTCGATTTTTATGGTGTTCCTTGCTTAGTTGTCAGATCTAGATGAACCTGAAACTATGAGCACATTCTTATATATATATATATATATATATATATATATATATACACCTAAGGTAGAAGAAGACTTAGATCAGGTTGGTGTGACAACCGATGGTGCTAAGTACCTATCAAACGATGGCCTATACTTAGGTTTCTAAGCTATTTTTTTCTTTATACATGAACTGATGGTGATGTCCTTGTGGAAATCGATGGAGTTGTCTTCATGACTATCGATGGTGATGAGCAATGGTGACAACATATGGTATCAACCTATGGTCACACCTCAGGTCAGTTTTGGTCTCTTTTATAAGCTCAATAATTAATGGTTTAAGTACCCTAAAATTGGCATAAACTGATGGTGACATCAGCTCAAAATATGATGGAGATAAATGATGGTTGTCTCAACCCTATCAACCGATGGTGATAAAATGTGTCACAACCGATGGTGGATGATGTTATCACAACCAATGGTGGGCCAAGGTTTCAAATGTTGCTTCATTTAAGCCCTAAACCAATAATTTCTTTGATTATATAATCCAAGGGCTAAATCGACATACCAATTGATGGTTTTGAATATTAAACCCGATCCAATGGTTGTGCTTGGATGCTTCAACATCTAATGGATTGTAAGGAATCCTATAGTATAGTATGTTAGTTTTAATAATGATAATTTTATGGTTCAATGCCTTTAATTTGTAGTCTTACCTTTGCCCTTAAATGTATATATTTGTTAAATCATCATAATAAGTGGATGTGTAACTCTAATGTGATATAGATCCTTACACATAACCCTAATGTAACTAAGTGATGGCGATTGGTTATAATCAGCCCTCTTGAATGATTAATGTGACAATGAAATACTCTCTTCTTATGATTAAACCCTAATATGATGCTAGTTGAACATCATAGTTCCTAGCTATATTAATCTAATATGTCACATGTGTGATTGATGATATGTTGAGCCTTGTTTTGAGGTATAGAAAGATAATGACGATCTTATAGGGTTTGATGTGATAGTCATAATGACCTTGGGGCATGATTTAGCTTGAAGGAGGTGTAATCCTCTTCATGATACAATGAGGGATGGAACCCTAAAACGTTGTGATAAGAATTTGTACCTTGTAATGGTATGATGAAAAATGTGGTCCACTAATCTACGATGGATGATGGCATGTGGTAATGTGATTAAGATTTATACCTCATAAGTTTTATATCTTCTGAAGTTGCAATATTTGTACTCTTGATAGAAATGAATAAGGGTTTGAATGTCCATTTGTATGTTGAAGCCTTAATTCACTCAATTTTCAATAATTAATCAAGTGAAACCCTAATAAGGTAGTGCCATGTATCGTAGACCTATATTTATTATCAGAACTTACTGGATGGTGAAATGAGTATTCCTAAGGGAACTCAGAGTGCATATTATTGAATATGGGGGGTGCTTGTTACCCTGACCCCAAGTGTTAGGGAGGATGACTGTGGTCATACATAGCCCTCATTTTGAGAATGATTGAGAACATGTCTTGGTGATACATATGGAATGTGATTGGAGGACAACTGCGGTTGTACCTTAGTGGTAGGGTTATACTTTGCATACCCCGGTGGCTAGTGTCGTTACCTGTACCAAGGGCAGACTAGGTGTTATCAGCTTGACCATATGTCGTTGTAGTGGTAGTTTGATATGTCACTACCTTTATGGCCCATAGTGACCAAGTAGAGGAGAGATATTAAGATACCTACTCTCCTAGATCTTATACGGAACTGAATAGCGCTTTGTAGTGTTCAGTTGGACTTTGAGTGGTATGACTCAGACTCCCCAGTGCATAATAAAAGATGTAATACAAGTCATGTAGTATATTTGCTAGGGTTAAATATGTTCACATTGGTTGAGTAGCACTTGCCTTATCCTTAAAGTACACAGTTCTTATATAATGCAGACTTATGAAATTTGAGTAATCTACTTGTTTTTAAGCTTATCTAATTAACTTGCATAATATGCTTAAACTGTTCAATCTTCTCTATTTCTTATTCAATATTCAATCTACTCATTCTGTTACTATTAATTAATCTATTATAATCAATATCTCTTGGAGAGTTATATCTATCACTGGGAATTGGGTCTCACTCGTGGGTCATCATATTTTTTTAGGTGGTCGCTGGCAACATGGTCGAGATCGTGTTGTAGAAGAGGAGCAGTCTGGTGATCAGTAGTCTCAGAAGGTTGGACAACTATTTATGTGTTAGTATTAGAGTCCTAATGTCATCCCTTTACTCTCAGGTCTGGGTATGGGATGTGTTTTATAGATGATATACTTGTATCAACATGCAATTTGGCAGTACTCTAGTGGTTAAAATAGATAGCATGTACTTATGAAATATCTTTTGTATACAGAATGTGGCCAAGGCCATTGGGCACAAATGTAAATACCTATTATGGTATATGAGAATGGAAAACATGGAGCATTATATAAATGTTTCAGATGTTATTCACAATGTTGAAATTGGTTTTAATTCTTTTGCTTTTCTGACTATGTGATTAGTTAGTGGATGATCATGTTTTGTGTTTTGAGTAATCTCATTTATCATGACATGGTGTCATAGTTAACTTGGTACTAGGATCCCTAGGTTTTTTGAGTCTATAGGGACATATGACTTAGGTTTGAGTCTATTCTTATGTGTCCAACATACCTGATCATAGCTTATGCTTATGTAGATATGTCTAGAGGGCATGAAGAACACACTGAGAGTAGCTATGTTGCACCAAGAGGTGTTGCTAGGAGGTAGGCACATGATGAGAGAGTGCTAGAAGTAGGGCTGGATCAGCCCACGATGCCTCAATTTGACCCAGAAACAATGACCAATCTTGAGTTTCAGTCTATGTTTAGACAGATTATGGCCACGATTACACATCTAGCGGACAAAGTGCTAGGACCTCAAGCTAGGGAAGTCGTCCCTAATGTGAAATACCAAGGCGTTGGGAAGACATTTGAACATGTTAGATGTGTTGGGGAGGTTGAGTATGCTAGCACTTTAGACCCAACACATGTCGATATGTGGCTAACTGAGTTGGAGAAAGCATTCAAGATTCTGAACATCCCTGAAGAGGACAAAGTGAAATACTATGTATACTTGTTGAAGGGCAATGCGGGCCACTAGTGGGCCATAGAAGAAGAGAAAATGCCAGGAGTTGGATAGGATGGGAGGAGTTTTGGTAGGAGTTTGTCAGTTGATACTTCCAAGAGACATACCTAGATGAGAAGATCTCTTAGTTTGAGAAGATTCGTCAATGAGCGATGACTATTAATGAGTATGAGTCAAAGTTTATGGAGCATCTGAGGTTCTGCCCACACATGGCAACAACAGATAAGGAAAGGATTTGTAGATTTAAGAAGGGTCTGAGTATGGAGTTGACTACTACAATGCCATCTTTGGAGAATAGAGAAAGGCTTTCCACCTTTGTAGAGTCGGTAAGGCAGATTGAGAGGACTGCCATCAAGAAGCATGAAGTTAACACTAAGAAAAGACCACTTTAGTTACAGGGTCAGTCTTCTGGAGGTTTTAAGAAGCTGAGGTTTTCTCCACCACAGTCGCAGTAGAGGTCAACTTTTACTAAGCAAAGGGCATCCACACAATCACATTGGTCTCCGAGTACAGGCAGAGACCCCAGTTTTACGTCGATAGGAGCTTGTAGCACATCATCACTTTTAGTGATGGGGCCATCTAGGACATAATATTATATTAAGGCATGTTATAGGTGTGTACATGTTGGGCATATGATGTGGTTCTGCCCTATGAAGCATGAGGAGGTGACTCAACGATAAAGGCACAGTCAACATGGTTCACAACAACAACAGTTTAGCAGTTGTGTTGGTAGAGGAAATAGTCATACGTCATAGGTAGGATCCTCTAGACAGGCTAGTAGAGGACATGGATGGCAACATGCAATGACTAGGCTCTACGCTATGAGCTAGCTAGAAGTAGTGGTCAATCCATGAGTCATGACAGGTCAGATGTAGTTATTTCATTATGATTTGTTTGCTTTTTGTTTTGAGTCTGTACTAGTTGACCCAGGTGCGGTGCACTCTTTTATCACCAGAGATGTTATAGATAATTGTTATATACCTATTTGTCATAGATCTGATAGTATTTGACTAGAGACTCCTTTGGTGGTTCCTTAGAGTTGTGGGAGGTGTGCTCCTTTTGCGTTCTTTCTTTTTTCAGACACAACATTCAAGTGGATATCATGCCACTTGATATGAATGGATTTGATGTGATACTAGGAATAGATACCTTGGAAAAGTACAAGGCAGTGTTGGAATGTAGAACTAAGGTGGTGACATTTTATGATGGTGATGTCTCGTGGATCTTCTAAGGTGATAGGAAGATTCTTCCCACGTGTTTGATGTCATCTATGAAAACAGAGAGGTGGATGAGACAAGTATGTGAGGCTTTCTTAGCACATGTTGTGGATACCAAGGTGAGAGGTCCTAGTATCCATGAGGTATCAATGGTGTGGGAATTCGATGATGTTTTTCCTGAGGATTTTCATGATGTTCTCCCTCCTAGAGAGATTGATTTTGAGATCAATCTTGTTCCTAAAACACAACCCATAGCATAGTCACCGTACAGGATGGAACGAACAGACATGCATGAATTAAAGAAACAATTGTAGGAACTATTAGATAAAGGTTTTATCAGGCCAAGCACTTCCCCTTGGGGTGCTCCTATTTTGTTTGTTAAAAAGAAATATGGTTCAATGAGGTTGTGTATAGACTACCAACAATTGAATAAAGTGATGACAAAGAATAAGTATACTTTGCCAAGGATTGATGACCTTTTTATCAGTTTAGAGGTGTCGTTGTATTTTCAAAGATAGATCTCAGGTTAGGTTACCACCAATAGAGGATTAAGGCGGATGACATACCCAAGTCAGCTTTTAGGACTAGGTATAGTCATTATGAGTTTGTAGTTATGTCGCTCTAGCTAACCAATGCACTGGTAGCTTTTATGGATATGATGAAATAGGGTGTTTAGACCCTATCTTGATCGGTTTGTGATCGTGTTCATAGATGACATCCTAATATACACTAGGGGTAGTCATCAGCATGAGAAACACCTTCTCTAGGCATTGACCTTGTTGAAGCAGCACAAGTTATATGCTAAGTTCAGTAAATATGGGTTTTGGTTGTCTAAGGTGTCTTTTCTAGGTCACATTATATCCTCTAAGGGTTTTTTTGTTGACCCTAATAAGGTGGAGTCTAAACTAGAATGGGAACAACCCAAGACACCAATAGAGATTTGCAGTTTCATAGGTTTCACAGGTTACTACATGAGATTTATCGAGGATTTCAGTTCTATAGCTTTACCCCTAACTAGGTTAACCAGGAAGGGTTTTCCTTTTGTTTAGGACAATAAGTGTTAGTATTATTTCTAACGTTTGAAAGAGAAGTTGACAAGTGCACTAGTGTTAGTGATACCCAAATAAGGGAAATCTTATATTGTCTTTTGTGATGTTTTTAAGAATCGATTGGGATGTGTATTGATGCAGGACAAGAATGTGATTTCTTTTACTTGACGACAAATTAAGAAACACAAGGAGATTACCCTACACATGATCTGGAGCTTGTAGTGATGGTTCATGCTTTTAAATAATTGGAGGCACTACCTTTACGGAGAAAAGTGTTAAAATCTTTAAAGCCGTAAGAGCCTGCAGTATATCTTTTTGAAGCAAAAATTGAATATGAGGTAGAGGAGATGGATGGAGATGATTAAAGACTATGATTGCATGATAGAATACCATCCAAGCAAGGCAAATGTGATAGTTGATGCATTGAGTAGGAAAATTTCATCATCATCATCTGCAGACAATACATAGTTGTATTCCTTGGTGTGTCATAAACGATACATGTTCGTGTCTCCTTGCTAGATGAATGTACAGTTGGAATTTTCCTTGTTGGTGGTTTTTTTTGGCACACTTAGAAGTTAAACCTACCTTGAGGCAGTAGATCCATGTTGCATAGTAGAACAATATTGTGCAACTGAATATCCGATCAGAGTTATACATTGAGAAAAATGATGGTTTCCATGAGGCAAATGACCGTATAGTTTGTTTCCATAATAGGATAGTGGTTCCTGATTTTTACGAGTTGAGAAAAATGTTACTTGAGGAGGATCACTCATCAATGTATGTGATGCATCTTGGAATTACAAAGATGTACCATAATTTGAAGGACATGTATTGGTTTCTAGGATTAAAGTGTGATGTGGAAGAGTTTGTTGCCATATGTCCAGTTTGTCAGTAGGTTAAGGCCGAGCACCAAAATCCTATAGGGATTCTAGTGGAGGTGGGATCATATTACCATAGACTTCGTCATTGGTCTTGTTAGGACATCCAAAGGCCATGATTCCATATGGGTGATAGTTGACAGATTGACTAAGTCAGCTCACTTTCTTCTAGTTAAGATAATGTTTACAATAGATAAGTTGGCATAGGTATATGTTAATGGGATAGTCATTTTCATGTCATTCTAGTGAATATAGTTTCTAAAAGAGGTCCATAGTTTACAAGTCAATTTTGGGAATGTCTAAATTTAGCAATGGGAACACAACTGAGGTTTAGTACAACTTTCCATCCACAGATAGATGGCCAGTCTAAAAGGACTATTCAGACTCTAGAACATCTTTTGAGGGCATGTGTGTTATAGTTTCTTCGAAGTTGGGATGTACACTTGAGTTTGATAGATTTTTTGTATAACAATAGCTATAAGAGAAGCATAGATATGGCTCCTTATGAGGCTTTATATGGGAGACGTTGTTGGTCTCCACTTTGCTGGTATGAGATAGGAGAGTTTCAACTTCTGGGTCTTGAGCTGGTACAATAGACTACAGAGAAGATTAAGGTGACACAACTATAGTTGAAAGAGGCATAGGAGATGATTCTGACTAACCAAGTGTGGTTTCCATGCATCACTCTTATAGTGGGTCTGTTTGATACATTGTTCTCTAACATGTATCTATGTGCTTTTTTTGATATCATATATCATGACTGATGAGATTCTATCATCAACCAACACACACTCTAGTCTTTTGTCTTATTGATATCTATGGTTATTTCCACAATAACAACTGAATAGGGATGATAGTGAGAATGTACATACTCTTAACATGCATATCATCTCATTGTTCAAATCACATTCTTATAGACATACATCATTGAGTTTTGTCATTCTCCAGACATCTATCATGTAATACTATTATCTCAAAAATAGTTAAAACATATAGACAGAAATTGCCTTTATTATTATCAAATCAAGTATCATATGCCTCATTGCAATCATCATATGATTGGCTCTCTGGGCATACTAAATCAACAACCATGGTTTTCCATGGTAAATATTTCTCTAAAGCTCAAAGAACCTACCTTTCTTGCTCCTTATAACTAGAATTTGCTTCTTTTGTGGAGAAAGGTGCTAGTTGGCCGAGTTCAGACCTTCTACTTGGGTTTTCTACCTTCTTGCTTGAGTTTTCTTACTGATTGGAGTCTAAAATTCTTACTAGAGGGAGTTCACTTTATTGCTTACTACAAGCTTTCTTACTCATGTTCTTCTCTAAAACAAAGATCTAAGCACTTAGAAACTATGTTTGTCGAGGGTTTCAATTTTTATGGCATTCCTTGCTTATTTTTTAGCTCTAGATGAACCTAAAACTATGTGCATGCTCTTCATATGGTAAATAATACTTATATTAGGTTGGTGTGACAACCAATGGTGCTAAGTACCTATCAAATGATGGCCTATACTTAGGTTTCTAAGCTATTTTCTTCTTTATACATGAATCGATGGTGATGCCCTTGTGACAACCGATGGATTTGTCTTCATGACAACCGATGGTGATTACCAATGGTGATAACCAATGGTGTCAACCGATGGTCACACCTAAATTCAGTTTTAGGCTCTTTTGGAAGATCAATATTTGATGGTTTAAGTACCCTAAAATTGGCATAAACTGATGGTGACATTAGCTCAACATCTGATGGAGATGAATGATGGTAGTGTCAACACTATCAACCGGTGGTGGCATAATGTGTCACAAACGATGGTGGATCAGGTTATCACAACTGATGGTGAGTCAACGTTTCAAATTTCACTTCATTTAAGCCCTAAACCAATTGTTACGACCCCACCTCTCGATAACCCCCAATTAAGGGAGACCGAGAGGTTGAAGCCGCACCCATATCTTCCGGATCAAAGGTTCGACAATTAACCAAGAATAATTATCAAATTTTAACAGACTATACTGAAAAGTTGTAAGAAAATAAATTTTTGCATATCTTTTTGAAAACTTGGATCTCTAACTTCTATCCACTTAAGGATTCTACTCTAACTAATCCTCCTTGTATTTTGCTTCATGTATTTCACAATATGACGATTTACTGTTTGTCCTTTTGGCTTGTACCTAAAATGCTGACAAACAAAACGTCAGTCAGCCGAAGTTGGTATGTGGGGGAAACAATAAATGTGCAACTATGATAACAACATAATCATTCGATTAATCATTTAACAACCAAGATTACATTTTAAATATAACTCCGCGATCCAAGGGTACCCTATCCTCTGTGTTGTCCCCATTAAACCCCTCATGATCCACCTATCAAGTGAACCAGTTTCTAGGGTTGAGTCACATGGAACTACTCATAGGTAGACCACTCCTTAACTCAGGGTGTGCTAAAGAGTCTCATGGCACTACTCGTAAGTAGCCCAGTTTCTAACTCTCGGTAACCTAGACCTTGCTCTAGGATTACCCCTTTTTTTAGCCTTTTCAAAGCAACAGAGGTGGACCCAGATCTAGCCAGTCATATATGAACATTTATAGTGATAATCATAGTCACTTTATAGTTGCATGAAATAAATAAACATCCAACAGTTATTTTCAAGCCATAAGGGAAACATCGATAAAATCCTCGGAAAACTAGTCGAAATAAACATAAGCGTAATCGCATACCTGTGATTGTAGATTTTGAGACATAATCAAATATGCAGGAAACCCAATCAAGCAAGCAAAGGTGAATAGAAATCCTGAAATAAAAGCACAAGTTTCCTTTTATTAATATTTATCCAATTTCATCGTATTCCTTAGGATTTCTACTCCAATCTTAGGGTTTCCTTGGAAATTAGGGTTTTTTTGCCTCCACTGTTAATATTATGACTCCTAATTTATGAAAACTACATAAAACCATTAATTTCTCATTTTAATACTCTTAACAGGTTTAGATCATTATTTAGCAACCTTTTTCCATAATTTGAAATAAACAAAGTTTTTCTTCTTCTTTCACCCTAAATTAGGGTTTCTAGATGCGCTATCATTCATACTTGATTTAGAACCCTAAAACATCCAATTATTCATCTAAATCAGATTCAAACCTCACTTTATGTCTCAAGATGTTAATAATACTTGAATTAACCCATTAAACACCTATATTAGGGTTTCTAAGCCCATTAATGCTCATTAACATATCAAAACTCCAAATTAGGTTATCGAATACATGGACGATCTACTTAGACATAAAACGTCCTTTCATTCACCATGGGTCATTTTGCTTGTAGATTATCCATATTAATATTCTCAAATTTAATAGAATCATCAAATTAGGGTTTTCCACATTATAAAGCATCATGATTAGAAATCTTAACCACTTTTCAAACTACGATCAGATTCATGTTCTAAAACTAATTTTAATGGATTCCTTGTATTTTTCTGATCAAAAATCATATATAGTTTGCCTTATTCTGAGCTATTTATAATTAGTTATGAAATCACAAAGGAATCACCTTTAGGACCAATAATGAGGCGACATGTATCCTTTTCCTTCTTTTTTTTTCTTTGCAGCAAATCCAGGCTCGTGGATCCTTCTCTGACCCACCTAACCTGTCACCTGGGTCCCTCCCTTCGTCGTCTTCACAACCCGTGCACAGACGGGGTCTTCGGCTCCCCTGTTTCCTCTGCAAAACAGAGGACGGCGGCAACGGCTGGGCAGCGACCACCTAACCCACTGCGGCGCCTCCTTGGGGCCGGAACAGTTACGCCCTCACAGCCTCTTCTTGTGGAGTACTGCCGCATAGGATCTTCCCTAGGGTCGCAACTGCTAGACCTCTCTGTGCCACCTGTACCTTGCCTACGGCCACCTGTGCGAGCAGCAGCCAGGCCGGTCAACTGGCAACTCGACTCCAGTTTCAACGCTCGAAACTTCTCAGCTTCTTCTCGCAAACTCGACAACACGTTTAGGGATCTTGCACAAGGTTTGTAGCCCCTCCCTTATATAGGGGATAGAAACTTGTGTACCCCCCGATTTGGGGAAATCCCGTACAGAGAAGGAAAGGCCTTCAAAGCTAGGTCGGTTGGAAGGGGAACTTTCTCCCGAAGCTATCGGGACTGTCTCCAATCCCGCCCAATGATCGTCCATCAAGAGAATCCAAATCAAACCAGACTGTGCCTATTCCCGATTCTTCTCAACTAGGCAATGAGCAGCCATTGTTGGTTCTGGGATCAATGGCTATTAAGCCTCGCGCCAAGAACAAGGTTTCAGATAAAAGTGACATTTAATTCGATTTAAAGATTATCACCTCTCTTTAGGATAAATTGTAAAATTGATAACTCCTAAACTGAATATCTTTTTGATCCCAAATTTTAAGGGAAATTTCCTCTTGCCTTTATCTACTCACATACCAAAACTGAGCCCCAAATTCCAAAGAAAAAGGCATTTCCTTCATATGCAACTTATTCATTAATAAAACCAAACCGATTGATATTTCCTCTTTCTTTTGCCATTTTATTATCATCTTGGATTCCTTGGACCTCAAGGAACTCCCAAAGGTACGAAATATCCCATTGGGAAAAATCCTTTTGCCTTTTCCTTTTATCTTTATCCTTTTCTTATATTACTCCTTTTATTAAGCAAATCCTTTTTCTTTTTAATTCTCTTTCCTTATTCTTTTCATTAAAGTTTACATGCAAACCAAATTTACTCATTTTTGGCCATTAATGCCACCTTCTAGAGATTTTTACATAATTCTCATAACTACTTTGCTTAATATTCATTATCTTGTATCTTTTCTAATATTTGAACTTTTCTTTTCTTTTATATCCATTATTGAATTAATATAATAATAAGAATCATGAAATTCCTATCAAAAGGGATATTTGCAAAGTAATCCATTGTTTGAAGCAAAGCATATAACCTTTTTAATTAAGTCTGATTCATAAAATCTTTACATTTCAATAACGAAAACATATGCAAAATTGGGGTTGTAACATCCTTCCCCTCTTATAGGAATTTTGTCCTCAAAATTCTATCAAGCAAACAAACAATTCAGGATAAGACTTTTCCATGTCCATCATTGGCCCCTATGTGGCTTTACCGTACTCATGGTGCTCCCAAAGAACCTTTATCATTACATATTCTTTTCTCTGAGTTCTTTCATCCTGGCATCTATAAACTGCACAGGTGACTCAGGCCATTTCAGCCTCCCTTGGGGCTCACTAGGTTCATTGTTCGGCACATGGTCTGGGTACCTCACATAGTGCTCTAAATTGGACACCTGGAACTCATCACACATTTCTTTATACTATGGGGTAAGGTCAAACATAACATTCTCCACCAATCCATCTCAAATGGACCCATGTATCGGGGACTCAACTTTTTTAGCTATAACTTAGAGGGGTCAGATTTTCGTGTAACATATTCCCCCACAGTGATCTGCATGTTGGTCTACTTTGCATCAGCTTACGACTCATGTCGTCTCTAGGCTCCTTTCAGCCATTACACGATCAAAGTGACTTCATCTACACGCACTATGGTCCCTTTCTAACCATCATGTGGTCCTTTCACCAACATCACCTTACTAAAGTGGTAACCGACAAAACCTCTCTTAAGAGCTTCTTTGAATCCCGATATTGGATATGGTGGTTAACTTCATATCTTGTATAGGACAAGAACTGTCTCGAGCTATCACCCTGAATGAGCACATATGCTCTCATCAGGCCCTTTAGTCTGGATCATACTAACCATTAGTTAGGGGTGATAAACTATACTAACATTGAGTTCTTCATGTACCTACTTCCACTTTATGGAAGTGAACCTCTAGGTCAAACTCAAGAACCTTTGAACTCTCATCATGGTTTAGTTGGACCATCTCTCTCATGGGTAGTCCAACCAGATCTCTCCCTTAACAGGACTCTATCTTTCAAATGTCATCTAGGTAAGGCGACCTACCATAACCCATATTGCATCTCGACCTTCCTTAATCCAGGGGAGACTTATCACAACATCCGTAATGATGAACTCTCATTCCCTCTCGGGAACTCTTTATCCTCTATATCAATGCACTGGGTTACCAGGGCTCATCCTTCACCTTCTGTCTTGCATGGCCACATGCCACATGCAACTTTGTCTTAAGCATCCAAAGTTCCATAATCATTTACTATCTTTATAGTATCACGGTGTTTGGTGATCTTAAAATCATGATTTCTGGTACGTCATGATTCCTCAAAATCAATTTCTCAGAAACCCTAAACCAAACTTATCAGGGTTTTATTACCTTCCTGTCCAAGAGGTGTATAGGTTCCATCACCATCCTTTCATTACATCAAGGACTAGACTAGCTAACTAAACAACCATTAACTTGTTCAACATATCTTGTTACCTCTGAGTGTTAGCCAAACATATCTTCTTTCCAAGCTTAGGGTTAGCCTAACAACCTCTTCTAGCCAAACTAGGCAGCTATATCTCAACCAGAGCATCCATTACCACTTCACATCCTTAGGTATTAGGTAACGTTGAAGACATACACTTCCATGTACTTCACTTATCATCTCACCTCAAACTCTATGTCTATCTTCAATTAAGAACACTCTCTGATTTCATCATCATGGTGCTCAAACTCAACCTGGTATAACTTGTAAGTTCTACATAGCTCATGATAAAAACTTCCTCCTAAGGTGACTACCTCATTCCTCTTAGCAACGTTCCAACTCACATCATCTTTTATCCTTGGTGTATGGCATGTGTACTGTCCTATCTCTCACTCCCATAACAAGAGGAAATAAGCATTTGGCTGCAGTCCAAATACAGAGTTCTTCCTGTTCCAAGAGTAGAGATGGTACATCCCACCTTGCCAATACACCTTTACATATAAGTTGCAACGTGCCACATATGTCTCTACATCACAGACATCATGATAGCAAACTAGTCTTGAACCTACTTTGGTTTACACACATCCCGTGGTCATCTCCTCTAGGTCTATAGGGTGCCGGCACTTTTGGGGTCATCCCTCTTCCCTCATGCATCAAGAGAGTGCCCTACTCATCTGCCCTTTGGGTCCCATGAGTTCATGAAGGTGATCAATCTCCTAACTCATGGCCCTCAGACAATGATAGTTGTTACCTCCCGACCCTATGGTCATGTGCATTTGGGGAATTAGGCAACTCCTACTTTCATCGGTCTTATCCCTACTTGACCCTAGGATAAACTTAGGATTCTCCATTATAGTACATGTTCACTTAGAACCTTACCCAAGTCTTCATCATCTCCCTTTCTGCATTCATGGGCTGGCTTTCATCCTTTCATAGGGATCATGGAAACCTGCCTACCTTGGTCAAGTCCCATACTGGTTACCTCCATGGTACCATATTCATGTGCAATTAGAGATGGATATCTATGGGTCTAAAAGTTCATTCTCATACCATGTACTTTTCACTTAGCTTCTCAAGATCCTATGAGACCTATTTAGGTTACCTTAAACCAACCAAACTGATATACACCCTACCAAAGGGGTCCCTCTCCCAGGATGGGAGGAAAACTATCTCTTGACAACAAGGTCACAAAAGCTCCTAAGTCTAGGGTTTACATCCACATACCAGCTTCGGCTGACCGACGTTTTGTTTGTCGGCATTTTAGGTACAAGCCAAAAGGACAAACAGTAAATCGTCATATTGTGAAATACATGAAGTAAAATACAAGGAGGATTGGTTAGAGTAGAATCCTTAAGTGGATAGAAGTTAGAGATCCAAGTTTTCAAAAAGGTATGCAAAATTTTATTTTCTTACAGCTTTTCAGTATAGTCTGTTAAAATTTGATAATTATTCTTGGTTAATTGCTGAACCTTTGATCCGGAAGATATGGGTGCGGCTTCGACCTCTCAGTCTCCCTTAATTGGGGGTTATCGGGAGGTGGGGTCGTAACACCAATAGTTTCTTTGATTATATAATCCAAATATTAAACCTACACACTAATTCATGGTTTTGAATATTAAAAGATACAATGGTTAAGCTTGGATGCTTTAGAATCCAATGAATTGGAATGAATCCAAAAGTATAATACGTTGGTTCTAATAATGAGAATTTGATGGTTCAATGCCTTTAATTTGTAGTCTTACCTTTGCCCTCGTATGTATATATTTGTTAAATCATTGTAATAAGTGAATGTGTAACTCTAATGTGATATAGCTCGTTACACCTAACCCTAATGTAACTAAGTGATTGTGATTGATTATAATAAGCCCTCTTGAATGATCAATGTGACAATGAAATACTCTCTTCTTATGATTAAACCTTAATATGATGTTAGTTGAACATTATAGTTACTAGCTATATTAAACTAATATGTCACATTTGTAATTGATGATCTGTTGAGCCTTGTTCTAATGCATATAAAGATAATGATGATCTTACAGGGATTGATGTGATAGTCATAATGACCTTTGGGCATGGTTGAGCCCTGAAGGAGGTGTAATCCTCTTCATGATACAATAAGGGATGGAACCCTAGAACTTTGTGATAAGAATTTGTACCTTGTAATGGTATGATAACAAATGTGGTCCACTTGTAATGATATGATGACAAATGTGGTCCACTAATCTACAGTGGATGATATCATGCGGTAATGTGATTAAGATTTATACCTCATAAGTTTTATATCTTTTGAAGTTGTAATATTTGTACTCTTGCTAGAAATGAATCATGGTTTGAATGTCCATTTGTATAATGAAACCTTAATTCACTCAATTGGCAATAATTAATCAAGTAAACCCCTAATCATGTAATGTCATGTGCCGTAAAACCATATTCAGTGTCAGAACTTACTGTATGGTGAAATGAGTATTCCTAAGGGAAACTCAGAGTGCATATTATTGAATATGTGGGGTTCTTGTCACCCTGACCCCAAGTGTTAGGGAAGATGATTGCAGTCATACCTATCCCTCACTTTAAGAATAGCTGAGAATGTGTGTTAGTGATATATGGAATGTGATTAGAGGATAATTGTAGTTGTACCTAAGTGATAGGGTTATACTTTGCATACCCTGGTGGCTAGTGTCGTGACATGTACCAAGGGTGGACTAGGTGTTAGCGCTTGACCTATGTCATTGTAGTGGTAGTTGGACTTATATGTCACTACCTTTTTGGCCCGTACTGACCGGGTAGAGGAGAGATCTTAGGATACTGGCTCTCCTAGATCTTATATGGAATTGAATAGCACTTTGTAGTGGTCAGTTGGACTTTTAATGGTACAACTCAAACTCCCAAGGCATAATAAAAGAGGTAATACAAGTTGTTAAGTATATTTTCTATGGTTAAATACATTCACATTTGTTGAGTAGCCCTTGCCTTATCCTTATACTACACAATTCTTATATAATGCAAACTCATGAAATTTGAGTAACTCTACCTGTTGTTAAGATTATCTAATTAACTTGCATAATATGCTTAAACTATTCAACCTGCTCAATTGCTTATTCAATCTTCTCAGTTTGTTAGTGTTAATTAATCTTTTGTAATCATTATCTATTGGAGAGAGTTATATCTCTCACTGGGAGATGGGTCTCACTCGTGGGTCACCACATCTTTTTAGGTGGTCGCGGGAAACATGGTCGAGACCATGCTATAGAAGAGGATTAGCCTGGTGATCAGTAGTCTCAAAAGGTTGGACAACTATATATATGTTAGTAGTAGAGTCATAGTGTAATCCATGTACTCTCAGGTCTGGGCATGGGATGAGTTTTGTAGATGATATACTTGTAGCGACAGAGTTTTGGTAGTACACTAGTGTTTGTAATACATAGCATGTACATGTAGAATATCTTTTGTATACAGGATGTAGCTGAGGCCATTGGACACAGATGTAAATACTTATTATGGTATATGAGAATGGAAAAGATGGACCTTTTTATAAATGTTTCAAAACATGTTAATGATGTTGAAATTGGTTTTAATTATTCTACTTTTCTGACTACGTGATTAGTTAGTATTTGATCATGTTTTGTGTTTTGAGTAATCTCATTTTGCATGATGAGGTGTCACAACAATCATTCTTCCACTAACCTTCTTGTAAACATATAGTTCATCTTCATTTTGACAAAAGCCTAAATTGTAGCTTAGAAGTGGGGAACAAAGCCATGGATGCACTACACTATAGAGCAGGCAGATTCGGCCAGCAAGGTTATTCAGGACATCAATGTTGGGGGTGTTTATAAGGGACCCAACCAATAGATTTTCTCTCCTCAAAGATGCCTAGTTGCTGCCTCCAACAACCATAAGTTTGATCTGCCTCACATCCACCCTGTGTCCCTTGACATGTCTCCTAGAGAGGATGCAAGACGAGAACCAAAATAGGGTGACAATAGAAACATTAGACACCACTTTCAGTCACCACCTCTAACCACACCTTCAATTGCCACCTCAGTCCCACCTTTGCCATCCGCCACAGATCTTACCTTCCCAAAGGGAGATTGAAACATAGAGCGATGCGACCACCTACCCAGAGCTACATGTCCACCTTGTGTGAAGTTCTCACAATCCAAATGAGACAAGTTGAGTGTCATCTTGGATCATTATCCATTGACTCTAGTTGAGCAAGTGGATCAACTGCCTCTGTTTATGGATTTAGGGATATTGGACTGTTTGTTACTCTACTTACTCACCTAGACTCCTAGTAGAAGAGGAGGACAAAAGTGATTTAGGTGTGTCTTACCGGCTCAGCTTAGTGTCATTCTTCTCCTTATATCTTCTTGGTTTTTCAAGCTATCAGGGCTTTTCATCATCGATTATGTCTTTATCCAATTGTGCTTCTCCACATCTAGGAGTGCCTCAATGAATGGAACATTTTAACACCTCCATGACAAGTCACCATCCCCAAACATATGGGTAGGATCTCTTCAAGCATGGCTCTAGCACCACCACATGTAGTATTTTCTTCACGTCGAATAGGTCCCATAAAGGTTGGTTTTGGGTGTTAGGCCATGGAAGCTGAAACCACAAAGTAGATTGTATGTAGTTAGTGTTGAAATTTGTATTGGTCTTGCATAGTGCCAACATGACTTTCATAGGTTTTCCTTATGACTAGATCACAAACAAGTATCTTGGCATGATACTTGTCAACCACAAAGTCTATCTCACTCCATATATACAAGGATTGACTCCACTATCTAGGTTCCCTCCTCCTCTTTCTTGCTGGAGGAAAGCAATACCTTAGCCATGTGAGCTAAGAAATGGATGCACACAACTTTTGACCTCCATAAGTGGTTAGTAATGTTGACTTGGAAAGGATATCATATGATGGTTGATGTTTTATCAACAATTCTACTAAATTTGGAGAAACAGGGGGGATACATCAAAACTATTAAGAATTCCATGAAATCTAGATACAAAATAGTTATTAAGCCTAGAGAAATTCCAACAAGCAAAATTATTAAATGGGGATTTAGAATATGTAGTTGATTCGCACACATGATCTCCATTTCTTGTTTCAGGATTTATTTGCGACAAAGAGGGCAGTCATCAGATGGAGGGGGGGTTTCCATGTTGTCTACTGGGTTTGACATATATAATTTCTTATAAGTAATCTAATTGAACAATCCCCAATGATTTTCTTTTATCATGTATGGGAAACAAATGTAGGTCTTTGAGGATGTGTGTGTCTTCCTATACATGTTACTTTTACTTAGTGGTGGTGATGATTATGTCTTGGTCTTGAGATAACTAGATATTTGTTGTCCAAGGATCAAATCTAATATATTTTTAGATTTGTTGTTTTTGTAGAGGATCATCTTTGCATTTTCAATCACATCTGTTGTTACCTTTAAAGATGATCATTGAGATTACTAGGGTAAGAAAAGTATCCAACTGCTAACTTAACTATGCAATGTTTGCCAAGTGTTTGTGAACATTGATGCTAAACCTTGCATGTATTCGATTGCAATATATTTCATCGAGTTATACGTGTTATCACTTGTAGTTGTACTTTGGGGCTGGAATACTATGTTCATAGTACTAGAGAACAATCTATTTTTTTGAAATATTTCAATGCTCTTGGGTTTTGTTCAATACTTAGGTTTACTATTTTGTGTAATTAGATGTTTAATAATGGAATTTTCTCATTTGAGCCTTCTCTACCTTTTCTTCTTTCATATTATATAGGAAACCACTACTCTTAAGGTGATGGCTAGTGATCATGTCGATGAAGGACAAACCCCTATAATTTGTACATTTGGTGGTGAACAAAGTAATACACACAGTTACAGATGTAGTCCTATAGTTAGTAGTATCCTTGTTCATGAATCTTCTTTGAGGTCTAGGAAGTCATGGAGTGGTATATTGCTTCAATATAACAAGATGGTTGTAGGTGATGTTATGAAGGAATAATACAAATGTTGTGGGGAAACTTTTATGTGTGGTAGTAAAAGTGGGACCAAACTCCTACGTGGTCGCTACACTACAATATGTGTTGCTAGGGAGTAGTTGACCAAGAGATCTCAAGTCATGGTAAACACAACGTAGCCACATCATTCAATCAAGATGTTTCAAGGAGAGATCTCATACAAATTGGTATTAGGCATGAGTATCCTCTCTCTATGGTCAAGCACACATGTTTTAGGAGATACACTTCTAATACTCAACCCCTTTTCCACATTCCTACTAGAAATACGTTGAAAAGTGACTTCTTTGCAGGTTGTTCCTTTAAAAATTCAAAATTATGCAAGATGTTAACACGAATGAGTCTGGGTAAAAATAATTACTGATATGTGGACATCCAATAACTAAAATAAGGGGTTTATGGTGGCCACTTCCCATTTCATTGACAAAACATGGGCATTTCTTACTTTAATATTACAATTCATTTATGAACCATGCCCACATACCAAGGAAGATTTAGGCAATGTTATGCATGATATCTTATTGGATTTGATATTAGATTGTAATCTATCTATAGCTACTTTGGATATTTGTAGTGCAAATTATGCCATGGTTAAGGAACTAATGGAGATCTTGCATTGGAATTCAATGTTACTATCTAGCAAGTCATTACATATGTCTTGTTGTGCGTATATCTTAATCCCGATTGTGATAAATGGACATACTATTATTGAAAGTGAACTTTAAAAAGTTTGTGAAAGGTTTACTTATTGGTTAGCAACTCCAAAGAGGTGGAAGAAATTTTAGGATATTGCAACACATTTGACCATTCCTATTGAGAGGAAGTTAACCCTTGACATCCCTACTAGGTGGAATTTGACTTTCCACGTGCTCAAGACCACATTAGCATACAACAACTCTCTTTGTAGGCTGGTTCAGAGAGAGGAACAATATGAATCATTGCCCACTAATGACGAACGGTATTTTGCTTCTGTTATTTGTGACAACCTACTAATTTATTATTTAAATATTGTAGACTTATCAGGGGTCCAATTATCCTAAATCAAATATATATTTTGTAAATATTGGCACCATTAAATTGCATTTGACTAGATGGAAAAAAAATGTGCAATGATATCATCCAAAAATGGCAACGTAAATATTAGAAAAAATTGACAAATACTATAAAAACATTCGTGTTCTGAAGGTGGTCTCTGCTATTCTTGATTCTAGGTTTAAAATGGAAATTGTAATGTTTTATTATGGATCCATTTATGGGTAAAAAGCTTCTAAACATGCCAATAAGCTCAATGAGGCTTGCATTTCTTCATTTATGAAATGCTAAGAAAAAACAAATATAATCATCATGACTCAATTACTCAAGTAGATTCCTCCCGATCCCCATATCTGATAGTTGTACTAAAGCTCATTCACGAATTTAAATCATATTAAATAAGAGAGAAGAAATTAAGGAGAACTATCAAAATTGACTGAGATGTATATCTAAGGGAAGATAACTTAACCAAGGATGAAGATTTTGATATTCTATCTTGGTGAAGGACTCCTGAATTGAACTATTTGACATTCAGTGAAATTCCAACGATATTATATCCATACTTACTTATACAATTGCATCTAAATTGTCCTTCAACATCAGAGGTAGACTCATTGACCCCCACTCTAGCTTCCTTCATCCAAAGACTATAGAACCATTGATGTGTCTCCAGAGTTGGTATTCTACTTTGGGGATAAGAAGTAGTTGTTACTTATGTTTTTTCATGTTGATTATTTTTTTGTGCTATAGTCTATTACGTCTCTGAAAAATATTGGGTCATTTCTTTAATACATTTATGATGATATTCTAGTATAAGTGAAGTAACCACACTAGACTCTTGAGGAAAATTTAATGACGTGTTGGGCTACTTTTTAAAAAGTTCTAATGACACTTGTGCTTTAGTTGATTTTTTATTCATATTCTTATATGTCAAACTAGATTCTTGAACCTTCAAAATTGGGTAAGGAAAGAATATAGAGCTAACAAGGCTAAGGTAGTCTCCCCTGATCCTTCTCCATTTAAATTAGGTAGTTGTTGCATTTTTTCATCTATATCAATGTACCATCATAAATCATTTTTAGACCAATTACTAATTGTTCACTATATTAAGATGCACATGTTTTTATAACGCCAGTTGAACGTCTCCTTATTAGGGTATCTTGCATAATGGATGTGTCTGAATTATATTTATCTATTTCCAATTTTTGGATTTACAAGTCTACATGAGCTTAGAATTAATAGTAGTCAAATGTCTCAAGTCTCCTTACAAAAGGGAAAGTTGGACGTTGAACTAGAGTATACATGATCCTTATATGGATATGTTTCATTTTATACTAGTCAAGTTTTCAAAATTTGAGCAAATCCCAATATTACTACATCAATTATACATGACAAAGATATTAGTTGATGTGCAGTGGATCTTATAACCAATGCTTTTTTGTTGTGTTTTTGTTTGTTGTTTTATATTGATGGAATGCTAAATGTATGACAGCTTATATACTAAAATATAGTAAATGTACTAAAATATAATACACTTATTTGTTGAAATGTATGGAATTTCACATCTCTTTTTCTTGAACTAGAATATATAGAAATGTAACAGGTTGAAATGTATGGCATTTTATGTCTTGAAAAGTAATATAATTAAATGTAATATGCTAAAAAGAATGTGTTTATTTGCTAAAGTATTGAGTTTTTCCATGTTGGTATAGTGTCGATCTCATTGTGGGCTTGCTATTGTTTGAAAAGGATCACTAAGTTCATTGGAATTTATGTTGATCATTGAGATTTTTGTGGAATATTTTTCACATGATCACGAGTTTTCTCATTGTGGGTTATCTTACCAAATATTTTTTTATCATGGGTCACGTTTTAACCATTGTATCAGACATAAAAATTGAAAATATATATGTTATTGCAGACCATGTCACCGAAAGTTGTACAACTATTGCTGGTGTTTTGAAAACTAGACTATATGAATTGTATGAGTTGGTGACACTGAATAACAAGAGCTTTGTAGAAATTATATGTGTGGATAAGGATGCTTGTTTGATGCCTATAGGGGGTCCTAATAAAGCTTAAACTATCATGGTTAAGCACATACATAGTGGGGTTTTGTTCATCTATGGAAGGAGTCACCTAAAACATGCATGTTTCATTTGTGCATATTTTCAATCCTATGTTTTGGTTGGACGGTCACATGATATTAGTAAAAGAAAAAATGTTGATTTTTACTTGAGGAGTTTAATGAGAAAGATTTGAACTGCTACAAAGCTCATATTCTTGAGGAGTTTAACCAAAAAGATTTGAATGTGCAGGTTTTCCTATGTGCATAAAGTGTATGTTTAATGAGAAAGATATCCCTTATTTCCAATGACTTGCTTGAACATGCATGTTTTCCTTTGTGCATAAAGTGTATGTTTAACGATAAAGATATCCCTTAGTTCCAATAATTTGTCAATGTTGAAGTTTCCTGAATCAATCTAGGCTAATATTTCAAAGCTCATATTATAAGGCCCCTGACCTGGATTAGTGCTTGGTTGTGCTTTCTTTGACATAATGAGGTTCTGTAACCTTAATCTAATATCTTGAGATGCCTTAATTACATGTGGCATGCCTATGTTTTTAGTTTGGTCTTGTTTGATTAATGTTTGTGCTGGTTATGCTTGTTGTGGATCAAGTTGCAATTTACCCATGTGGAAGGTTTATATTGCAATTTGTCAGATGTGGGTTGTGCCTTTTCATCATGAGATAGAGGATGATTCTTTGGGGTGCCTTATTTGGGCCTTGGTTGATGAGGTGGCATCTTGAGGTGATATTAGGGTTTTCCATGAGTTGCATGGATGGTGATGACGACCATATGTGTTTCTTGAGAGTAGTGACCAATGTGGTAACCTTGATGTTGAGTCTTGAGAGTGCTTCAACCGATACACCATAATTTGATGGGTTTGCTTCAACATTGGTGCTTTGATATTTGGTTTTTGTCACTAGCGTTTCTCGTGTGTGTGTGTGTATAGCGGATGATGCCTTGTGTGGTGATGTGTTGCGACTACAACACTCTCTTGAGTGGTGTGTTACGACCGCTACACTATGTGTGATTTGACCAAGTTGTGTTTGGGGATCAAGGTTGTTACATCACTTTGGTTTTAACATTTTTCTTGCATGTGTGCATGCATGGCTGGGACAAGTGTCCTTTTGATGCTCTAATGCTTGACATATCATATTTTTTACTTCCCTCCTACCCATGTATATACAATCCCTCTCCTCTACATGCAAGCAATCCTTTAGCTCTCTCTTCTTCCTTTCTCTTACTTGGTCCAACCATGGAGCTTGGTGAAGCTAGAGAGTGCCGATCTTAGAGCTTTGGTGTTCGATCACCTTTGCTTGTGGTGATCTTTAGCTTGATCATCTTCCTTGTGGTGATTCTTGGTGACTCTCTCTCTTGGTAAGTGATTCTACACCTTTGATCATGTTTTCCTTTGAAACCCTACCTCTCATTCTTCCTTTCTTGGCCGTGAGACTATGGATCCACCATGGTGTCTAGCTTTGAGGATCTCCTCTTCACAAAGGTCGAAGACTACGGATTGACCATGGTGGTACCTAAGTGAGATGGAGCTCTCTTCTTTTCTTCTCTCTTATTCCTTGTTCGACCTAGGGTTGAGTTTTCTTCTTTCTTGAGCTCTCCTTTGACCGTGGTGTTTTTTCTTCTTGAGGTGACATTGTGTCTATGAAGTTGATCCAAGTTGGAGTTCTTCTTTCTCTTTCTTGGAGCTCGTGTCTTTATAGATTGATCTTCTTCTTACAACAGGTTATATAACTTTCCCCTCTTCTATTACTGCACCATTAAATTGCTTGCATGCTACTGTTCTATATCTAAATTGTGATATGAAAATGTTGGATGATGTTATCATGATCTAGGGTTTATGGTGATGAAGTATACTTGTGTAGATTACTCTTTCTTGTAAACCCTAATTTCATGTTCCTGATTTATAAGTGATGAAGGAGTTGTTAACTCTTAACATGCAATATGATTTTTGGTTCAATCACCATGTTATGGTTCGACCATCTTATGAGGTTTGAAGTTCTGATCTCTGATGACATGAGCTTGATGCTTGGTTTTTCTCTTATTATCATGGTTTTCCATATGTGCTTTGGAGACATTGGTTTTAGGGGTTTGTTGTCCATTTTTGTATGGAGTTTCCCCCTTGATGGCACTTAGTTTTCCTTGGTTTTATCACCATGTTTGTGTATGATTCGGCCATCATGTGTTTGTTGTGTGCATCTGTTGGATGTTGGTTTTCTCTCTCTAGCATGGCTTTCCTTATTGATCTTGAAGATGAAAGTTTTTAGGGTTTTGATGCTTCCTTTAACGATGTTTAACCCAAGTGACATTTGATTTCTTGATGGTGAGCTTTGTTTCAGTCGACATGCTTGATCCTTGTGTTGGTCGCAACACTTGGATGGTTGTTGTTGCGGTCGAAGTGGTTTGGTTTGCTTAAGGTCGCATCATGTTGTGGGTTGGTCTCTACAACTTTTGGTTGTTTCGGTCAAAACACATGTGCTAGTTTGATGGTCACTACACATGTATACCTTTACTTGGTTGTAACATATGCTTTTCTTAGTTTGGTCGCAATGACATGTCAACCTAGTGGGTCGCTACATGAGTACATATGTTTCGGTCACAACAAGGGTTGGCATCTATGCTAACATTTGCTACCATGCCCTATGTGTTGTGGTCTCTACCCTTAGTGGGTTGACCCTGATGGTCACAATACATGGAGGTGTGTGAGGTCACTAAAATATCCTACCTATATAGTTGGCACATTTGTTATGTATATGCATGAATAATGATGATGTGAATACTAAACCCTAATATGCTCCAAGAAAGTGGGAGATGGTGTATCTAGAGTTATATGATGATTATTAAAATGGAAACCCTAACCCTAGTTCTAAGGGTATGATGTACTTGTTAAGCATGCTTGAATGAATAGCTTAGCTCGTGATTATCTTTCTCTCTCCTACTTGTGTAACCTAACCTAGAAGGTGGAATGAATAACATAGCTAGTGAATGCTATGGTGTGTTTGGTATGTCACAAGGTGATGTTGAGCCTTTTGAAACATGATGAAATTAGTAATGATGATATGGGTCTTATGACTTGGAAGAGGCTCAATGCATAGTGTGAGGTGATATCCTCGAGTGATGTGATGTGGGATTGTTATCCCCTAGTGACATGATGATGTGTATGGCCTTGTACAGAAGTGGTATCAAGCGATGATGTGGCAAGTTATACTTCATACATTTCATATCTTCTGGAGTAGTAACACCCCTTTATCTTTGTAGAGTTTGTTAAGGGTTTGTATGTTGTAACTTGATTGATGCTAAAAGACACCCAATTGGCTTAACTAATCAAGTGAAACCCTAATCATGTAGGTGCCATGTGTCATAGATCCATTCCAGAGTCAACACTTTTTAGGATGGTGAAAGGGTATTCCTATGGGAAACTTGGAGCGCATACTGTTGAGTATGTGAGGTGCAAGTGACTACGTATCCTTGATATATTGGCCTTAAGTGTTGAGAACAACTGCGGTCGAGTCTCGGTGATGATGTGATGTGATACAATGTGATAGACGACAATTGTGGTTGTAACTCAGTATTTGGGTTATATACCCTTTTTTCTAGCACCGTGACCTATACCAAAGCGGGCTAAGTGTTTATAGGGCCATAACTTTGACTATGAGTTGCAGTCTACATGACTATAGCTTTGACTATAAGTTGTTGTTTTGTAGTTTGACTATATGTCACTATGGTGCAGACTCAAACTGACCGAGTAGTACATGAGAATATCATGGAGTCTGAATCTTCCATTGATCTTGTATGGCACTGATTTTGACTTCGCAGTGGTCAGTTAGATTTGGGTGGTGCAACTCAAATCCTCAGGGCAAATGAAATATGTAATACAGTCATGTAGTATATTTTCTTAGTGTTAAATGCGACTCACATTGGATGACCCCATGCCTTTCTTCTTGTACTTTTTTCTTAATTTATAATGTGGCATATATGAGAAATCAACTGTTGTCAATGTTCTTCATATTCCTTATAAAGTTATAAGATGTTCTACTGCTCAATTGCAGTTGTAGGAACTACTAAATCTATGTTAACTGTTGTGCTTATATTGTTTAGTTGAATCTGCTCACCCTGATGATATTATTATCCTCCTGCTTAGTTTATCTATGCTTATAATAGTTTATGGCAGAGAGTTATATCTCTTGTTGGGATGTTGGTCTCACCCCATGGGTTTCCACATCTTTTAGGTGGTCGTACACGTAGAGGTAGAGATCGTGCGGTTGAGGCTGAGCACCAAGACGAGCAGTAGTTGTTAAAGGTTGGATATGCTACTAGTGTTTGTAGCAGAGTCATATGTGTCATCCCTATACTCTGAGGTCCTTGGGAGGTGTTTTGTAGACATTGTACATCAATACGAGTTTTGGCAATAGGCCTTGGTTGTATAGACATGGCTTGTATATGTGAACAGGTTGTTATACACAACATGTTTGTGGCATGATAGCCAACTTAACAGTAATATGTATCATCTTGTGACATAATATGTAATACAAGTGATGATAGTTATGGACTCAAATGTAATATGTTTCCACTTTTTTGGTTATATGAAATTGATTTTAATTTATCATATTTTTTGGTAATCTAGATGCTTCGTGCTAGTTCTGCATTTTGTTTCGAATTATCTCACTTATTATGATCAGTGTATCACACACATTCTGTAAATGAGGTTGAACTTCCAATTATAACTTCTTTCAAATTTCTATTCAAAACTTTGCATAATTCTCGAGGAAGTTAAATGATTCCCTCATTCCTCCTACACAATACTCAGTGTTTATTGAAAAGAAAATGCATGCTATCTAATTGATTTGGGTTGATGCATGTAAAATTATAATCTCGAGGTTTGTAAATGGTTTTTCCTAGCTCATTCACGTCAATTATGATAAATTATGTATTCTTTAGGGCTAGCAAAACATGACCTCACCCACTGGACCCAACCCAAATCTGAAATTTTAAGCAGGTTTAGGGTCTAAGGTTTTTTGACCTGACCTGAAATTAACCTGAACTCGAAGAATCCAAAATTAATTTAGGGTCAGGTCTGGGTTTGGAGTTTATACCCAAATTGACTCGATTAACCCAAAGTTTATAATTATATTTTAAATAAAATTACAAATACTATATTATAAGACACCCAATGACCTAATAAATTACTAATCCATCAAGCATAAAGGTTATTTTGACAATTCTACATGATTTTGTATTGATTTCTATGATTTATTATACTAATTATATTATGAATATGTGTTTATAATTCTGTAACATGCTACAGTAGGATTGATATGTGTTTCTTAATCACATCATAAGTTTATCACAATGAAATTTATTAATCACACTTGGAAATTATCAATGATTAGACACATCATAGCATTTTTTAAAATTATTTTCTTGTTATTGGATTTACGGGTCAGACCTGATAGACCCGAAATTATTTGCAGGTGGGGTTAGGGTCAAGGGTTTCGACCCAAAAATCCATCTTTTGCAAGTTTAGGGTCTAGCCAAAAAGTGTTAACCCAAAATGACCTGAAATAAAACCCGCTCAACCCGAACCCGATTACCACCCCTAGTATTCTTGTTAAGTAATCCCTAGCATTGATGTGTTCTCTCTGAATGATTGATTGTGTATGTAAATGATTACATACCCTCCTTATGTTTGCATTATGGTACATTGTGTGCATAACATACTTGTGCAACCTAGTATTTGGATGCATGACTGTGAGTAACCAAATCATAAAAGAACCATGTAACCAAATATGCTATATGCTTAAATAAATGAGAACCCAAAATCATAACAAAAATGAGAATGATTAATGATTAGGAATGCCCTAAAAGGAAGAAGGAACACATATATGTAGTGTATTCAGAGTGACACGATGAATATTTTATCATGACACGTGAAACAATAATTTTTGCGCAAAATAATCAAGATAAACTGAGATCTATAAGGTCATGGTAGATTCAATTTTGGGATTTATGTAGTGATGGAGATAAAGAGATGGATCATGTGGTATTTTTCTTATGATGAAATGCTAAAGAGGGTGATGTGACTAACATAAGTTAGACTTTAAAAAATATAAATATGTGTAATGTCTTGAAAGAAGTGAAAGGACTAGGGGTACCCACAAAGGTGTATAGAGCCCCCAGTCCCATGATATGCTTATAATGCAGAGTACTAGATCCCATGTCATAACTCCCTTGCCCTAGGAGGAAGTAAGTAGAGCCTTATTTTGCGCACATCACTCCTTTTATATGTTTGACCTTTGTCATATTGCATTGAGTAGTTGTGCGCTTGAACGTCAACATGTATGAGGCTTAGGATGGCAAACTATGATCATACCATAGTAGATTGTTTGTATGGTAGCACATGTAATATGTGATGGTATGATATGAGATGTAAGTTCTTGTATATTAACATAAAAGAAATCTATCTAAAATATGTGATCAATACAAGCTAAATTGAATAACTTAATGAGAATGCATGTATGATTATTCATTTCCCTTGATTACTTATGATCACTTCATCTTATACATTTTCTCAAAACTCCAAGTAATAAGAATAAGCATACCCTAGATCTGCTTATATGTTGAGTGGAAATCCCACTCACTGAGGCAGAAACACTTTACAAAATATCTTATCGATGTTTTTCAGGTATTAGATTTGCACATTGAAAACATGGTGCTTAGAGATAGGTTTGTTGGGTTTATGGTAGTCTAGTTATTGTCTTTCTATAGTTAGATCCTAGTGGGAGAAATTGTATTCTTCCTTTTGGTTTATGTTATTTGTTGTGTATCTTGGAGGAGTTGTTTATTCTAGAAATCATGATATGGTATTCAGAACATGCTTATTTAGTATCTTGTGATGTGAGAAACATGATTGCATCATGAAATGTTTTGTGGATAGGAAGCAACTCTTTCATCTTGATATTAGAATGTGAACCGTATATGTTGGCTCAATCTGATTTGAACATGTTTTGTCATTGTGCTTTCACTCAAATTTTCTGATCACATTGAGGTTTTGTAATGTTATATTAGTGAGAGTCGACCGGTTCCCCTTCTAGCCTTGAATTCATGGTTAATTAGGTTAATATGTGTGGAAAGTGCTAATATATGGTCATCCTTATCATTAACGTGATGCACACTATCTCATAACTTACGAAACCATTTTATTGGGTCATTTTACATTTCATCATACCATCGAAACCTAACCTGAGTACCAAGGTCAAGGAGTGTGTCAAGTTAGTACCAACAAGTTGAGTTATCCTATGAAGCCTAACATGATGGACATGTGGTAGACTATGGAGTTGGTTAGTTTACCTTAAGGTCCACTAGCCTTACCTTAAGACTTTAATAGTGGGCCCATAACATTTAATGATGGACTTTTAATTAGTTTTGCATGTAATGAGATATCATGTGTATTAGTAAAAGAGACTAAAAATTTAAAAAGTAAGAGCTAAACCCCAGGTTGGGCTCGGTGCAAGCCTTACGAGTCTCCTGGGTTACCAAAAAAATATTTTAGTTTTGCTTAGTGCCTCTAGTTCATGAGTGTTCACTCACTTTAATAAGTAGTAATTTATATATAATTTTTAGATTGTTCTTTTTCCATGACAAACTTATCACGTGCTATTTAAATAACTAATTATTTAGTACTTTTTATTATTCATTCCTCTTCACTGCTTAACTTGCAATATGTTCTTTCTTCTTGATGATTATCATATAATCTTTTTCATACTAGCTGAGAATGGTGTTTCACTCTCACACTATAATTGAAAAAAAAACATCTTCATGCCATACCTTCAT